>VWZL01002827.1:0-110690 GCA_013396915.1 Stercorarius parasiticus | reverse complement strand
TATATATATTATATATATATGTATAATATATGTATATATTTGACGAAGAGGAATTAATTGAGAGAATGCTTAGGAGAGACTCCTAGTATGGTCCTCTGAGAGTCGCTCATTAAAGGCCTTGCTTATTTTACATTAACCGTGTAAAGTAAAAGCAGAAAAGGAATAGACTTTTCTGTATAAAAGTCCAGGGATCATATAATATCAGGGCAGGGGGGTAGGGGTGAAGTTCTTTCACACGTGGGGTAACAATGGTACAAAACCTCTTTACTATAAACTCTATAAATACAGTTGGCTAGTAATCTAGTCATTAGAGTCTGAGAATAGTGACATGACTGCATTTTTAAAACAGTTCTGCGAGCTAGATACTCACTTTACATTGGAAAACTAACTCAAAAGACACAGCCTTTTAGCAATAAAATGTTCCTTATGCATTTTGCAGAAATTGAATTCAAGGTCATTTCCTTCTAGAGACAAGAAATTCTGCTACAGCTATTTTCATATGTATAATAATAACCTTTTTTTTTTTCCTGACACTATAAAAAGAAACAATAAATAATATCCAGAAGAATTTAGGATGACGGTCTAGTAGCTACATAATTTTTCAAACACTCTCTCTCCCATACTGCTCTTTGGTCATTTAGGAAGATTAGGAGGGAGAAGGAAGCCTTGGATCACTATCCCTGAAGGCCTAGATGCTGCTTTGCTAACAAAAGTTGCGCCTCAAATGTAAAATAAAGCCTGATAATTCTTCTAGTTGTCCCTGTTTTGAGTCTTACATGAGCCACAGTGTATGTGGATCCAGCTGCTCTTACTTTTTTCCACTGTGTAGTTTCATTATGAGCCTTTTAACCACTTAGTACCCCAGAATATATGTGAGCTGTAGTAAACAGTGCTATAGAAGTGAAAATATCTAACTATTGCAGATACATTATTTAATTATCACAGATGGCAAAAACAGTATTTTGTTATTGGTTGTAAATAGCTTCCTAGTATTTTTCTGGCATACTTTTAATCAGAATAGTAGTCTCGTGAAAGTTTGAGTTAGCTTCTGGTAGTTATATTAAAAGCTGTCAATAACGACTGACTACTTTCTGTAAAAGTGAACAAATCCAAAGCAGATTAGAAAAATGCTAGAGCTCATACAGGCCTGGGTAGAAATGGGGCCGTTAATAAATCCATCTGTGTCTAGCTTTGATAAGCTAATTCATCTGCCTAAAAACAGCAACCAGAACTGAGAACAGACAATATACAGAGCCTTTTCCTATTCTACAGTGTTGCTTATTGTAATCACAATTCCTTTAGGACTTAAACACGTCTCATTCTCAAGTTCTCTAATATTACTTTACTACACATACTGCAACCTTTTAAACTCAGGTTTGTCTTCACACAGTCTAAGAAATACAATATTTGATCTTCATTAGCTGAACTAGAACAAGCAAGGATCAAGTTTCTTCCTGTACTGACACAAGCTGCTTCGATATATTCATACTTAAACATGTACTGCCACCTGTGGTCCAGGGAACAGCTTTAAACTTACTGTGCATTTGAAAAGGCAGTAATGTTATTCTTTTTCAGTGGATTAGAAAAACTTAAAAGGATATTAAAAATGAAGTATTAAAGCAAATATATTTGACATTTTATTTGATACTGCAATGTCTTGTTTAGAAAGTAGTACCTTGATTTTTATAAATGTAAAAGCAAACAAACAACTCCCAAATCCACTGAACTTATCTCTTTTGGAGTTACAATTTATATTTAAGGAATCAAGGACAGAATATTTCTTACAGAGCCTTATCTGAATAACATCTTCATGAAGAAACATTGATTTATTTTTTGTGATCGTTCCTTCACGAATCCCTCGTGTTTATTATTCGAAGTAATATTTGAGTAGAAATGGCTTTGCTAAAGGATGCAACATAACCAGATACTGCTCATCTTTAATGCACAAAATCTTGATTTGTTCAGACTCGCATATTTGAATCCAAGTTGAAAACAAACAGCCCAGACCAAACAATATAGCAGAATAGCTGAAGAGAGTGAAAAAAGTAGAGAGTTACTTACTGCTAGCTCCTGCAAGCTACATTACCTTCTCTCAGACTTTCACTCATCCATATTCTCCCATCTGAATATACTGTAGCACTGTAGTGAATCTGAATTTTGCCTGAACAGATGAGAAACCTTCACCAATTACATACTTTCTCAGGCTTGCTATACCTGCACAGCTGTAAGGGCTCTACCTGCATCATAGAATCATAGAATTGTCTAGGTTGGAAGGGACCTTTTAGATCATCGACTCCAACCATTAACCTAACACTGACAAAAACCATCACTAAACCATGTTCCTAAGCAGATCCTGCAATTTCTTTTCCACTCCCCAGGCCCTTAGCCTGGGCTAAAAGTTGATATTGTGCAGATGTGAGATCTTGGAAGATGCTTCTATCAAAAGATCTATGAGAAGTCTTATCTATATCTTCCTCCTAGTGCCATTCTGTTTGGAAGCTGCATTTAATTCAGGCCTTTGCCCTTGATCCTTATCTGACATGTTGCGTCTGTGTCTGTGCTCAGCCTTGTACCTGATCTTGGATTTGTTCTATCACTGCACACTTGTCCACTGAGTGCTGAACTGTTCGCTGAGCCTGGTTACCATCCCCAGATCTGCTCTACCTTTCTTGTCAGGTGTGCTGGGATTGCACCCCTTACCTGGCAGGGCATTGCACTGGTCTCTCCTGCTGTCACCCATGGCTCCCAGCATAATTTGCTTTGCAGAACAGCCACCTTTGCTGCTGTCTGGCAATAGCTTCTTGCCTCATAATTTTGAGAGACAAAAAGGAGACCTACAGAAAGCTGCGAGTTAAAGCTATTAAAATAATAATTTTTGGTGCCTTAGTTTTTGGATAGTAAGTATAAAATAATATTTTTTATCTTAAAATCCAATGTATACAGACAGCTGCCATTATTAGGACTTAAAGCCAATGACTGTCTACCTTCTGAAAGTGAAATTGTCACATTTATGAGTTTTAGACCAAGAAAATTCTCATGTGCCTAACTGCTTTAGGAAACAATATTTGCATAGGAACATAAAAACCTACATGCCTAACGTACACATCTGTCAAGACATTCAGATATATCTGATTTTAATGGAAGTGAGAGTTTTTAACCGTCTTTTGGAAAATGAACAATGAAAAAGTTACTTGTTTAAACTCTCAGTTAGTTGACAGTAATCTAGAACACTAAACACAAGGTCATATTTTTCATACTCAAGAAAGGTTATTTAATTTATTATGATCTCTGTAAACACGCTCAGAGCAGGCATTCTGTGTCAGTGGCTAAGCTAACAAGGATAAGTAGCCCTAGATGGCAAAAGTCAAGTTCTCTCTCTCAGCTGCAACATTTCCTGCACTTTAAAAGAGCCTGGAATAAAGTATTTTGCATGACAGTAGTTATTAAAACAGAAACTGATTTCTCCTGTGCATCCCGACTTATTGCATTGTAAAGTATTCTCATGCATGTGTGTGAAAACAAATTCCAACAAGAAAAACTTTAAAAATCAATAATGAACTCATTAGAACTTTTATTTGTTAATGACAAGCATTCAGTTCAGGGTCAGTTCAGGCTGGGTAAACATCAAGAACAGCTGTTGATGTTATCTGAACAGCTCAAACCTCATGACCTGTAAAACTGTGTAAGAAATTCATCAGATAAGATTTTATTTTGTTAAGATAAGTCCCTTTTGAGAAGAATTAGAGAGGCAGATGATAATAAGAAAAAATAAAAGAAGAAAAATATTTTTTTAAACAAAGGGAGGTGTCAGAGCTTGTTAGTGGTCGTTTGATTTGCATCTTGCATCTTTAGAGCAGTAAAACTGGGGGGTGATCTTTTTAAAGTAGCCATTTCTTCGAGGTTGGCTGAACATCGGTCTGCTTGGGGGAGGTCGTGAGTGATGCCTTTGTATCACTTGGTATTTTTTTCTTCCCTTCACATATTAAACAGTCTTTATCTTTACACATTATTTTTTTCTCACTTTTGCTCTTCCAGTTCTCCCTAGGGGGAAAGCAGGGGAGAGGAGTGGCTAGGCAGCGAGCAAGCGGCTGGTGGATGCTTAGTTGCTGGCTGTGGTCAACTGAAAACCAAGACAAAGCCAAAAATTGTGCTCATGGTTCCTTTCCAGATCACTTCTGCTATAACTGAAGTGTAATACCATGAGGAATCTTGCTGTGGTGTGTTTCTGGGGTACAAAGGAAAATGCGTGTACCTTTTTGTACAGCTGTAAAATTCTTGTTGCTCTCCCTTGCTGTGATGTGAAACCACACTGGCTGCCCCAGGACTTAACAGGAGACTAAGATTTTGCTTCCAGTAAATAAAATCCTTTTAGCATATTATAGGATAAAAAAAAAAAAAAAAGGTTATCCTTGAGGTTTAAATGTCAAAAGGAGACCTTGAGAGTGCTGGCTGCACATCCCAGTTCCGGCACAAATGTTAGCTTACAGCACAAAGTGTCATTATGAGCAAGATTCTAACTAAAACTCTTTCCTTTGGTTCAGAACATATAAGAAATGATAATACTTATTTCTTCTGTGCTTTCTCAAATAAATCTTTTTAGAGTTTAAGCTCTGTTGCCAGTCTCATGTCATAATATTTTAGCCACTACTATAACACCTTTTAGCCACTGCTATAAGAAGTTCTCTCAGATAATCACAGGTATGTTGCCTATATATGAGGAAGTATATTTTGGTCATTACAGCTCGTATTTAGTTCCAAATTTAGCCAAAGTAACAACCTCTCATAATGGCAAAATAATGCCTTTGTACAAAGAAGCATTTACTGCTGATTTGGACTTCAAAAATTTCTCAGTGCTGCAGGATCTGGAAGCCAGGAGCATCATTATCTTCCAACAGTAACAGATTCAGAAATGCAAGGATTTTCTCAAAAAAGTAGATCTGTATTGAAATTATTTCCTCTGCATAATGCCCTCCAATGTTTATTCCCAAAACAGAGTTTGCATTTTCAGTCTCTTGCTGAGAATAGTGCTACATAGGCAATGAATGAAAACAATATAGTCATTTTCAGCATCTGCGATAAAAAAAGTAGAGCAGAAAGGTGAAAAGATTCGAAAGCACCATATTAAATAACAAGAGTCTAATAGGAATGCCTACATGGATAAACAGTGTCTGACACTGCATCCAGAACCTGAAAGGTCTATTTGCCTGAATGAATCACAGAATCCTAATCCACATTTATAAGACTGAGGTTAATACCGTTTAGTGAATGAATGATGAAAATAGACATATTTGAATAATAAGCTCTCTTTTGGATGAAAACTATAGCTTATAGTACTTTAGTGCATTCAAAACTTATTGATTCAAAAGAATACTGTATTGAAAAAGATTTCATGGGCTATGAGAACATAAAAGCAAAGTGTTCTTTTACAACTAGTGGCTTTCTATAATGGAGTGACTGCATCAGTGGACAAGGGAAGTGCAACGGATATCATCTATCTGGACTTCGGCAAGGCCTTTACACGGTCCCCTGCAACATCCTTCTCTCTAAGTTAGAGAGATATGGATTTGATGGATGGACTGTTTGGTGGATAAGGAACTGTCTGGATGGTTGCATCCAGAGGGTAGTGGTCAACGGCTCAATGTCCAGCTGGAGAGGGGTGACAAGCGGTGTCCCTCAGGGATCTGTACTGGGACAGGTGCTGTTCAGTATCTTCACCAATGATTTAGACAGTGGGATCAAGTGCACCCTCAGCAAGTTTGCCAATGACACCAAGCTGATTAGTGTGGTTGACAGGCCAGAGGGACGGGATGTCATCCAGAGGGGCCTGGGCAAGCTAGAGAGGTGGTCCCAAGCAAACCTTATGAAGTTCAACAAGGTCAAGTGCAAGGTCCTACACTTGGGTCAGGACAATCCTTGTTATCAATACAGGCTGGGGGATGATGTGATAGAGAGCAGCCCTGCAGAAAAGGACTTGGAGGTACTGGTGGATGAAAAGCTGGACATGAGCCAACAATGTGCGCTTGCAGCCCAGAAGGCCAATCACACCCTGGGCTGCATCAAAAGAAGCGTGGCCAGCAGACCAAGGGAAGTGATTCTTCCTCTCTGCTCTGCTCTTGTGAGACCGCACCTGGAGTACCGTGTCCAGCTCTGGAACCCTCAGCCCAAGAAGGACATGGACCTGTTGGAGTGGGTCCAGAGGAGGGCCACAAAGATGATCAAAAGGCTGGAGCACCTCTCCTATGAGGACAGACTGAGAGAGTTGGGGCTGTTCTGCCTGGAGAAGAGAAGGCTCCGGGGAGAACTTATAGTGGCCTTCCAGTACCTGAAGGGGGCCTACAAGAAAGCTGGGGAGGGGCTGTTTGCAAAGGCATGTAGCAATAGGACGAGGGGCAATGGTTTTAAACTAGAGCAGGATAGGTTTAGATTACATATTAAGAAGAAGTTCTTCACCATGGGGGTGGTGAGACACTGGAACAGGGTGCCCAGAGAGGTGGTGGAGGCCCCATCCCTGGAGACATTCAAGGCCAGGCTTGATGAGGGTCTGAGCAACCTGATTTAGTTAAAGATGTTCCTGCTTACTGCAGGGGGTTAGACTAGATGACCTTTAAAGGTCCCTTCCAACCCAACACATTCTATGATTCTATGATTCTAACTCATTTGGGCATTCTTAGAAGAAAAGCTCTCTGTGCCCTGTGGTACTTTTTAAGTCTAGAAGGCCTCTGTAAACATTTGTGTTGACTTCTGTATTTTTCAATGCAGCCCATTGCATTAGTAAAGGGATCTTGGACCCTTTTTGGTGCCGTATCATATAAAACTTATTTTCTTTCCTTTAAAAAATTCAAATCCATGATGTAAAAATGGAAGTTTAGAACTTTGTTGAGCATGCAAGAAAGAATATATGAACATACTCTTGCTTTCAAAATTAGCAACCTGAATCTGATTAGGCATACTAGTTTAAAAAAAACCTTTTCTTTTAATGTCTTTATATGGGGTTATTTGGCTAGTCAGGGACATGATATGCTGATTGCTTTTAGATAAAAGAAACTCAAATCTGCAAACTTCTTCAAAAAGCAGAAATTTTTCTTGCCAAAGCAGCCTTCTGTTCTTGCTATAACAGAATGTGCAGAAAATGCTGGCAACATGGTGGTTTGTGGTGGTTTGTATTTCACATGAATCAGCAGCTGTTGAGAGAGAGAATAGTCACAATGCTTTTATATTTCATACCTAAACCAGGTTTAAATCTGGAATATGGTACGAGTTAAGTCATCAAAAAATTATACTCCTGTTTTAAGTTATAGCAATATTGGTATTCCCTTTTTTTTTCTGTCTTCAAAACCCATGCTATTAAAGGTCAAAATTTTAGAGACATATTTTTTAGCTTCATTGTACAGTTCCCACTGGGCAATATTTGTCTAGTGATATATTCTTAAATCAGTTCACTTTTAACTCCCTCATAAACTTTCTTGATTTGATTTTAAAGGAGCTAAGACTGAGACTTTTCTGTTTCAGAGTATGTATAGGTATACTGAGTTATGCAGTACTGAAACTACCCTAGTTAACTTTTAAGAAGGCTAGACACAATGTCTAAGCTCCTGATTTTAGTGTTTTAAATTAATGTCATCTGACCCAAAACATCCTTTAATTTTTGCAAACCATAAAAATTATCTGCAGAACTTATTTGAAAGCAGAACAAAAATGTGGCACTTGTGCTTACACCTAAATTAGAAAATTGTTCTCCTGTTTATCTGTGTACTGTATTAATCAGTAGAGGGTTCTGTGTTGTTCGCTTGTTGAAAAGTACCTCTGAGAGTCCACATAACTCGGAGGAGTGAATGCATTGACCGAGACCTTGAAATCTGAAGCTTTTTATTTCTATAGCCATCATCACATCACATACCTGAGGCCAGGCAGGAATGTAAGCAATGTCTCTCAGAGAGAGACACAAAGAGGCATTCAAAAGAACATTTAAGAACTAGTGATAATAATTCACTACTTATGTTTAAAGTTTTTCTAACACCAGGAAACACAGACAGGGCTTCTTTTTTTTTTTTTTTTTGTTGCAGGCCTTTGTATTTACATACAGGTGTTGGATCCAAAAGCTATGGACAAATAAATTTAGTATTTATCCCTGGGAACATCTTCTCAATGCTTTCAAGTATTTCTTATCCATTATAGCTGGAATGTTTCTTGCAGTTATTACAATATTAATACATCTTGTAATACATTTTATATCTCATGCTTGTGGCTCAACTTGTATTTGACCTTCAGAGTTGTTTGGCTGTGTGTGGAGCAATGGCATTGAAGACATGCTTCTGTTTGTCACTGTCACCTTCCTGCATAACATATAGCAGTTTTCCACTAAACTGTAATTGCAAATGGTGATATTACCATAATAGATTTTCAGTGTGCTTTTCTTAGCTATGTGTAATAGAGATGAGGATGTCTATATGCAGACCAAACACTGAGGCCAGAAGGGAGCATTAGGTTGTGCTTTTATAATAGCCTTTGTGTCTCTCTGCTTTAGAACAGATGCTCAGTGCCCTGCATTCATCCAGGCATGCACAGAAAGTGACTGAAAGGTATCTTTATCACTTCTCTTAGTCTCTGTAACCCTGTAGTTCTGCTTAAATTTACAGTAGAAAACAACAACTAGATCAATAAAACAGAATGAAATGCATGGTAAATGTCTTTCTGTCACAGTAGATGTGATTCTGCTTGGCACTGGAATACACACCTTTTACGTAAATTTAATTATTGACACAGAAATAATTCAGGATAATACAGGAGAAACAAATGCAATTTGTAATGTGAGTTTAGCACATGCTGTAATTAAAATTGTATTTCTTTACTCCATCACAATCTGTGTCAGCTCCAAAGTTAGGTACCTCTGCTGTCTGATGTGAATAACCATTAATTCCACTAGTTGTCCTAAAATTAATATGAATGCTAGAATTAGTTGGTTTGATTTTAATGATAGTCAATGACTCATCATAACTTTATGGGCTCCTTTCTTTCATCTTTTTAATATAACCTTTTGATCATATGCAGTGTGTATGGCCGAGTATTGTTTCTCCTGGTCTCTCATATTACATGTGGTTGTCCTATTTGTTAAAGAAGTAGAAAGATCATGTTAACTAATATGGAATTATGCCAAAAAGATTAACTAAATAGATATGCAGTATGTCCCTTGGCAATTCTAAGGACATTTAGGAAAATCTACAAAAATTAATAGAAAGAACTGACTTCCAGTTAAAAATGACTCTCACTTATCTATACAGTAACTGTCAAGAGGACAGATACTGTATAGATATCAGACTATATAGGTACTATAGATACTACAGATAACAGACTGTCAAGAGGACATACCTGTGGACTACATGGAATCGCACTTAGTGTGACTTTTGTGGGAATGGCACCATAGGTAACACAGGGAAAAAAAAAATAGAAAAAAAGGTACTGAACATAATAATCACAAAAGTCTTTTAGGAAATGGTACACATAAATAAATGAGGGTTATTGCAGAGATCTCAGGCAATAGACGAGTATTGCATACAATGTATGTACTCATAAATGTATCACTGATGTGTCTTGTTTACCTTTTCCAGACAAAATTTAGGAAAGCTACAGCTCAATGTTTGGAGGAGTCGTAAATAATCATTCCCCTAACTCTATATTATTACCCATGTTGAATGACAGCAAACAGCTCTTTCTTCCAGCATAGGATTATTCTAAATTCAACATCAAAATTAATCAAACTCCCTTGATTAATCAAAATTATATATTATCATCCTGATTGCAATCGTCTATCAAAGATCATTTCCTCCTGCGGTTTATAAGGTACATAATCAGTGCGGAAGAACAACAAACCAAGTCTATAAAGTGAAAAAAACTAGCTGATAATTGTGTGTTAAATGAAATTATTAAGTGGACAGAAATAGTCTGACACTTACTAGGCCTCCCACATATATGTCATGCCTTTCACAAGTTCATGTGAGATCATTCCACAGCCTTATTAACACATGCAACAATTATTTTTTTACTTGATATCAGTATCCTAGTATAAAGATGTGAATCTTCCTGGTTAAGGAAATTTAAGGCAGAAATATTTGATACAAATTTGCTGAAGATTCCTAGAGAACTTTCCTGTTTCTTGATTGCTTCTTAATGTACAGACACCAGCCTTTTCCTTATCTGACTCTATGCTGTCTTTGTCATCAGCCAGAATGTCTCCTTCAGGTTTGCTATCGACTAGGAAATGAACTAGATGGTCTTAATGAACCAATGAGAGCAATAATGAGAAAAAGCACTTTTATTTCAGATTCACTTCAGGTATGAGCACACTAGGATTATAGAAAGGAAAGTATTCATTCAGTAGTGATGCCTTGAGTTTGCTAGGTTGGGTTTCTCACACTTTCTCCAGATCACATGTCTGAGCCAGTTAGAGCTCTGGGTTTTAACTCACTAAGTCAGATGACAGCATACGTTTTCAAAACGCAATTCTTTTAGCTGAAATTGTCTCAATTTCAGCAGTGCATTACAGAAATACAACAAATCACTGCAGAGTTGTCTAAACATTTAGAATTAGCTGGTACATGTCGTCAGCATATTACTATGAAATCCCTTGTGTTACTTCCTAAGCGACTGATAACTAACTTGAGGTGGACTGTAGCCTGGGGTAGTTCCATGAAGGAAAAAGCCCCCAACTTTTTGTCAAAGTTTCTTAGGAACAAAAGAAGCGTTAATGCTCTATTTTTACCCACCAAGAGGCAGAAATATATACACCTCTACTACCTCTTTGTTGTATGCTAGTGTTTAATTCACAGCTCTAAAGAAGCTTTAGCTCTTTAGTGCTTGACTGGTTAACTTGTGAGTTGGCAGGTGAGTACAGGTAACACTAAAAATCACCCAATGTTAAATCAGAAGCAAGCATCTAGCTTATAAATCAGAAGAAAGGAAAAAGTGTCCTGGTTTGAGCAACACAGGACCAGTTTCTCTTTCAGTAATTTCACTTTTCAGTAAGATGTCTTCTAATGCTTGGGAAAACTGTACTTTTTTTTAGAAGAGTCTAGTGTCTGAATTTGTGAAAATTCATACCAGCTATGGTATGCAGGTTTCGAGGTCGCTGTGTTTTTGAGCTAGCCGGGTGCAGGGATGAGGAGGAGTGAGATCGAGGTACTTGACCCAAGCTGGTCAACAGGATTATTTCATACCATCACATTCAATATGAATTAGAAAGTTTGCAGAGAAGTTCTCTCTCTCTTCTTTGATGGCTGCCATCCTGAGAACTTCTTGACCCAGTGCCGGACCTGTGAGGCCTTCCTTTCCTCCTGAAGCTGTAGCTCTCGTAGTGTCCGACGTTTCCTGTCCACTGCTGGGACTGGACAGCTTCCTGTTGATAGAATTGACTGACTATAATCCTCGTATATTTTATGTTGGTATCAGTATCAATATTGGTTCTTTAGTGCTATTAATGTTAATTATCTAGTATTATTCTTTTAAGTCTGTTTATATTTCAACCCTTGGGCTTCCTTGTTTTTTCACAATTCCCATTCCCTTGTGTGAAGGGTTTATTGGGTGATAGAATAATTGTCTAAACAATAAATTGTTGTGGGTTCTTCAAACCATAACAAAGACACAACAAAAGTGTCCTTTTATTATCAAATCAGAATGTACTTGAAGAAAACAAGTTTTGAAGTAGATCACTTCAGAAGTATGAAAAGCCACTAAAGCTTATCTTGATGACACACCTCTGACCCTGGAAAGGCATTATGCAAGTTTTGAAATCCCGAATGGGTATGATCTGGGCTCAGCCATAAGACTTCACCAGTACATAACTTTAGGATTTAAGCCCCTTTTATCTGACATAACATATTGGAACATCTTGTAATTATATAACCATAACTCTTTGTTTATAGTTTTTCGGATGTTTCTTTTTCATGCTCTTCAGATTGCATAATGAAGCAGACTTTTAGACTCATCCTCCAATTCAAAGAGAAATGATCTGTGTAAGAAATACATTAAGTCCTATCTCAGTCTACACCGAAATTAACAGAAACTACAGACAAGCCTTCACATAATTAAGTATTCAAAGGATGAATGTGTGATTTTCTTTCATCTTTGTTAATGTTGCTGTTTTTTAATTGTTCCATTCTGATTTTAAAGGAATGAATAAGCTTGAATGTCTGAGGTAAGCTTTATGATATCTGGAATTTTTGGAGACTTGGCTTTTGTAAACAGGAAGCAATGAACGAAGATGTAGAAAATACCATTTCATTAAGAAGAATTGGGAACTAGCTCACTGAGTAATGATATTTCAAACACTGTGGGCCCAGAATGATTACCAATTGCAGACTAACCAGGTTTCAGGAACAGAGAAACTGAGAAGTAGAGAAATATTGACTTAAGAAAAAAACAACAGAAACACCTGTGTCTGATGATTTAAGAGATATGTTCTTGGAAAAAAGACAAGTCTACTTGAAGGGATTCCTGATACAATAAGCAATATATTGGGCAGAAGATACCTTGAGAAAGAGCACCACTTTTTAAAAGAGGTCTTGAGACACCTACTGTAAAGTCAAAAGGCAGGCTAAGACTAAATTTTCTCTTCCCATTATAAAAGAATTCAGATCTCTGGAGTGGAAGATACAATGGAAGTAGGTACAAAATAATAAAAAAAAATCCTAATTAGGATTTTGGACAAGGTTCAATTAAGAAGGAGATACATTATTTTGTATAACAGATTTGAATCTTGCAGTCAGTTCACTGAAACTACATCTGATTTACAGCTTCATGATTGAAATCCATGTGACAATAAACAATCTAATCTTGTAAAAGAAAAAAAATGCTTTTACATATGCAGGTTTTGGTAGACTATTTTGAATTATGGTTTACTTAGATATAACTGTATAAAAATGTTTATATAAGTGTGGAGGAACCTGGTTTAAAGTTTCCCACCTGTGGAAACACTTTTCTTTCTTTGTAACACTAGTTGCTATGCCAGAAAACATTTTCAAGACACAGCATACAAATAGTGACTTGCAGATGAATGGGTCAAACCTAAAAGCTCATGTCAGTTTAATTTCATGGTATGAGATGAGAAATTGCTGATGTGTCAGAGAAAATGGTATCTGAGTACTCATATCCGTCTGTTCCTTGGGGTATATGTAGAGAGAGGGTTTTTTAATCCCATCCGTTTGTGGTAGCCAGAGCACAGGTTGTATGATCAGCACTTAGCAACTGGCTTCTCTTCACACAAGTGTAGTTTAAGTTTGGTGGTTTTATTTCATATTTTTGGAACATCATCAGAATGAGTGCAAGCTTTAAAGATATTCTTGACTTTTATTATCCTCATGTAAAATATAGTTTAGCCTAGAAAATAATTTCAAATGCATGCAGACTTTAAGGTTGCAAGCAGAATCTGAATGTACTACCCAATGTCTCAGAGCCCAGTCCAAAACCTAATGTCTGATCCAAAATGTGGTTTTGATATTTTTAGATTTCAATAAAAATTCAGTAACTTGTACTGGTTTGTAGACTTATAGCATTGGTCAAAAGTAAATAATGGAGAAATGCATAACAGGGGACTGAACTGGCTGAAAATCATCCAGATTATGTTGCTCTGAAGCAATGTGCAACTGCTCAGCAGAAAATCATCAGTGAGCTTGACTGCTGATGAGAATCACAGGGATTAGGAAACAGGATGTGAATTCCTTCCTGATTTTGTAGGAGGGAGGTAGACGGAACAGGGAGAAAGAGAACGCAGTGACTATTTCCTTATTTCCTATAGTATAGTATGTATAGGAAAAAAAGGGTGTAGTGTTTTTCCCTCTCTATGAGTAGTATTATATTTTGTTTTTATAGAATATTTTTATCTGAAGGTATTAAAGCCCTTTAAAAGACCAAGCATTTCTTAAAATAGCCTATAATGTAGGTATTTTATATCTATGAAACAAATGCTGAAACCAAGGGAAAAATCAAAATCTTCTATCTAAACTTTTCAAATTCAGAAAAGTTAAGAATTTAAATTAACATGAAAGCAGTCAATAGTGAAGTATGATTTTCTGATACACTAAGCATCCAGATTCATTTAAAAAAATGTAAAATCACACTGTTTGTTCAGATATATTTAGCTGATTGAATGTAAACATCTTGGTCTCAGTGAATTGCTTAAGACACATAGTGAATTAATGACAGATGAAAACAGAACACAGGTGCCTCAGGCATCCAATTGTTTTCCTGTGTTAAATAAAAACATCCTTCTGCTTGACACAGCAATGAATTTCGAATTAAAAAAGCCCTGGTGTTAGCTTACCATGAGGCATCTAGTGGATGCAAAATGAGCAGCTCACTACTATTATTCTAAACTGATCTGAGAGGAAGGAATCAAGCAAGATTAAAGAAGTGTGTGTTCTCATCTACATAACTGTAACCCATTAGAAAACTGTGCAACAGCAAATAAGATATCTAAGATCTGATTATATATATGGCACAGAAAATAAAAAATAGTTATAGCAGCCCATGACTTCTACTCATGGGAATAAAGGGGTATAATACCGTATCTGAGAAACAGAAGGTACGAAAAAAATGTGCTAAAAGGGATTTCATTCCTTCCCAATCCTAAGCATGAACAAGGTCTATCCCAACAATAAAGTTAAATAACACTCTTGAGTTTGTACTTAAGCCTGAAATTGAAATAGTTTCTAGAATTTTTGCATCTCATAAATCATGAGATTCTAGAGCAAGATGACAGTGACCTCAGCTTGCTTGGTCACACATCCACAATGGGAATTTCACTGTCACAGCAGGAACAGTAATGTATGCTGCAGCTGGCAGCTGGGGTGACAGTAGCACACTCCGGACCAAGTGGTTCTCACACAAGAGGAGCCCATAATCCTGTTTCTTGATTCTTCTCCCTTATAGTTTACTCGCCAAAACTTTTCCCTTTATTAACCTGTCTTTGAGCTTTCCAGATCACCACACTCGTATGCTATGTTCTTCTCCTACAGATACAAGTAATTTCAACTGTAATTTCCATATAATAAGCAGAGACAATGAGTTCATCCAAAGGGTCCCTCAGGGCTGAACAAGTGCTTAGCTACCAAAATCATGACGGAAGAAGAAGTGGTCATTCTCCACCATAACGTGTACTCTTTTCCACTGTCCTTCAGGCTGTACTTACACCACCACACTGCCTCCCCTGAGCAGAGAGGGAACCACAGTAGCTCTCTCCTGAGAAGGCTGGGCTTGGCAAACCAGGCATGGACAGTTTGTACTGAGCTTTATTGCTTCCTGTCTTGTTTTCCCTCAAATTGCCTTGATATCCTTTGGGATTTACTACAACAATGGACTACTGTAGTAGCACATGCACCAAGGATTCAGATAACAAAATAACACTTTGTGGTAGTGCTGGGTATATGAACAATGGTTCAGGAGCATTATGTCATCAATTTCTTGTGATCATAGAAATCAGAGATAAAGACGATCTTTCAGGGTATCTAATCATCTTTCAATATCAGAGAGCTAGATGGATGTTCCTGGACATATTTACCAATGTTTTATCTAGTCCAGTTTTGCATATTTTACATTTCTCTCACGAAGTTAACAGAATCATTGTCATGGGAAATTTTTCTTACTGTTCAGTCTTAAATTTCTTTGCTTAATATCATCCTGTGCATTTGCATAATGAGCTTAGTAAGCTATAAAGAAAGAAAGAGCACTTGCTGGCCAAGCAGGTTTTTGCAAAACTCTTTCAGCTCCATCACAGATGTTGTACTGTTGTTCTTAGCCCTTGTGACATATGCAGTAATTGGGGAATATTTCACTTCCACTGACAAAATTAATCCCATATTTCCTGTATAATATGAAGCTGATTAGAACAGAGAAAAATGTTAGCTGTAGACAGGACAAAGAAAGTTTTTTTTCTGTGCTTGAATATGGGATCTTTTGCAATTGGTATAACTTTTGCTTGTTAGTAATAGCCTAAGGATTTACCACATGCATTAAACTCTCCATCTCAAATTGAGTTTTGTTGAATTTTATTAGCAGTAGTACCAATAGCAGTATAACTGGAGATCTCAAAAATCCAAGTTATGATCTGAATTCCTTCATTTCCCTCCCTTTTTCCCCCTCCAGGCAACTATGGCATGATACCATATATTTTCCCTCTGCTTCTCTTTCTACTGTTTTATTCTTAACATATTCCTACATGTATGTAATCTGGCCATAAATTCTTAACACAGAGTACTTGATTCAGACTTGGACACTATAAAATTAATGAACGTTACATTTGGTAGAAAAAACCTAGAGAAAAGGGTATTATTATCTGTCTTTTGCCATCGTTCACTACAAGTACCTAGTGTTCCCACAAAAACAGGCAATATGCACCCATTAAACTTTCTTTTCCCGTGTCTATATTAAAACTCCCTTCAAACACCTAAGATTAATAAATTAAATATTCTGAAGAAGCATGAATATCATAATCTCATTGTTTATCAAGAGCAAATTATCCATTACAAAAGCAAGTCAACTAATTTATCAGTAAAAATATTAATATTGCAAATATATTTCAGTTAAAAATAGACAAGAATAAGCTGCACTGTGTGAAAGTTGGTCCGTCTAACTTGGTGTGCTGTCATTGGCAATTACTAGAAGCTGATGGTTCAGCAAAAGATACATAAAGGGTGCAAGTGATTTTCTATGTCTTGCTTGCTCCCAGAAAAATGGATCACACGGATTTTCCTGAAGGTGGTCATATCTCTATCAATGCATCTTTGCATGTACTAATCCCTACCCACTTTCCTTCAAGGAATAGTGTATTTCGGTTTTTTTACCCATTGATACAGTTATAAACAACATATTTGCATCAGTGAGTTGCAGTAATTACTACTGAATATTGTAGGGGAAAAAAAATTCCTTTAAACCTCTTAAAGAAATATTAAGCTTCTATCCCTGCACACTCCTCCCTGCAGCTTCTGTGTTGGGAGAAACATTTTTTCTTTTCCCAAGGTTTTCATGACTAGTCTCCCTCTCCCCTCATCTATTTTTCAAAGTTAAATAACTCTTCTTTGATACACTAGCCTTTCCATAAATTCAGAATTTTCCTGGCCTTTTTAATATCTTTCTAGGTCTATTGTATCTATTTTGAAAGAAATGTATGCAATACTCTAGATTTTGCTTCATTCAAAGGTACAGTTATGCTGTTTAGTTCTCAGTTCCTTTGCTACTAATTATTAATGTTCTATTTGGGTTTTTTTGACAATTGCTGAATTTTCATCTGACAGTGACTCACCAAATCACTTACTAAAGCAATTAAAAAAAATCTATTTTAGAGCATCACAGTTGTACAGGATTGTTTTCATCTGTGTGCCATATTTTGCATTTATTGACACTGAATTTCATTTACCATTTCATTGCCAAGTCAGCCTTTAAAAGACTAACTCATGACAGTCAGTTTTGGTTTTGGTTAGTCTGAATCATTTTATATCATCAGGAAATTTTATTAATTCATTATTAGACCCTTTTACCAGAACACAATCTGAATATACTAAATAACATATATTCCAGCACAGATCCTAATAGCATTCCACTGGTAATTTATCTCAGAGAACAAATTTCAGTTTGAGTCAACCACATCAACCATGTCATCAGAAACTGCCCCTTCTGTTGGTGTTTTGCAATAAAGCGATTCCAAAACTCCCTGCATATTCATCAGACTGATGAGTAGGGCTTGTAAAAGTTGGAAAACTGATTAATCGCCAAATTTGGACAGGAACTACTCTTTTCTACTCTTAGCTACTCTTTTCTCACTCCATAGAAAAACTTCCCAAACATCTGTCTTTTGGCACTATGTATTTCCTCCTTGCTTTTCTATACACTGCCTATGTTCTCACAGAACATAGATTTTATGTCTAAGTTTCCTATGTTTATGTCCAAGATACTTGAGATCAAAATGGACTGGTTTTTGTAAACCAGTATGTCATATCTAGATCAAAAAGGATTGTGGCCATAATAAAATAATGTTTCCTGGTGCCCTTTTCCCTTTTGCAGATTAGAAATCAAGAAAGAATTTGGAATGTATTATGTTGAGATGTGCATAGAATAGACAAACTCATTTATACATATACAGTATGATATAGAACATGAGAAGTTACACCATTAATTTGGCAAAACTAAAACAGAACGATATTTATGATTTAATATTTTGCATCAAGTTTCAGGAAAATGCTCGTTTTCAGGGAAGCTCTAAAATGTATTAACTATAAGCTTGCATTCACCGTATTACTCAAGAAACAAATCAAGTGTTCTGTAACACATTTTTTATTCATATTTTCTTTTTGTCACATATATTCCACCTGACTAGTGTAGTAGTATAGCTTTTGCTTACCTTCAATAAGTCTTCTTTCTTTCTAACTTTTTCCTGAAGTAGTTTAAAACAGTGCACTGCAGTTACAGAAAATTTACCCGTTTCTTATTTAATTTCAAGTTTCAGATTACTACTTGGGTTTTCTTAAGATTTAGGTTCTAGATTTTCTTGCAAATTTATTGCAGACTTCAAGGATTTTGAGCTAACCTGAATTCCAATTTCCTTTTAATTAAGTCTCATTTTAAAAAACATATGCAAATAATTAGGATGCAGCCAGCAAAGAAAGAAAGAAAGAAACAAACAAAAGAATCAAATAATAAAAATCACATAGAAATCAAAACACTAGCAACAAAAGAAAGCCCAAGGAAAATATCCATTCATCAGACAAACGATAACAAAATGAAGTCTAGCAGGCTAATACTTTTAGTATCTTTCTATTTCAGTCCCACCCACAAAAACAGCAACACATGTGGGAAGCACAATTAATGTCAGACACAAAGAAACAAAAATTTCATTAAAAAAAGATTAAAAGGTATTCAAATATTTTTACTGTTGTCAAGTCAGCTAAATCTAATAACCTCCACCACAGGCTGCTCAGAAGAAAAGCTGTAATTGCCTCAGTTTCCCTCAATGGTGTCACTGGGTCTATCTATGTTACTTACTGGAACAGTGCAAAGAGGGAAGGATTGGGTTTCAATGTGCAGTGATCTCTCATGGGTCTATTGTGCTTCTAGAATATTGTGTTTTACCTAGAAAAAAATTTGAAAATTTGCTAGGTCCTGAGAAAGCAATGTGCATTTATAGAAAGTTAACTACTGAAGGACCTTGTGCCCATGTTGCAAGTGTGGCATCTATCTGGTGCCTTACTGTGTGATTTTGATCTTTGTTCGTCCAAGGGGGAAGCTGATTCAAGATCACCAGTGGTGTAATTGTGCATGTACTACAGGACTTCATGTGTAGACATAAGGCAGATTCTCAACAAAAATAATTTCCTGGTGCTACATTGCTACACTTACAACAATTACATCAGAAAATATTTTTTTTTTTTTTAAAAAACCCGCTTCCTAAAAGCAAACAAGGAAATGATTGACAGCAAATACTGATTAGCCAAGAAAAATCCTATCAATCTCATCTCATTTCCTCCTATGACAAAGTGAAAAGCCTCATGCATAGAGGGGAAGTAGTAAATGAGAACAGCTGGTTAGGCAGCTGCTTTGCAGAAAGAGATTTAGAAGATTTAATTGTCCACAAGCTGACCACAGGGTTATGCTTTTTATGAAAAGAAAAAGCATGTGACAGATTTGAAACAAAGTTCTGTTTCTATGAATACTCACAAAACCTCAGCTGGAGTCCTGTTTTTGGACTAGCACTTCAAGGAGGGTGATTGAGGACGGAGGAGTAGACTGAGTGTTAGCAGAAGTCTAGCAAGTATGATGCTCAGAGAGTGATCGGAAGAGTGGGAGCTGCTAAGTGTAAGGATGAGAAGATAGAACACGAATGTAGTAAGTGCTCTGAGTGGGATGTTAGCCCAGAGGGGAACAAACTGTGGCTCACAGTAAATATGATGAGACTTAAATTAAGAACAAATCAGGGTTTTTAACAGTAGGGTTTTTTAATAAAGAATTAGATTTCTGGAAAAATTGCAGACTTTGCATGATTGAAGTATTTTAACAGTTGGTAGACAAATATCTATGGGAAACAATAGAATTAATATTCCTTCGACAGAAACATGAGCTAGGCTTCTAAGCTGTGCTTCAGCCTACTGCTCTAAATATTTATGACTGAAGAAGGAGAGGCATTTCTTTCCTCTCTCACAATCCATACTTAAGTTAACAATTTCCTTAGAGTAACTTGCAGAAAAAGATTAATACTGACATTCAAAAATACCAAGTGCTTAATATTCTTAACCTTTTTAACAGCTATGGGTGTGTTTTATGTTAGACAAGAATATAATGCCTCATCTACAACACTTGCACACTTGTGTTTATATTATTCCTTATGTAAGGTAGACTAGTGATTTAAGACTATTTTCTTTGGTATGTTCTGATATGTTTTACATTCTAAGCAAGATTTTAAATGATTGAATCCTATTATTTGTTAGTTCTTTTCAGCACTAGTATATAGTATCGGCCTCTTGTCGGAAGTTTTCTTTTAGTATGTCAGCGAATTTAAGTAAAATCAAGTACACTGAAATAGGCTTGACCTTGTTTTCTCGAATCTCTGGAACATCATAAAAATTTAAATCCACATGACAATTGTGTCTGTTATAAATCAGAGAAGAAAGAGCCATAGCTATGCAGTGCAGACTCATTTACTTGATTAAAAAAATCACGATTATTTAAAAAAGAAGAAAAAAAGAAAAAAGGGAGAGACTTAAAGCTATTAAAAGCTTGTGTTTTACAAAGAACAGAAAGAATAAAAATAGGCATGAAAAGAAATCTCACTTTTACTTTATTATTTTATTTGTTTTAATAATGAAAAATGTGAAAAACCTAAGTGACTTTTTTTAAATTAAAAAACCAAAAAAAACCCCAAAATAACAAAAAAACCCCACACCCCTGAAGCACTAACTCGAGTTTCCCAATATCTTTGTTTTGTCCCTGATACTGTTTTGCAAGTATGTTTACTTTCATGTCCCTCAATTCCTCATATACCTGAATTTAGGAAGGGTATTGTGAAAACTCATCATTCAGTTTTAAAATATACTTCAGTCCTTAGAAGGAAGGTGCTATAAAAGGTAAAGCATTGTTATTTTTTCATGATGTACTATGCAGTTACTTTTTGTAGAAAAGAATATTATAGCAATTTTGTATATTGAAAGAAATACATGGCAGCAACCTTTTTCTCTTCAAAGTTACACAAGGTACTTCAACACTATTAAAGCTGATCTTTGCGTCAGATCCTCTGCTGATCAGATTTTGGCAGTACCGCTTGAAATATCTGGCAGTCTGTTGGACTGTTACCATTTCAGAAGTACTGATTTTCCTTTTAGATGAGGTGCAGCATTAGCCATGTATTTCCTTTGTTACAGCAGATGTAGGACCCAGCAGCCAAGTGATCAATACACACCAAGGCTTTGCCCTACTGCAAATGTTCCAGTTATCAAACATATGGTCTGATGTTGCAAGTCTTGCTCAAATGTTGTAAATGAAGTCAGCTGTGCAAGAACACTGAAGCCAGGGAGGAATCCACTTCATTTTGTACAATAGGATTTCACACAACCACTTGCAAAATGCTTTCTGTTGAGCTGGTAAAGACATTACTATCAACTTGCAGAGGCTGACAGGTAGATATTGTTTTATATAATGCTTATATTCCACCCACCCCTGCCCCGCAAAACATTTTAAATAACCAAAAAGAATGCACAGGGAAAAAAAAAAGAGGGAACAAAGGCTTTAATGGGACAAAGAGAATGCCATAGTTCCAAAGAAGCTATAAATCAAAATTTTTAAAATGTTTTGAGAAATATTTAGCTTTCAGAAACCCTGTGAGAAAGTTACAATGTATATTGCAGTCACTTTTCCTGATATTGAGAGAAAATCTTCTGTGTGAAGACCTGTTTAACAATGCACATCAATAATTTTATAGGGTAGAATACTAAGGAAAATTTTCTTTCCTAATGCAACAACAGAAAAAGGTGAGATTGTGCTGCAGTTCCTAAGATGCTTTATAGAATCATTATTGATCACATGTTAGATTTGGTGTTGGTTGGTGTTTTAAGTTGCTTTCTTTTATTTTCTTTGTTGTGGTGGGAAGCAGACAACTTGAAATTTGCACTATAAGATTGAAAAAAAAAAGCCACACAAACAAACAACCCCCCAAAATAAAACAAAACAAAAGCATGAAAAAAAAAGGAAAAAGTGATACTGCAAAAAAGTGATACTACAATAGAAAAGTAATTTCAAAGTAATAAAATTACATTTTAAAAATCTCCCATTTTGGGGAATGTAAAGGGCTTACAAGACATGGAAAACTTGTATTTTTCTCTTATCTGATTTTAACTTTTAATCTTAAACTCCAGTTTGTGAATTTTTACGATTTTGTTAAAGACGATTCTTTAATTAGTTCATTGCACCACCCATAATACTGAAGATATGACTCATATTCTTATTTGATGCATCTCTAACTTTGGCTCCAGGTTACTAAAGGAATTTTTCTCACTTCATAAGTGCTAAATGTCAATCACTTCAAGAGCCTAGAGTGTCTTTCAAAAGTCAGAAAAGTAACAAATGTCACTTGTGAGAAAATTGCTCCGGGAGTGACGAATATTTAGTTGGTCTTCTGCTTGAACAGTACATGACTTAGCAGGCTTTTGACTCCCAGCAAGAAATAAGAGACATAAAATTACTGTGAGGACAGTAATTATCACAGCTTTGTTTTTCTTGACGTATTTTATACCTCTGCAAATGGCCTATGAGGAACTGTAGCCTCATTTCATCTATGAGATCCAAGGTATAGACACAGTCATTTTCGTGCTTTTCAGTCTGCATTGTTTCATTTTCTTTTAGCCAAAATATTTTTTAGTTTTTTTTTTCTTAATTTATTTTAATACATATTATGTTAAGTTAGTTTTAATATCCAAACATTGAAGCAAACAAAGACTTCACAGGTGATTAATTTTTTAGATGGAAACTCTTTCACACTTTTCCCCTCTGCCTTGAACTAACTTTTCTTTTGAATTATTTCATTTCTTCTTTTGCTTTTTTTTTTTTCACTTTCAGTGACATTAAGGTTTGAGGAAAATTTTAAAAGAATATAAATGGATGAATATGTTCCCTCCCACTCACTACTATATCAGTGTTTTTCAGAGGATAAAGTTTTGCTAAATGTATGACTCATTTGTCATACTAATGTTTCATAAAAAACACAGATATCCAGCCCCAGACCTGGATGCCGTACTCCAGGTGGGATCTCATGAGAGCAGAGCAGAGGGGCAGAACCACTTCCCTCAACTTGTTGGCCACTGTTCTTTTGATGCAGCCCAGGATGCGGTTGGCTTTCTGGGCTATGAATACACATTGACCGGTCATGTTGAGCTTCTCATCCACCAACACCCCCGTGTCCTTCTCCTCAGGGCCACTCTCAATCCATTCTCCTCCCAGCCTGCATTTGTGCTTGGGATTGCCCCGACCCAGCTGCAGGACCTTGCACTTGGCCTGGTTGAACTTCATGAGGTTGGCAACGGCCCACCTCTCAAGCCTGTCCAGGTCTCCCTGGATGGCATCCCTTCCCTCCAGCATGTTGACCCCTCCACACTGCTTGTTGTTGTGGACAAACATGCTGAGGGTGCACTCAATTCCACTGCCTATGTCACCAACAAAGATGTTAAACAGCACTGGTCCCAATATTGACCCCTGAGGAATGCCATTTGTCACTGGTCTCCACTTGGACGTGAACCATTGACAGCAACACTTTGAGTGCAGCCATCTATCCCCCTCCTTATCCACCAAGTGGTCCACCTGTCAAATCCATGTCTCTCCAATTTAGAGACAAGGATGTTGCACGGGACAGTGTGGAATGCTTTGCGCTGATATCAGAAATCTTTAGTTGATATTCTAAAACTAGAGGTTTTAGAATAAATGGAATAAGTTTTCTGGTATCCATACATTTATAGTATTATCCAGTCTTCTACACTAATGAAATTGTGCTGCTGATATTCCTCTGTTATTAGATCTGTGCAGAATTAGGTGTTATGCTATGAGCTGTGCCTTTATGCTGTTTCTGAGACAAATTCTTAGTTTAGCTTAGTAACTGAGCTGTGTCTCCCACTCATTAGAATACACAATTACTCCTTGGATTGGATTCAGTAATCAAGAACTTAGATAATGTTTAAGTCTCACATCCAGAGGTAGACCTTCAGTTTACTTCTTCCATATGATCTTCCTCCCCAGGTGGTCTTCTCAGGTGGCCACTTATACTGCCAAGTTTCTACCTACAATTCTTGCAAACTGGAAGAAATGTAAAGGTACATGGTTTCTCAGTTCAGGTGTTTATCTTATATTGCCTGCTTCCCTTCTCCAGTTAGTATTAGAACAGTCATAATTGTATTTCACATTTACGATTATATTTTATTTTTTTGAGTATTGGATCATGTTTTGGAAGTAGGCCACTAGTTAACTGCTTCCCAAGAATAGGATTTCACTTTCTGTCTACCAGATCATATTTTATTATGTAAAATGTTAGATAACATCTACCTAATTTTGACTGCTTTTACTGATAACTAGACAGGCTGTCCACTTCCCAAATGACACAGTGTGCTTGCTATTTTTTTATTTTATTGTGATATGGATCATAATCAACATAGAGTCAGAGAACTGACAGAATTCTTTCAGTCTGCATCTTCAAATCACAGACCACTATGACATTACATGCATTAGATTTGTTAGCATATGTATTTTTGGTGAGCTGAGCAGAATGAGAAGAAGAATATTCAAGAGAAAAGTATTTCTTTGGTTTAGTAAATGAGGAAAACAGGCAAAATTTAAAGGGATTGAGAGAGCCACTTCTTCTCATGTTGAATTCCTGCACCAGTGGCCAGAAAGCTAGGAGTATAAAGTGCAAAATATCAGGATTTTAAAATACTGTCAGAAAATAAAAGAACAGGCCTTTATTTAACATTACTAAAAATGGGTAGTGCCCTTAAGTAGACTGCAAGCTATGGAGGGGGTTAGAAAACCCAAGCAACTCCAAAGTTTCTTGCAAAGCCAAAGTAGATGACAGGGATGGGGATGAACCCCCCCATAATCCATGAGGGAATGGCTAGTGACCTACTACATCACTTAGACACACACAAGTCTATGGGGCTGGATGGCATCCATCCAAGGGAACTGAGGGAGCAGGTGGAAGTGTTCACCAAGCCGCTTTCCATCATTTCCATCATTCCCATCAGCAGTCCTGACTAACCAGGGAGGTCCCAGTAAACTGGAAGATAGCACATGTGATGCCCATCTACAGGAAGGGGCTGGAAGGAGGATCTAGGGAATTACAAGCCTGTCAGTCTGACCTTGGTGCCAGAGAAGGTTATGGAGCAGATCATCTTGAGTATCATTATGGAATGATATATGAAGGACAACCAGGTGATCAGGCCCAGTCAGCATGGGTTCATGAAAGGCAGGTCCTGCTTGACAAACTTGATCTCCTTCTATGACAAGGTGACCCGCTTAGCGGATGAGGGAAAGGATGTGGATGTTGTCAAACTAGACATTAGTAAAGCTTTTGACACCATTTCCCACAGCATCCTCCTGGAAAAACTGGCTGCTCATGACTTGGATGGGCATATGCTTCACTGGATAAAAAATGGCTGTAAGGCTGGGCCCAAACAGTTGTGGTGAATGAAATTAAATCCAGTTGGTGGCCAGTCATGAGTGGTGTTCCACAGGGCTCAGTATCGGGGCCAGTTCTGTTTATTATCTATATCAACAACCTGGATGCAGGGATCAAGTGCAGCCTCAGTAAGTTTGCAGATGACAGCAAGTTGGGTGGGAGTGTTGATCTGCCTGAGGGTAGGATGGCAATACAGAGGGATCTGGACAGGTTGGATCAATGGGCCAAGGCCAATGGTATGAGGTACAACAACCTCATGCAGTGCAACAGGCTTGGGGAAGAGTGGCTGGAGAGCTGCCCAACAGAAAAAGACTTGGTAGTGTTTGTTGACTGCTAGCTGAATATGAGCCAGCAGTGTGCTCAGGTGGCCAAGAAAGCCAACAGTATCCTGGCCTGTATCAGGAACAGTGTGGCCAGCAGGACCAGGGAAGTGATTGTGCTCCTATACCCAGCACTGGTGAGGCCTCACATCAAGTACTGTGTTCAGTTTTGGGCCCCCTCACTACAAGAAAGATACTGAGGTTCTAGAGCGTGTTCAGAGAAGGGCAACAAAGCTGGTGAAGGATCTAGAGCACAAGTCTTATGAGGAACGGCTGAGGGAACTGGGGTTGTTTAGTCTGGAGAAAAGGAGGCTGAGGGGAGACCTTATCGGTCTCTACAACTACCTGAAAGGAGGTCATAGAGAGGTGGGGGCTGGTCTCTTCTCCCAAGTCACAGGTGATAGGACAAGAGGAAACAGCCTCAAGTTGTGACAGAGGAGGCTTAGATTGGATATTAGTAAAAAAATCTTCACTGAAAATGTCGTCAAGCATTGGAACAGGCTGCCCAGGGAAGTGGTTGAGTCGCCACCCCTGGAGGTACTTAAAAGACATGTAGATGTGGTGCTGAGGGACATGGTTTAGTGGTAACTTGGCAGTGTTAGTTTGATGGATGGACTTGATGATCTTATAGGTCTCTTCCAACCAAAACGATTCTATAATTCTATGGAAGTCCTTGTCTTGGCATACAAAGCAACTCTGATCATATAGTAGTGAATGGAGAGGTATTATAAGAAGTAGTAGTACAAATTGATTTCAAATCCCTTTCAGTTTAGCTAAGGTGCCATTTTGAAGTAGTAAAGGAGACATATAAATAATTCTCCAGCAGCAAACTTTGAGCTGGACAGAATCATTTTATTCTTTAATAACAGTAGTTTCCAAGGTATGCAATCTAGTTTAATGGTAGTTTTCTTTATTTAATTGCTAGAGTGACACAAAGCTGGTCAATATACTTAAGCTGGCTTTCTGTCCTTTGAACAAATATGGAAGATAAATTATGCCTCAGCTTAATTTGTCAGGAAGCTACCTTAATTTTTCTATTTTATTCTCTGGAATTAATAATGCATTACTCAATTTAGACCAATATTTCTAGATGTTCTTCCAAGCAATGCCACATTACGTGTGCTTGAACACATCTTCTTTAAAGAAATTGCATGTGTAACCTTGAGACAATGTAATCCTGAGAGGAAGATTAACCTTTACTTTAGTTGCATTTACATTATTTTTGGAGCATGACTAACCTTTTATTTGGATGTATCAAAAAGCAGGAATTGGACTATTTACATTGGACCAAACCTACTGACTGAAAGCCAGATTCTGCTCCTACTAGAATTAGTAGGAATTTTATTAGAGACATCCATAAAAGATAAATTATTCCTCTTGTGCTTAATATCTGATTTTCAGAGACTATTGAGTTGTCACAATTTCAGTCATTGTCACAAGGAGTGTAGAGTCTCATAATCTCTGAAAACAGGGACTCTTTAACTCAGGTAAGATTTTACTTCCCTGTCTGCATAATATAATATGACTAGGACATACCAATGAAAATACTTCAGATATTTAAAATGCAACTGTATGTACCTACAACTGCAACACAAAGCCCACAGTCCCACACTTTCTCCCTTATTCTCTACTTATTCACATTTTATTATCCATATTTATCAATCCAACCAAACCAAACCAAACCAAATCAAAAAATATTTTGGCTACAAGAGTTAGATTATTGTCATTGAGCAGATAAAAAGTCAGCAAGAAAATAATTTGAAAGTAATGCTAGATCAAATTAAAACGTAGTGTTTAGGATATTAAAGTCAACAAATATGTTGTACTAAAGAGCAGAATAAAGTGATTTAAAGTAAATATTTTTAAAATTATCTTTATTTAAAGGAGCATTACAAGATGTATGTTAGGAATCTCCATCTGCTTCAGACTGTGAAAACGAGAGAGACTTAAAAAGCCCAAATGTTATAATAAATATGATTGTCATTGTTTACACTTCAGAAATGATTGCTCTGTGAATGTTCCTCATTACATTGAATGAGATGCTCTTTACCTTGCTGCAACTAATAAGAATTTACGGCAGAGGACAGAGGTAGGGTAGTCAGTAAATTTTCTACTGGCTTATATCCGTAGTGTACTTTCCCCATGAAAAAGTTTGTTGTTTTCTGGGAGGTTTTTTTGGTGTGTGGGTTGGGTGCTGATAGTCTCTTTTTGAAACAAAATGTAAAAGAAGACCATTTCAATTCTTTCTATGCAAAAGCCAACAGTGTCTATAAAACAACTGTCAGTCTCTGCTCTTTATTTGATGGTCTTGTTTAGTCAAGACAAAGTTTTCCACTTTGTGTATGAAGACTCTGGACAAAAGCAATTTCTATGTCTTTAAGTATATAAAACCTTTTAATATTCTTCATATTGGTGATTTCTATGAGCAATAACCCTCATCTTTTAACTTCCAGATATTGACCAGAAAGGAAACTGTCTTCACTAGTAAGTGAATATACAGCAGAATACCAAGTAGAATTTGGTAATAAGGAAAGGAATATTCTATAATCAATTCAGGTTACATTTCTACATGGTATAATATAAAAAATGTAAGATATTATGTCAAGGACAGGAAAGAGGTCTTGATTTCTTTCAACTGAAGATCACACAGAAATCTTATGAAAACCCTTCAGAGGGACCCATATGAATTGAACAGAACTTTACATACACAAGTAATGCAAGATTCAAGTCTCTTCATATTTCTGACTTTTTTAACTATACCTAGCTATTTTCAGGCTTGTCATATTTAGTGGCTTAGTTAAAACTTGTGTACAGTTAACTCATGAGTTGGGCACAAGTTAGCTCTGAAATTGCTCTGATCTCAGGGGTTTTTTGATCACAAGTGCAGGATGTGATCTCTTCACAGACAAGTGCTGGCACAGTGTCTTTGGTAATGTAGCCTTTGTGTACCCTATTTAAGTAATACCTTAGTATTTAGAATGGCTTATCCTTACTTTATGTCTCTGAAGCACCATGAAACACTTCTGCTGCAGCCTCTACAGGGAGCAATGAAATCTGCTGCGCATAGGTGTAAAAGAGTCATCAAGATGATCTCTGCTGTTCTTCTGAATGATGTGTTCACGGGGTCTAAAAACCGAATGCAAAGTCTATCACCGTTGAGAGGCATGAGTAAGAGCACCTTGTGTATACTTTTTAATGCTAGATTGTGTGTCATCTTGTCTTTTTTCCCTTATTGTTACAGAAATTGTGACTGGACTAAATGAGGAAAAATGCTTCTTTTCTACCTTGTACTCCTCTGTGAGTCTGCATCTATTTAAGACTAGCACATTGGGGTAACTCAGGGTAAACTGACAGGTTTAAGTTCCACTATAGTATTCAGCTGTGAACTAACCCACAATAATTCGCTGTGGCAAAATGATGGATGTCACTAGACTCTGAATTAGATTCTCCTGCTGTAGAGGTCACCAGTATCTGTTCAACAGAAAACAAGCAAAAGATTTTGTTGAAACTCCACAGAGTTCTTTCACAGTATGTAAAAGAAACACACCAGATAAATTTTAATATAACTTCCACTGGTGCAACTGACAGCTATTGATTTTGAAAGCTTATTGAAATGTTACAAAGGACCATGCTGCTAATAAGGAACAGTTTATAGTAGAGTTAACACATCAATGTTTCATCAGGGCTTTAATTTTAATGTGTGTTTCAAGGGTTGGAAGTAGAATTAAAGGAGAACATGGCAGGTATTGTGCTTGACCCATTTTTTTTTTTTCCTTTTATATAAGATGTGAAGCTAGCAGAGAGGATGTGTCTGTGTTGTAATGTGCATTGTGTTTGCACGTTTCCCTGTCTTGTTGATTTAAAGGAATCTGTTATCTCAGACGGAGTAGTTGGAGATTGCAGTTTTAGTGTTATACAGATCATCTAGCTAAAGTCTTCATCTTTTTATTGCTATATTTTTAGTAATTTATTGGTAACTATGTTTTGTGAAGAGTCCTTTCATAAATTCTTTTAACAGTTCTATTTGAAATACTCACTTTGGTGTCAAATGTGTTGTAACATCATAAACTTAAAGGTATGAAATAAGTTCTGAATATGTGTTAATACTTCCTGTATACTGACTCTACATATTAAAACATTGATATTGTGTTTATTTTAACGGTGCTGGAATGTTGTTTTTATATGTGACCTGAGAGTTGTCTGTCCTTGAGGTAGATGTTCATCACTTTACGGGTTTGGGTCTTTACATAACCTTGTGAATCTGAAAGTTATAAATGTAAGGTAGGATCCTGTGTACACATCTTAGTCATACATGCCTACATTTTAACTGACCACCAGCACATCCACGTCCTTCTCCTCAGGGCCGTTCTCAATCCATTCTCCTCCCAGCCTGCATTTGTGCTTGGGATTGCCCCGACCCAGCTGCAGGACCTTGCACTTGGCCTGGTTGAACTTCATGAGGTTGGCAACGGCCCACCTCTCAAGCCTGTCCAGGTCTCCCTGGATGGCATCCCTTCCCTCCAGCATGTTGACCGCTCCACACTGCTTGTTGTGGACAAACATGCTGAGGGTGCACTCAATTCCACTATGTTAAACAGCACTGGTCCCAATATTGACCCCTGAGGAATGCCATTTGTCACTGGTCTCCAACTGGACATGAACCATTGACAGCAACACTTTGAGTGCGGCCATCTAGCCCATTCCATATCCACTCAGTGGTCCATCTGTCAAATCCATGTCTCTCCAATTTAGAGACAAGGATCTTCTGAGGGACAGTGTCAAATGCTTTGCATAAGCCCAGGTAGATGATGTCTGTTGCTCTTCCCTTACCCACCAACGCTGTAACTCTGTTGTTGAAGGCCACCAAATTTGTCAGGCATGACTTGCCCTTAGTGAAGCCGTGTTGGCTGTCACCAGTCACCTCCTTGTGTTCCATATGCCTCAGCAGAGATTCCAGGAGGATCTGCTCCATGACCTTGCCAGGCACAGAGGTGAGACTGTAGTTCCCCGGGTCTTCCTTTTTTCCCTTTTTGAAAATGGGGATTAGGTTTCCCCTTTTCCAGTCAGTGGGAACTTCACCTGACTGCCACGACTTTTCAAATATAATGGAAAGCAGTTTAACAACTTCATCCACCAGTTCCCTCAGGACCCGTGGATGGATTTCATCAGGTCCCATGGACTTATGTACCTTCAGGTTCCTTAGGTGTTCTCAAACCTGATCTTCTCCTATAGTGGGCATTTTTTCATTCTCGTAACCCCTGACCTTTGCCTTTTGCAACTTGGGCGGTGTGCTTAGAGCCCTTGCCGGTGAAGACCAAGGAGAAAAAGTCATTCAGTACCTCAGCCTTCTCCATATCCTGGGTGACCAGGTCTCCTGTTTCCTTCCGGAGAGGGACCACATCTTCCCTAGTCTTGCCTTTATCCCTGATGTACTTACTTACTGAAGTATTTCTTGTTGTCCTTGACGTCTCTGGCCAGATTTAATTCCCTCTGGCCTTTAGCTTGCCTAATCTGGTTCCTGGTCACTCCGACAGTTTCTCTGTATTCCTCCCAGTCTACCTGTCCTTGCTTCCACCCTCTGTAGGCCTCCTTTTTGCTTTTGAGCTTGTCCAGGAGCTTCTTGTTCATCCAAGGTGCTGTTCATCCATGTTCTGCTGTATTATAAAAAGAGAAGATAACACTCATGTAAATTCTCATACTGGCCTCCCTTAGCAGTACTCAGACATTACACACAACAGTTTTCCCAAACCTTGTACTTCTGTGGTTTCACTTAGACATTAAGATTACAGCTGTATTAGAGGGCCTCTTGTCTGTCTTTTATTTGTTTGGAGACTTTTTGATCAATTGGTTAGGAGCCTAAAAAGGTGATTGCAAGGTGACGGAAATAGGTTGTGTCTGATTAACCAAAGAGCTTCAACTGAAACGAACAAATATTTTTTTTGAGTGATGGATCAGTTAACTTCATTTTGACACTTTAAAAGCATTGAGATTTAGGTTGATAAAAAAAATAATCAGTACATAAAATAAAACCAAAAAATCAGCAATAAAAACTGAACTCTAATTACGAGATTCCTCAGTGTTGTGACAGGAATTCTGATTCCTACTTTCACTATACAGCTTTGAAAGTGGGTAACTGAATCCACTCTGTATTCTGCGTCAGGAGCTGTGAGACTCCTGTGTAGGCAAGTGAATATGTTGTATTTTTGTTAATACGCAATTTGTTACTTAGTAGACTAGAGAATCTAGCCATGAGCATAAAGCCTTTTGATACCTGACTTTACTGTAATAGTAATAGCCTTTTGGTACTCGTTTTACTTAAATGTAAGGCATTCTGGGCCAAATTAAAAAAAAAAAAAGAACTGATAGCTGGTGGATCTTGTTTCAACAAGAAAGGGCTGTTCACAAAAGCCAATTTTATCCTATGAACACCAGTTTTTCTAGGCTCCTTCTGTGCTCAATAAACAATGAAAGACTCCTGCAAGGGTTATTCAGATCCTGAAAGAAGCCACTGCTTATTGAAGAAATTTAGAGGCACCAGCATTCCACAAATCAAACATTTGCAAATGCGCTTTAAAAACACATACAGAAAAATATTTCATGTCAATTTAACCTGTACAGCATCAAAATCAGAAAGAAATCAATATGTTTGCACTGTTCTAATTAGAAATGGATGCTTTTCATCTCCTGATATTTGGTCTAACGTCAAAACATCACAGTAAATTTTGTGCTCTTTATTAGACTTTGTGATATCCTTGAATGAATAAAGAAAAGATGCAATTATCAGACATTTTATTGCAACACAAATCCAAGCGGAAGACCTGCAGCTGCCCTCCTCTGTGGAACATCAAGGCTCTGCGTGTGTGTGTACGTGCATAAAAAAATAAAATAAGCAGCAGGCTTTGTGGGGTGGGTGTGGGTGATAGGGATTATTCCTGACACTTTATTTTAAAGTATATTGTCTAAAGAATATAAGATCCTATTAGTTTATATGCCTTGAATACAAATGCCAAATGGCTCAGCTGCGCAGAGCTTGGTGAGAAAGGGTGATCTAAGCCATGGACTATCTTTAGTAAACAGTCATATTTCACCGCAGATGATGATACAATAAACAGTGTAAAATGGGATTATTTGAGGGCTGTGTCATAAAGCGCCACACTATCATGTCCTCTATTCTTAATCCTGGATATCAGAGGAAATTGCTAAATTGCTAACTTATTCTAATACACGTGCATAATGTTATTTTTTTGCCTCAGTCTTCACCAGCAAGCACTATAGCCATACCAACCAAGTCACAGAACTCAGAGGTAGGGGCTGGGAGAATGAAGAACCGCCAACTGTAGGAGAAGATCAGGTTTGAGACAATCTAAGGAACCTGAAGGTGCACAAATTCATGGCATGCATGGGAGATGAATCCACAGGTGTCCTGCTTTCAGCTGGGAAAGAGTTAATTTTCTTCCTAGTGATTGCTATAAAAGGAATGTCAATGATGCATATTGTTTTAGTTGTTGCTAGACGATGTTTATACTTTTCAAGGACTCTCTTCAGCTTCCCATAAAAGCTGAGAAGAAGCATTGACAGAACAACTGAATAGCCAATGGAATATTCACATGCCACAATTGATAATGCATTTTTCTCAATCCTTTTGGCAGCAGAGTGCAGGCCACAGTTTGCTTTCACTTGGAGGGGCGTCCAGTACACCTGGAATCAACTACCCCAGAGGGGAAAACACACCCCTACCATTTGCCATGGACTGATCCAGACTGCACTGGAACAGGGTGAAGCTCCAGAACACCTGCTATACGTTGACTACATCATTGTGTGGGGCAACACAGCAGAAGAAGTTTTTGAGAAAAATCCTTCTGAGAGCTGGTTTTGCCATAAAGCAAAGTAAGGCCAAGGGACCTGCACAGGACGTCCAGTTTTTATGAATAAAATGGCAACATAGATGTCATCAGATCCCAATGGATGTTATCAACAAAATAGCAGCTATGTGTCCACTAACTAATAAAAGGGAAACACAAGGTTAGGTGTGGGTTTTTGGAGGATGGATATTCCAAATTAGTCTGATTGTAATACTTTTCTATTAAGTGACCTGGAAGAAAAATTATTTTAAATGGGGCCCTGAGCAATGGCAAGCCTTTGGACAAATTAAACAGGAAATGGTTCATGCAGTAGCCCTGGGGCAAGGCCGGGCAGATCAAGATGTTAAAAATGTGCTTCACACTGCAGTCAGGGAGAATGGCCCTACCTGGAGCCTCTGGCAGAAAGCACCAGGCGAAACTTAAGGTCGACCCCTAGAGTTTTGAATAGAGTCCAGGATATAGAGGATCTGAGGCACACTACTTCAAGTGAAAAAAAGATATTGGCAGCTTGTGAAGGGGTTTCTGTTGCTTCAGAAGTGGTTGTTACTGAAACACAGCTCCTCTTAGTGTCCCAACTGCCGGTACTGGGCTGGATGCTCAAAGGGAGGGTCCCGTCTATACATCATGTAACTGATGCTATGAGGAGTAAGTGGGTCACACTAATCAAACAACAAGCTCAAATAGGACACCCCAGTTACCCAGGAATTCTGGAACTTTTCATGGACTGGACAGAAGCNCTGCAGTCAGGGAGAATGGCCCTACCTGGAGCCTCTGGCAGAAAGCACCAGGTGAAACTTAAGGTCGACCCCTAGAGTTTTGAATAGAGTCCAGGATATAGAGGATCTGAGGCACACTACTTCAAGTGAAAAAGAGATATTGGCAGCTTGTGAAGGGGTTTCTGTTGCTTCAGAAGTGGTTGTTACTGAAACACAGCTCCTCTTAGTGTCCCAACTGCCGGTACTGGGCTGGATGCTCAAAGGGAGGGTCCCGTCTATACATCATGTAACTGATGCTATGAGGAGTAAGTGGGTCACACTAATCAAACAACAAGCTCAAATAGGACACCCCAGTTACCCAGGAATTCTGGAACTTTTCATGGACTGGACAGAAGCCAAAGATTTCAGAATATCACCAGAAGAGGAGGTGACACATGCTGAAGAGGTCGTACTGTATAATAAACTACCGGAAAATGAGAAGAAATATATCCTGTTCAATGATGGGTCCTGACATATTGTAGGAAAACATCAAAAGTGGAAAGCTGCTGTGTGGAGTCCTACACAATGACTCGCAGAAGCCACTGAAGGAAAAGGTGAATCGAGCCAGTTTGCGGAGTTAAAAGCCACCCAGCTGGCTTTGGATATTGCTGGATGAGAAAAATGGCCAGTACTTTATCTCTATACTAATTAATGGATGGTGGCAAATGCTCTGTGGGGGTAGTTACAGGAATGGAACCAGAACACGTGGCCCACGACACCTCAGTACGTCAAGAAAGAAATGCAACATATAGATGGGCTTGTGACTGAGGGGTGGACTTAAGCATGGACACTATCACACAAGTTATTCAGGAGTGTGAAACATCTGCTGCAATTAAGCAAGCCAAGTGATTAAAAACTCTCTGGTGTGGAAGACAACAGGGCTTCACTAAAAGCACATTGTATTTGACAAATTTGGTGGTACAGCATCAGTGGATAAGGGAAGAGCAACACACGTCATTTACCTGGACTTATGCAAAGAGTTTGACACTGTCCCACATAACATCCTCGTCTTTAAATTGGAAAGGCCTGGATTTGACAGATGAACTGCTTGGTGGATAAAGATATTGGCTTCATGGCTGCTCTCTCAAAGCAATTGGAGACAAGTGACAAATGGCGTTCCTCAGGGGTCAATATTGGGACCAGTGCTGTTTAACACCTTTGTTGGTGACATAGGCAGTGGAATTGAGTGCACCCTCAGCATGTTTGTCCACAACAACAAGCAGTGTGGAGCGGTCAACATGCTGGAGGGAAGGGATGACATCCGTAGAGACCTGGACAGGCTTGAGAGGTGGGCTGTTGCCAACCTCATGAAGTTCAACCAAGCCAAGCGCAAGATCCTGCACAAATGCAGGCTGGGAGGAGAATGGATTGAGAGCAGCCCTGAGGAGAAGGACATGGGGGTGTTGGTGGATGAGAAGCTCAACAGGAGCCAGCAATGTGTATTCATAGCCCAGAAAGCCAACTGCATCCTGGGCTGCATCAAAAGAAGTACTGTGGCCAGCAGGGAGGTGATTCTGCCCCCCTGCTCTGCTCTCATGAGACCCCACCTGGAGTACTGCATGCAGCTCTGGGGCCCTCAACATAAGAAGGACATGGACCTGTTGGAATGGGTCCAGAGGAGGGCCATGAAGATGATCAGAGGTCAGGAGCACCTATGCTATGAGGACAGGCTGAGAGACCTCAGGTTGTTCAGCCTGGAGAAAAGAAGGCTCCGGGGAGACCTTACATCAACCTTTCAGTACTTAAAGGGGGCCTACAGGAAAGATAGGGAGGGACTCTTTGTGAGGGAGTGTAGTGACTGGATGAGAGATAATGGTTTTAAACTGAAAGGGGTAGATTTAGATTAGATATTAGGAAGAAATTCTTTACTGTGGGACTGGTGAGACTGGAACAGGTTGCCCAGAGAAGTTGTGGATGCCCCTTCCCTGGAAGTGTTAAAGGCCAGGCTGGATGGGAGCAACTTGGTGTAGTGGAAGGTGTCCCTGGCCTTGGCAGTGGGGTTGGAACTAGCTGATCTTTAAGGTCCCTTCCAACCCAAACTGTTCTGTGATTCTATGTTATGTTTTATTTTTCCAACAATAAATCAAAACCAGGACACAGCTGAGCCTATCATCTCTTTGTTTAAATCCAAACTACAAAGTAGGTTTATTATAATGCTTATAACATCACCTACTTTTCACAATGGAGCTGGTCCTAATAGGATCTGGAAGATAACAGCTTGCATCCTGATTTAAAATATTTTTAAATATTTATTTCCTGGAGAGCGTTCCTTTTTAAGAGAACTCAGAGAAGTGAAAACCAGAGCAATAGCATGTAGGTGTCTCTGCTGCTCTGAATGGAACTGAAGAGTTATTCATCCATCTTGGGGGACAATGACTGGACATCTTGCTTTTAACAATCAGGAGCCAGGGAGCCAAGTGTGAACCTCTTGGCTATTAACTTTTACAGCAGATCAGAACAAAGAAATGAACATTCTTTGGGCAAGCAAGGCAGACAACTTTGCTAAGCCAGTGTAAATTAAGGTTTGTCTTGGTCATGCAAACAGCAGGACTTTGTATACTATATTCCAGTTAACTAATAAACAGTGCTTTGTTTTGAAAAGCTTTCATGAATCAGTGTAATTACTTCTGGTCACATTATTTCTTCACAAACTCTAGCAGTTTTAGCACAGTTTTTTCTATGGACTTTTTGGAGAATTCAGGCAAGACCACAGCTACAGTCTCGGAGAGGAAGAAACCAAGGGTGCTTACTCTGACACTGAAGTTATCATAGGGGCTGTTTCAAAGAGCTGGAAATGTGTCTTCAACGTGACTATACAGAAAATAAGGCATATGCAACACAGGAGCAAGTAGCTTTCAGGAGGAGAGTGTTTTTACTGAATTGAGTATCAAGTGTCCAAGTTCTGCATTTCAGTAGTAAGTTTCAGTGTGTCAGTTTGGATTGTTATAAGAATGTGATCTTGGTCACGATAAAGACAGCAAGTCAATCGTATTTTATTAAACTTAGTAGCAGCAATATCTTCTAGCATGGTATCAGACTATCTCTATTTAGGATTATGTATTTTTTGCCATGGACTCTAAGTGATCAGTAAGATATTCAGCTTGCGTATCTGTGACAACTTTAGAAACTCACTGTTTTTCTATATAAGAAAGTAAATCTAAAAAAGGAATGAATTTATTTGAACAGCAGCAATGGCAAAACAGCAAAACCATGGTGTACTATCTACAGATTAATAAAGCAGTAGAGAAAGCAAGAACAAAACGTCTGTGGTTGTTCATCACACAACATTGAGAACAGTCTTGGAAAGTTTGAAGAAATAGTTTTTTAGAGCAGATATTTGTATTTTTAATCATAGATATTTACATGCAGACTTACAATACATTAAAAAGACAAGAGAGCCTAATGAGGCATTGCTATCTTATACCTGCAAAACCACCTATGTATACCTAGTCTCTATGTTCTTCCTCTCAAAAAAGGTGATATGTCTTCTTTCCTTCACTCTTAATTTGCCTTTTTTATTCAGGACTAAGATTTATAAATATTTGCACGTATTTATCCATATGAGGACAATGAACTTAAATGTGAAAAAGTAAAAGCTTCAGAGAATGGACTGTAGATATTTCTAAATAGCACAGGTGACACAGGCCCCCTTATGGTTTGCCACGCCTACACAAATATTGAATAAGAACAACAAAATAATAAAGTAATAATAGCCATTTTATCTGGCATGAAATAAAACAGTAACTCCTAATTCAGTTTATAATAGTGTGTACTAAGATTTATGGTGGTATTGTGAGTTTGGAGGCCCTCAAACAAGACAAAAACATTAGTCAGTTAGAAGGCAAATAAATAGGTTTTTTTATAGAGATAAAATAAAATATATATACTATAAAACTGCATAATGGGAGAGCCTTTCTTACTGTGATCAGGCTGTTGCATTTTTCCTGGTACTGGTTAATAAAACCTGAGTTTCAAATGTGGTAAAAAAAAAACAAACAAGAAGAATTTTCATCCTGTAGTATTCTATTTCACTGCTAAAATTAATTCAATTAATTATGTGGTTACAATTATCCTGTTTTGCCAACACTGAAGTTAAAAGAGAGTTGAATATTTTAAGCCTTCTCTTCATCAGCAATTATATCTTTACATCTAGGAAGAAACATATTGTCTTTATTTTTTATACATTTTATTGTTTTCTTTTAAGTCCCTTCTTGGATATAAATCCATGTCTTAGGGTTCTGGTTTTGGGTTTTTTTTGTTTGTATTTATTTATTTATTTATTTTATTCCTACAAGCCTGAGTTACTTCTTCAAATCCAATTTTCCCTTCTTTGTGTGTCACATCTCTCAATTTTTAATTTTAGAAAACTCAAGATTTCCTGATACAGCCTTATTGATCTTTTACTAGGATTCTTGTCTTTCTCCTGATATGGGATAGTTTGCCATTGTTGAATTAATACGGTTTCTTTCAGTACCTGTCAGCTCTACTACAACCCTTAATCCCTTAGAGTAGTCTCCCAAGTACCTAACAACCAGTTTCCTCAGATTATTGAGGTCTGCTTTTTCTGAAGTCTATTGTCTTAATTTCACAGTTATCACTCCTCTCTTTCTTTAAAATCAGAAACACTATTGAAATTAATTTCTATTGTTATTCTACCACTTTTGGTCAAAATTGAATCTAAAATAGCTTATCTCTTAGTAATTTCCCGCCGTTTACGATAATGCTGATCCCAAGATTTTCCAAGGACATCTCGAGGTATCTGAACCTTGCTTTTCTAACAGATATTCAATAATTAAAGGTTCCAATTATCAGCAGGTCCTACTTTGTGAATGATTCTTGTAGTTGTTTAGAAAAAAACCCCAAACACATTATCCACCTCTTTCCTGAATAGGTGTTTCTATAATAGAGCATATCATGATATCCTCCTCCTTTTCCTTCATTACCTTCACAGAGAGAGAGCTGGCATGTTACAGTCCCATGAACTTCTCATAAAACAAATAGAAATAACCTTAAAATATAAAGAAAATTCTCCTTTCTTTTTTTTATACCCATCCTCTTATCCCTAAACAGGTGTTACTCTTTCAAGAATGTGTTCAGTAAGTACCATTCAGCATCTGACTATGTTTTTTTTGTCTTCCATATCTATGTTTTTTGAGACATTTTTTCATCCTGGTTCAGACTGTTCTTGCTATAAACAGTTCTTTCTTGAACATTCCCATTTTTTTTTTTTTTTTTGGCGTGTGTATGGTTGGACTCGATGATCTCAAAGGTCCTTTCCAACCATGAAGATTGTATGATTCTATGATTCTGTACTCCAGTGATGATTAACAAAACAGAACATATTGGCAGAAACAAAGGGGAATTGATTAATTAGTCTTCTTGACATCAAAATAAATAATTCCACTGCTTCTTGGAATCTTGTAAACTGGCTTTGACTCCTGGGCACAATCTTACCTATTCTATAAAAGCAACTATAATTCCTCATATAACAACTAAAAATTCTGTGATCTCACAATCTGAAAAATCTGCCCCATTATGAAACCCAGAAACCTCTATTCGTCTCCACAGGCATGAAAGATACTGTTACAATTTCTCCATATCATCCACTCACAAATGAGTATTGTTGTGTCCATTAGCTTTGTATGCATTCAATGGATAAATAAGGACTTTGAACTAATCTGTACACAATGCTGGCTTGGCAGGGTTTTCAGGTTTAATTGAACTTTGTATTCATTTACAATTAGGTTGTTTTGTTTACTTTCTGATAGCATTAGCAAACTCATTAAAAAGGAGATACAAATAAAATTTGTGCCAATTACATACGAGAATAATTGGATTTTATTAATCCAAGAATTCATGCAATCAATTTAATTATTGGTACTCTCATTTCAGATACCTCATTATTCTTCACACTAATTAATCACAACCACTAATGAGTAGTTTTGAAATAGGACTCTTTACTCACTCTGAATGGAAGGTTCCTTAAACAACCATTGGTATTTACTTTAGGGAAACAAGCAAGTTTTATAAATTATTTTGTTTATATTTTTTCAAAAAAGATGTGAGTCTGTAAGTTAATGACAGCTTTCTTGGTTCAAAATGAGAAACTTAAAAGACTTTCATATGGGACTTATATTTCGTTTACAGTATTGTCTACAATTATAGACTTGGGTTACAGGATAATAGAGCTCATTATTTTTATTTTTTATTCCAGTACTGTCTGAGTTTGGGCAAGTTATATTGGCCTTCTTAAATATGTTGTTATTCAGCAAGGATAAGTGCACATCAAAATGGAGGATTAACAAATACTCTAAATAAACATAGGGTTATGCAGAGGTCTTTACCAAATAACCATAATAGTGTTTGGAGGTTATCTTCTTGTGTCTTTATACATTCGATCTGGAAGTGCATTCCATTATTTATGGTGTCATGTACAGAAAACGTACTAAATGTGAGAGTTTAGGAAATAAGGTATTACAGAGACTATCTTCACTCATAGAGATGTAAGGGAAAACACATTTGAAAAGGAAGATGCTATTTCTGATGCAATAAAATGTATAGAAGAACTTGAATATATGCTAATTCCAAAAGTGAACATGGGAAATGCATGTGGTTTTTAACTGAGGAGACCAAATGAAGGGGGATAAAGCCAGACTGGTTAGGAAAAATAACAGAGCTGATGATTGACTATTTCTGAAAGATAAGAATGGGACAATACTGTGGGCGTCAGAGAATAAGTAATGAAGAGAATGATGTCAGAAAACAAAAAAGGGAAATAGCAAAGACAAGAACAATAATTTCAGTTGTACAGGCTGCAAGATAAAAAGAAACTCCCAAAGGGGCTGAGAAAAAAACCTCTCTGTAATAGCATATTTAAGAAAAGGTGAAAATACCACAGAACAGAGAGGAGAGGAAAAAAAAAAAAGCATGAGAAACAATATCGACACTAAGGTCAGAGAAGGAGGCGGAGAAGGCGCTCCAGGCAGAACAGAGATTCTCTTGCAGCCTGTGGATGACACCACAGTGGAGACTGTATTTCCCTGCAGCCTGCAGATGGATCCACACTGGAGCATATATCCACACTGTAGCCCACCGAGGACCCCATGCTGGAGCAGTTGGATATTTCCTGAAGTAACTGGGGCTGATGGAGAGCCCATGCTGGAGCAAGTGGAAAGTGTAGGGAGGAAGGAGCTCCAGAAAGGAGCTGCAGAAAGGAGCTGCTCAGGGAAGACGTGGGGGAAGACAGAGGAATGAGGAGTGAGGGACTGAAGTTGAGCCTGGGAAAAGGATAGGGAGGGGACACAGTGGTGTATTAATTTTGTCTTTATCATTACTCAAATCCATTTTAACTGGCAGTAGATGAAATTAATTTTCCCCAAGCTGAGTCTGTTTTGCCCGTAACAGGAACTAGTAAATGATCTCCCAGTCTTTATCTCAACCCACATGCTTTTTTATCTTATTTTCTCCCTGTGTCCTGTTGAGGAGTGAGGGAGGGGCTGGGTGGGCAGCTGGTCAAGGTCAACCCAGCACACAGTTACCAACAAAGAGAGTGGAGTATCTTGATACTGTTATTTCTTGACACTGTCATTTCTTGACTGGATTCATTCTACTTTTTTCCTGTGGATAATTCAGTTTTTTAAAGAGTAATGATAAAAGATTAATTTGTAGTGGTATAAATACCACATTTTTTTCATTTTAAAATACCCATTTTAAGGCTCTGAGGGTTTCACTTTTCATTAAAAAGTGAAAATAGGTATTAATATTTATTCATCAAAATTAATTTTGCTTAGTAAGACACTGTTTGAAGACTTAAAAATAAATTTCTTTCATTAAGGACAAAAACATACCTTGTAAACAACAGAAGTAACAAAGGCTCTTTTCCTTTAGGATTTATTCCTTATGACAGTAGTTATGATGTCCAGTCAGCTGCCAATACCAGTAGCAGGTTATATGATGATTAGGGTATGCTTAATACCTTTCTTTCTCTTCGGGTTCTTTAATGTCTAATAAGTGCTGAATTCATTCCCCTGCTTTCCCAGTAGAAGAGGTGCTACTACAAGGATCATTTCTATACAGCAGTCACTTTTCACAAAATGCTTAGGGATTTTGGAGGCCGGTGTATATCTGACAAACACCTTTCAAATAGACCAGCAGACACAAACTATGGTGTCACAAAAGAACACATTTGCTGACGAAAAATAGCAAATAAAACAACTGCAAATACAGTTTATGAAGGCAGAACACAATCAACAACCATAAGACTTTGCCAACAATCTAAAATTAGCACCTTCTCTTTTATAACTGCTACATGATGACCACTGTTAATAAAAACCTATATTCTAAGGGAAAGGACTTCCTTTAAAGTGCTTAAGAAGCTTCTATTATTTTTACACTGTTCTCACTTCCTTGACAAATAAATGAAGGAAAAAAGAGAATATAAATAGAAAAAATATATTAGCCTGTATTAGAGTAACACTTCAAAACATAAAGAAAAAGTATATAAAAAAAGGTTTTCCTTATCATTTTTCAATTAAAAACAGAGCTATTTTGAAAGTGTCTAAGCCACACCTAAAGTAGCAGGTCTGCATCCATTGTCATTTCCTAAGATTATTTTTTAAAATTATTTCTAAATGTAGGTGTGCTAATGAGAAAATGGAATTAGTAGTTTGCACCTTAAAAATACCTTTAGAAAGTTGACACACATCATGATTAAATACCTTCAGAGTCTGTGGATACATAGACATAGCTGATCTCAATGACAGTTCTGCCCTAGTGAACAAAACCAGAAGAAGATACATGTGGAAGTGTACTGTATTATTCTATCTCAATCTGTTGTTTTAAAACAAGATTAAAAAAACTATTTGCTTGATATGTATTTTTGTTTCTGCTCTTCTATTTGCACATTGGCATGCAAAAATTTTGGGCTTATCTTTGCCTCTAAATAAGCAGTTAACTTGAGTACTAATTGATGATTTGCAGTCCTCAAACACCACGTGCAACAAATGCTTGATGATGTGTTCTCTATGTAATATTGGAGCAAGTCACTCGTAACAGTTACTTGAAAAGCATGAAGTATTTTAAAGTTTGATTTCAGCACACCTAACTGTTTTCTTAAGTAAAGGTCTGCATGTAACCGGATGATTACTAACACCATGCCTAACTTCCTACTACTGGTAGCGATCACACAAAAATGTCTAGTTCTGTAATGTTTCAAAAATTTAGTCTCTTGAAAGAAATCATTAAAATAATTCCAGAAGATTCATATAATATCTTCCTCAGTATTATTATTTTTATTGCTAGTTCATACTATCAGACAGTTTTATATATACATATACACATATATATATATATAAAGGTTGTAATCAATGATTAAATCCTCTAGTACTCACAGCAATAGGCATTTATAGGAAATCATTGTGTATAAAATTGTTTTACTGCAGTTCTCTTTAGCTAAGTATTTACAGTGATATATATAACACATTTCCATATCCCTCCAAGGATCAGAGGGGCTTCAAGTACTTAAAGGGTTTTTTCTTCCTTAATATATAAAACTTGCTAATGTAAATTTTGTAGTTTAAATGACACCTAAAACTGCAAGATGTTTTTTTCATGTCATTTTAATAATATTATAGCAGAGCTAAAGTCCTTTTCCACACCAGACACTGTGAGCTTAAACTTGCCACTGCACTTCATTTTTTTCAGCTGGAAAATACATGATAAACACAACCACATCCCAGCAGTTCCCCATGGCATTTCAGAATTAAAAGATAATTCAAATGATATCTCACTAGAGGAAAAAAACAAACCTAAAGCTTACAATGACAAAGAGTAAAAAGATACTTTAGCCTAATTCTTTTAGAAATCGAAAATAATGCTTTGTACTCCAAAAGGTGGAACTTGCCTCTGGGAAAGTCACTTGCAGTACTTTTTAGATAAAAAACAAAGTTAGGGAAAAAAAAAAATAAGATTTTTGAATAGTCAGGGACTGTGAGTATGATAATGAACCTTGTCACTCAATTAGGTAGGGAATATCCAAGCTCTTCAAAGCTCCATTTATGTATAAATTAGATCAAAGTTGTCTGTCAACAGTCTTTGAAGAAAAGCATTTTCAATTCTTATTTTCTTCCCTGCTTTGCCATCTCAATTTCCCCTCCTACTTTCAGTGTTTTTATAACTTCTAATGGCACCTTTCAGACAGCAAATCACTGGGTGCAACCTAGAGAGATGGCTGGAGGAAGCATTTAACTTTTACATGGAATCTGAACAGTTGTCATGTACAGAGCTTAGTGTGGACTTGTTATTCTTAATAGAATTTTAAAATGTAAAAAAAGAATATAATCTGCAAAATTCTGTTTTAGAGTTTGTGGAGGATACTTACACTTGCTACATTTAGGCACCTAACTTGAATTAGGAGACTAATCATATTGTCTATGCAGACGGGTGTCTTCTGCTAGAGGGTGATTCTGAGCAGAAGTCCACTTTAGGGTTTTTACTTGCTCTGGACTACCTTCAGTAGCCATCCAGTAAATCACACAATTACAAATCGACTGTCTAGTCAATGATAACAGTGAAAATAATTTCTGCAATAAATTCCTGCATTCAAATTGCTGCCTGTTTTAGCAGAAGTCTTAGCAGATAGCTTAGATAAGACAACTAAGTTTTAGTTTTGTATTGCAAACTAACAGTCCAGTTTATTTAAAAATAAACACAATCATAATTAAGTTGCTAATGAAAACAATAAATTATGCCATACAATAATCTGTAGAGTCACGAACAAAATGTTTGTAACATCTGAGAGAATATGCTCTATGTTGGCCCATCTCATTTATGATGCAATGTGAATAAAAACTTCTGTTAAACTGCACTTATTTTAACTGTGAAGCTGAATTTTAAGATGGAAACCTTAGTTTTGTCTTTCATTGGCACAACTTAACACTTCTAGAAACAGCCAGCTCCTTTCTTGAAATATGTGAAGTTTACCTTACATTTCACATAAAATCAGGCTTTGATAACCGATTGTGCAAAACTGAAGAAAAATATTGGTCTCCAAAAATATGTTGGTAGGACGTAAGCAGACAAATGTTCAGTCCAACTCTCTAAACATAGACAGAATTAAAAATTTTAAAAATTCATCAACCATCAGTGTGCATATTTTTGGTGTCAGAAAATTTTATCATTGTTTGAACAATATCTAGCACCATCAAAGTCTCAACAGTATTCCCAAACCATTTTAATGGCATATTACGACTAAGAATCAAAAAAGTATGGCAAATTCTGTAGAAGCAACTTTTGTGCACCACTTGATTTGTTTAAATTTTTCCTTCATGTAGTTATCTCTCAGTTAAGTAAAATGAAACCTTGGCAATTATTCCAGCAGTGAACTTTGGAGAATCAAATTTACAGACACTGAATTTAAAAAAAAAAAAATAATCACTAGATAAAATACTGTGCATCCACAGCTACATTATTTGCCATGTTTTTGTTTTTATAATAATGGGCTTTTTGGCCTCTTTAAGTTCAAGAGGAAGGCTTTACAAAATGCATTTGTTCCTCTGTGTTATTGCCTTAAAACCAAAAATGTTCTTCCTCATCTAATACTTGGTAATAAGTAGATTCCTGGACACACTCAATCAGGAAGTGGAATCTTCAGGCAAAATGTATTGCAATGGTGGCAGACGTGAAATTGCCTTGTAGGATGTTCTGTGTAAATATAACTCCCTTGTGAAAGGCATTTTAAGGAATCTTCATTAGTGTACTATTTCAAAAGTATATTTGTTCAGTCCAAATCATGGATGGTATTATCAAATATTAGTGTGTCTCATGCTATTTGGTGCTTTTTCTCAGAACTGCAGCAGATCATAACATAGCATCACCTATGAAAATGGAAGTTTCTGTCTATAACACTGAAGAAAAGAGCTTGTAAATCTAGTCTAGTTCCTAAAGATGCTTTTATGCTAAAGAAAGCAGAAATACATTAACTAAAAAGTTTAATGAAATGAAAGCCCATTACAGTGCCTCCACGATTTTTGGATGGAGTCAATAGCACTGCATGGATGAAGTTCTTCAGCATTTATTTCATTAAACAATTGAGAATTTGCCTTGAATACAGTCAAGTAGAATCAGTCTTCTCCAGGCAAACCTCACATTGCCTTGAATTTTGTCAGAGACTTTTTGTCAGAATCAGGGTTTCAGGATTTGATTTTATAAGTTTCCAATTATCCCCTAGTACTTTATAAAATGTTTCAATTAAACAAGTGTAACATTTTCATTGTGAGTACTCAATTAATGTAACTTAATCACCCAGATAAATTCCCATCAGCAAATCCAAAGGCAAGGAAATCTCCAGCGAATTGTAACAAAAGAATTTCTGTAGGAAATATTTTGCATCGTATTTTCAATTAAAACATTTAAATAATTCTTATATTTCTTTAAAGTGACACCAGCTCTTCAGTTCAAACCAGAACTAAGAAAACAATCTTAGAAGTGAATACTTTATTCAAAAGTTTCCATTTGTTTGTTTGGGGTTTTTTTCCACTGTTCATTGAATACTACAGTCCAAATACAGCTTTTGGATATTATTCGTTGAATTTCTTATTAATGTACTTTAAAAATTATTTAAATTGTCCTTTAAGTTTTCCTTAATACGTTAGTATTTCTTGGAACTCAAGATTTCACATTTTAAACATTTTTTACCATTTTTTAAAAAACAGTTACAAGCAGGAACAATGGAAATTGTTTCAGCAGAGTGGGTATTAATGGGCCTGTTTTAATTTTATTTTTATAATGCATGCCTGATTGCAGTTAAAACTCTAGATTTGGAGAAAAGAGAAACTAAGTAAAATGTTTTTCTTCTATGTTATTTGTGTTAAGGAAGCACCTAGAAACCATAATAAAGGAAAGTACGATCATGCTAGGGAGAGGAATATTAAGATAACATATCTGTACAAAAAGTCTGTTCTCTGAGTAGAAGAGGCAGAGTCAGAAAAGAAGAGGCACAGAATGGTAAAATTGCCAGGTTACATATCACACTAGTATAAGGAGCAATGAAGCCTATATTTCCTATCTTCCTGTGCATTTGCTGCTGCCTTGGAACAATGGTGCCTCCTATATTCAATTAATCAATATATCAACATTCTCTAGTGCTACATTTCCAACTTTTCCATAGGGAAGAATACATGGATATGTATTAATGAAGACCCATAAACCAAGGATAAGAAGATAAGAAACATCATTATCTCACTTATTTAAGAGTTGGAAAATGAAAACTCTGGAACCTCAATTCCATGCAACAGTATCATTAGAAATACATCAGTGCAAAACCTGCATTCCTGAGGAAGAGAAGATCCAGAACATTCAAATGATTTGAAGAAGATGACATGCGAAATCTACAGCAACCTCGGATTGCTCAATTCCCAACACTGCATTTTAAACATAGACAGCATCTTCCTCCCTACACTAAATGTGATAAATGGACACATCTAAGCCTAACTCTCCCCCCTCCCTCAAGGTATTTTGGGAACTCTTATCCATTTTGATGGTTTGTGTCTGGGCACAACTTAAGACAGAAGTTTGGCCTTTGATTTTATTTAAGTAGTTGATACTTTGTTAAAAGGGAACACTGAAAAAAAAATCATCTTTTTTGTACCTTTTATTCATTTGACATTTTGGTTAAAAGCATGTTTTGGAACACAGTATAATTTCTCAAGTCTGGAAAATATTTTAATATACATGTTAAATCATCCTTAGATTATATACTTCAGGTTATAAATATTTTATTCCCTTTGTGTTAAAGAAGATTAAATAGCAACACCTACATACACTCCCTATATAGGACTGATTTCTTTAATGTTATGCTAATTGTTATGTTTTAAGCCTGAAGAAATCATTTTAATGATTATATTGGGAAAATATCTTCAAAGCAATTATATTTGTATTTTTACTATGAAGAATTTTATAACCTCTGAATTATTTGAAACTTTACCTTGGAGCTCTTTTCCGTTGTTTTTTTCAGGCATAAGAAGAAAAAAGGGTCAAAGAAAGAGAGAAGGAGTAAATACAGAAACCTAACTGTAGTAAGAAACTGTTATTGTAGTTAGGCTTCCTGAGAATAGTTGTGGAGCAATATGAATTTATAGAAATAAACTAAAAAGTTGTTTTCATAGAAGGGAGTATAGTTTATTCTGAAATGGATTCAGATATAGATTTTTCCCTTCTGCTTGAAAGCCTGCTTGTTTGTTTTGAACAAGCAGGAAGAATGGCATGTGAAATGGCAGGATGACATCTAACAGAACCCTTGAAAGCAATTCTGTAGCCATTATCTAACTCAGCTGGCCAACTGAGAACTGAGAAGATGGAGGACATGAATTTACCATTTCATAGTAGAACTAAGTAACTGTAAATTGAAGTAGTATTTTGGGGAAATGGGTTTGCTTGCCAGATTTCAACTCAGCAAACATGAAGTAATTCACTGCGCTTGTTAATAACAGGGTTTGGATTCCTGGAAGCACTATCTACAACATCGTCTTAAAATTAAGGTCACAGACATGTTGACAATAAGATAAGTGTTCGTTAAGATAGTTGGATGTGCTTCATGAATATGTCACACAGAAGTACACAAAGAGTGTGTTGTTAAAACAGCTGCAAATTTACGTAAGTTATTCCAAAAATAGTCTAAACTTGGCCTCTAGCAAACAAATATTAACAGGGATAAATTATATCGAACACTTTAATTGGTTTGAAAATTTAACACTTAATTATCTACTTTAAGACTCTTTTTTAAATGGCTAGTATAACCTACTTCCCTTTGGACAAAGGATAAGGAAAACTGCATAATTTTGTACCTTCTTTCTACTATATCCTTTCTCTAACGTCTCAGGCCACAAACCTCATCTTCTTAGCTTACTTCCATTTTATCCTAAACTATTCTCATGCTAGCTGTAAAACTATGACAAAATGCCTGTTGAAGTCTTTGTTTACTTACATTCTTTTTCCTAGACATTGTTGTAGTTAGATATTAGGAGACATGATGATCTCAAGTAGCAGCCAAATAGGGAGAGAGAGGAAAGGTGCAACAGGCAAAGAACCAAAATTTATCATGTTATTCACTCCATGTTTTGAGATATGGTCACAAGCAAAATGCAGATCCTTCCAGAATATCTTGATTTGCAATAACACACCATGTTGATTCTGTACAGTAGCAAAATGTCTACACTATATATACAACATCTACAAAATTACACTGGCATGAGTAACACTGGAAATGGAATTGCAAGTAAAGATATATCATTGTTGGTACATACAGATTCTTTACGGTTGTGGTTTAACCCCAGCCAGCAACTAGGACCATGCAGCCACTCACTCATTCCCCCCCGTTGTGATCCAGGAAAGAATCAAAGAGTAAAAGTGAGAAAAAAACTGATGGGTTGAGATAAAGACAGTTTAAAAGCTACACACACAAGCAAAGCCAGATAAGGAGTTCATTCACTGCTTCCCATCAGCAGGCAGGTCTTCAGCCATCTCTGGGAAAGCAGGGCTCCATCACGTGTAATAGTTACTTGGGGAGACAAATGCCATAACTTCAAACTTCCTCCTTCCTTCTTCTTCCTCCAGCTTTTTATACTGAGCATTATGTCATATGGAATGGAATATTCCTTTAGTCAGGTGGGGTCAGCTGTCGTGGCTGACTCTCCTCCTAACTTCTTGTCCCCCCCCCAGCAACTTACTTGCTGGCAGGGTGATATGAGAAGCAGAAAAAGCCTTGATTGCTTAACAACAACCAAAACCAGCAGTGTGCTATATCAACAGTATTTCTCATCCCAAATCCAAAACATAGCACTATGCCAGCTGCTAGCAAGAAAGTTAACTCTATCCCAACTGAAACCACACCATTTACTTACATGTCATTTTGGATTATTTTCTGGTTCATTTGATCCATCTAGAAGTATCTAAGAAACATTAGTTCACAAAAGTCTTACTTGAAAAACATGTAATATATTCTGTATCAACTCAAGGTGAGGGACTGTAATAAGTCCATTCAAATATCCTAGGAGCCTTATTGCAAAACAGCTGCATCCAATTAACAGACTAGGTTACCAAAACACCAGTCTATTAAAAAGGGAGGGACAGGGAAGAAATACCAGCCCAGACAATTCCTTAAGCTAAGGTGGATGTATTGGTTAACCAAGAGACCATGAGTTCAAATACATGTGTCTGCATGTATAAATTACAGCCATATATGAATGCTTGGCACTGTACCTACACGCTTTCCTAATCATGGTAATAGCTTACCCGAAGCAGCAAAAGCAACACAGTATGGCTGTACATAGGAGCAGCAGCAATATGGTTAATCCTTACAGCCACTTTCAGCAACAAACCTCTCTGCTGCCTTGGACAAGGGTTTGGTGCCTGTGTTTTCAACTTGGGGTCTTTCCACCATGCTTCTACTCTTCTAATCTACATTTTATTCAAGAGTCGTAGATAAGAAAATAACTGCTTGGTTTTAGTATGTTAATCACCACATACACAACACCATACCAAACCTGTTGTCACAGCAGCTGTTATACTAAACAAATCCATAGAGCTACAGCTCAGGCAGGTCAACCCTGCTGTACAATCCACAGAGAGAAATCGGAGGAAGCCATGGACATTACAATGGAATGAAGCTTCCTCAGGGGAAGTTCAGATTGGATATTAGGAAAAGATTCTTCACTGAGAGTGTGGTCAGTCACTGGAACAGACTCCCAGTGGTAATGGCAGCAACCCTGTCAGAGTTCAAGGAGCGTCTGGTTAATGCTCTTAGTCATATGGTTGTCACGTTCCACTCTCAGGAAAGAGGGGGTGGGAGTGACTCAGATTTGTAAATACCCAACAGTGCAGACTAAGGTGAGACAAATCTCAAGGTCCATATACAAACATTTATTAGTCTCCCAAAATGATTAGTATAGATCTTAACAACCACAATAATTGTTTAGGTATATAACAAATTAAGGCAAGCAGTAAGGTATACATTGTGTTTCTTAGCAATAGGTATACAGCAACTCATGGCAAGCGGTACTTAAGGTATGCCTTGCATTACTTACTTAATAGCTTTAAAAGAAAAGGAAAAAGAGAAACGGAAAAGGAAAGGGATAAAGAGTGACAGAGCAAGGGAGAGAGATGAAGAGATCACCAGTCCCGGTTCCAGCGTCATTTCAGGGTATTTTCCCAGGCACAATCTTCTTTCTTGGGAAAGATCTTCCCAGGCACAATCTTAGTCTTCATTCCCCCTAGGGCCACTTATTTTCCCCTTTTAAATTTGCCGAATTAGCATGACCTGCCCACTGAGTATGCATTTCTATGGGGCAGTGTCATCTCATGTTTCTCCCTTCGCAGGTGATGGGTAGCATGATTTGGGTGGAGAGATGAGTGCCATAGTCATACATGTTTAGCACGATCTCTATAATCTTCATTAGCATATGCAGGGTGTGTGCTTTCATGTGCATTTTGTGAATAATGAGGCAAAGGTCACTTATTGGACATGACCCCTCGAGAACAGAGAACTCCCACCACTTTTCAGGTGCCTGTGAGCCTTATCAGTTCTTTGAACACCAGACCTGCATTATTCGTCCTTACTTGTGAGTGTTTGAGGCATTCTTCAGAGGACTTTCTCCCCCTCCCCCTCATCTCTCACCATTTGTATCAGGGAATTTACAAACCGTCTCTTACAATGGTTTAACTTTTGATAGTCCTGTGAGGAGCAGGGAGTTGGTCTTGATGATCCTCGTGGGTCCCTCCCAACTTGAGATATTCTATGATTGTGACATGTTTCATTTAATTGATTGCAGGGAGAAAACAATCAGAAAACATCTAATATAGTTACCAGTCTGTCAGAAGATCAAAGGCCCTCATAAAAATTAAAGAAATATTAGCAAGCACAGACATAGATACATAGTTGAAATCACACCAGAAAGGCCCAGCACAGAAAACATTCCTGTATAAAGACCCACCACATCTCCATTATCCCAATGAGGTCATAGCCCTGCAACTACACAGAGACCTCTAACTCCTCCTGTTTGATCCCCATTCTGCTCACATTAGTCCACGGTCACTTCAGAGTCAGCCAAGTGTGCTGCTTCCCTACTACATGCTTGAGATCTGTCCCCTTCAAGATGCTCTGCAGGCACTTAGTTGTTTACACATCTCTGTCCTCAAAAGGATCCACTTCAGCTTCAGTTGGCCAGCCTGCTGGTGAAGATACTTTTGTCGCATGTAGTCAAATGGATCTTGTCTCTTCCAAAGAGCTGTTGAGCCTCAAAAAGGGTCCTCTGGTGATAGAACCCCAAACCCTTCTGTCACCAAAAGCTGCACAACCCACAGGATCCACTGAGTACTCCTCAGGCCTTTCTGCTTTACCAGTGGGATCAAAAACCCACTAGGGCTCCCATTCCTTGAACAGTGCCCACAGAACGCTAAAGTCACACTTGATACTTCCCATGTCACCACAGTGGTATCACAGGTGCTTACATGGACAAGCATCAGAGTGGCAGTCAAAAGGCCAGAAGAGCCTCTGTAGTCTCTCCACAACATCCCAAGAAAAATTTCTTCACTTAAAGGGTTATCAAGCATTGGAACAACTGCCCAGGGAAGCAGTTGAGTCACCATTCCTGGAGGTATTTAAAAGACATGTAGATGTAGTGCTGAGGGACATGGTTTAGTGGCAACTTGTCAGTGCTAGGTTAACAGGTTGGACTTGATGATCTCAAAGGTATCTTCCAACCAAAACTATTCTATGATTCTATGATTCTATGATTCTAAGTGCAAACCCTCAGCAAGCAACAAACCAACAAACCTTCCAAGGTGACAAGTCAAGTCAGCAGATGTGTGCCTCTGTCCTCTGCAGTAGCGAGTCTCCTACCACTGTCACTCACGGCTTCCTTATAGTGGTTACGTGTGGCTCAGGGTCAGCCATCTGAGATACTCCATTTGACAGCACTCCCAGATGCTCATCAGCTACAAGGGCACTTAACATATTCTGAAACTGCAGGTCATGAGGTAAGGCAGGAGCCTTCTTCCTGTTAGGAGAAATCACCAGCTTCTAACCTTCATCATGATGGGAATTTCCACTTTCTGATTTACCAGGTACTGGCTCTTCCTGCCCCTACCCTGCAGTTGGAGGTTCAGACTCTTGGGGCCTCAGAGAAGATCTAGTTGATCTCTTTCTTATCACTTCTGATACTGCCTCCACCCAAAGCTCCTTCACTTGGCAGCACCGCTCCTCAACAACGGCATATCTCCTGCAGGCTAAAAGACCATGTACCCAAGACTCAGCGAGAGGTTCCAGGCATTCTCTGCAACCAGAAACTTGCACAGTTGCAGCCTCTTTCCAAAACTCTGTCTGGTTCCAAGAGTCCAATAGCAAATGCACAGTTACCCTAGCAGCACTTGAGGAAAAACATTTGATGTGTAATTACCATGCCTAAGAATGTATATGCGGCAGAAAAAAAGCTTGCTAGTCTCTCCTTTGCACCTGTGATGGTTTTGGCTGGGATACAGTTAATTTTCTTCATAGTAACTAGTATGGAGTTATGTTTTAGATATGTGCTTAAAACACAATAATACAGGGATGTTTTTGTTATTGATGAGCAGTGCTTACACAGATTAAAGGCCTTTTCTGCTTCTCACATTGCCCCACCAAAGCGTCGGCAGGGACTGCACAAGAAGCTGGGAGAGGACACAGTCGGGACAGCTGATCCTAACCAACCAAAGGCATATTCCATAGCATATCATAGAATCACAGAACAGTTTGGGTTGGAAGGAACCTTAAAGATCATCTAGTTCCAACTCCACTGCCATGGACAGGGAAACCTTCCACTAGACCAGGTTGCTCAAAGTCCCATCCAGCCTGGCCTTGAACACTCTCAGGGATGGGGCTTCCACACCTCTGAGCAACCTGTTCCAGTGCCTCACCAGCTTCACAGTAAAGAATTTCTTCTTTAAAACTGTTACCCCTTGTCCTATCACTACACTCCCTCATAAAAAGTCCCTCCCCTATCTTTCCTGTAGGCCCCCTTTAAGTACTGAAAGGCTGCTTTAAGGTCTCCCCAGAGCCTTCTCTTCTCCAAGCTGAACAACCCCAACTCTCTCAGCCCATCCTCATAGGAGACGTGCTCCAGCTCTCTGATTATCTGCATGACCCTCTTCTTGGACTCTTTCCAACAGGTCCATGTCCTTCTTACACTGGGGACTCCAGAGCTGGATGCAGTACTCCAGGCGGGGTCTCACAAGAACAGAATAGAGGAGCAGAATTACCTCCCTTGAACTGTTGGCCACACTTCTTTTGATGCAGCCCCAGATACAGTTGGCCTTCTGGGCTGCAAATGCACATTGCAGGCTCCTGTTGAGCTTCTCATCCACCAGCACCCCCAAGTCCTTCTCCTCAGGGCCGCTCTCAATCCATCCTCCTCCCAGCCTGCATTTGTGTTTAGGATTACCCTGACCCAGCTGCAGGACCTTGCACTTGGCCTGGCTGAACTTCATGAGGTTTGTACAGGCCCACCTCTCAAGCCTGTCAAGGTGTCTCTTGATGGCATCACTTCGCTCCTCTGTGTGAACTGCTCCACACAGCTTGGTGTCATCAGTAAACTTGCTGAGGGTGCACTCAATCCCACTGTCCATGTCGCCAAGGATGTTAAACAGCTCTGACCAACCCCTGAGGAACACCACTTGTCACTGGTCACCACTTGGACATTTACCATTACAATTGCCATTTACTGCAATTCTTTGAATACGGCCATCCAGACAATTCCTTATTTACCGAGTGGTCCATCCATCAAATCCATGTTTCTCCAATTTAGAGATAAGGATGTCATGTGGGGCAGTGTCAAATGCTTTGCACAAGTCCAGGTAAATGACGTCTGTTGCTCTTCCCTTATCCACCAATGTGTTAACACCATTATAAAAGCCAGCAAAGTTGTCAGGCATTATATGCCCTCNTGTCACTGGTCACCACTTGGACATTTACCATTACAATTGCCATTTACTGCAATTCTTTGAATACGGCCATCCAGACAATTCCTTATTTACCGAGTGGTCCATCCATCAAATCCATGTTTCTCCAATTTAGAGATAAGGATGTCATGTGGGGCAGTGTCAAATGCTTTGCACAAGTCCAGGTAAATGACGTCTGTTGCTCTTCCCTTATCCACCAATGTGTTAACACCATTATAAAAGCCAGCAAAGTTGTCAGGCATTATATGCCCTCAGTGAAGCCATGTTGTCTGTCACTGACGACTTCCTTATTTTCCACGTGTCTTATCACATTTTCCATCAGGACCTGCTCCATGATCTTGCCAGCCTATAGTTTTCTGAGTCTTCCTTTTTTCCCTTTTTGAAAATGGGCATTATGTTCCCCCTTTTCCAGTCAATGGGAACTTTACTGCACTGTCACAACTTCTCAAATATGATGGACAGTGGCTTAGCAACTTATCTGCCAGTTCCCTTAGGACCAACACTCCAGTCACAGGAGCCAACCCACCACACCTCCATGATGCCAATAAGATCATAGCCCTGCACGTGTGCACACATCTCTAACTCCTCTTTTTATCTTCCATGCTATGTGCATTTGTACAGAGGCATTTAAGCTGGGACCCTGATGAAGCTGACATATTGTCTGAGTGGNCCCTTTTCCAGTCAATGGGAACTTTACTGCACTGTCACAACTTCTCAAATATGATGGACAGTGGCTTAGCAACTTATCTGCCAGTTCCCTTAGGACCAACACTCCAGTCACAGGAGCCAACCCACCACACCTCCATGATGCCAATAAGATCATAGCCCTGCACGTGTGCACACATCTCTAACTCCTCTTTTTATCTTCCATGCTATGTGCATTTGTACAGAGGCATTTAAGCTGGGACCCTGATGAAGCTGACGTATTGTCTGAGTGGCTGGAATTCCTTTGTGCTGCACTCCAGGTGCTGTCCTGCTGACCCATGATCCTTCTCCAGGCTCTGGGAATCTGTTGCTGGCACTGGCATCAAACTGGTAGGAATGGGATGGATTGAGGCTCCCCTCCCCTGCCAAGTTTAGTTTAAAGCCCTGTTCATGAGCTTGGCAAGCCTATGACCGAAGATGCTCTTCACCTTCTCTAACAAGTTGACCCCATCAGCTCCCAGTAGATATGGTTTCTCAAAGCGAGTCCCATGGTCTAAGTAGCCAAATCCCTGGCTGTGGCACCAGTCCTGTAACTATTTATTGATTTGCCAGATTTGACTGGTCCTTTCAAACGCCTTCCCTGTGACTGGGAGGATTGATGAAAAGACTACTTGTGCTGCAGAGTCCCTTACTGCCACTCCCAGGGCTCTGTAATTCTTCTTGATATTCCTCAGACTGCTTCTGGTGCCCACATGAAACAACAGCAGTGGATAATAGTCAGTGGACTGTACGCAGCTTGGTAGTCTCTTGGTGACAATCCTAATATGAGCCCCTGGTAAGCAGCACACCTCTTTAGAGAGTGAGTCAGGTCAACAAATGTGTGCTTCTATACCTTTTGGAAGAAAGTCACATACTACTATCACCCATTGCTTTTTCTTAGTTGCACTCGTTGTTATACAGGGGACAGACTGGGGCGCCTTAGCTCCAGCATCTCTCCTGTTTTGATGGGTCTTTCCTCTTCAGTATGCAGAGCCGTGAAGCAGTTTTGCATGGGCACCCTGGGCTTCGGGGGAAGCCTCTTCCTCCTGCTGGTCCTTGACATTGCAAGCTTCCATTCTTCTGCATTATTGGCCCTCTCCCTTCTGTGTGTGCTGGTAAGGGGTTTTGGTTGTTTGGCTGTGGGCTGTGTGTCCACTGCAGACAGCATATCCATCAATAAAAAACTGGAGGGAGAGGAAGGAAGGGAGGAAGTTCAGAATGATGGCCTTTGTCTTCCCAAGTAACTGTTAGATGTGATGAAGACCTGCTTTCCTGGACATGGCTGATCACCTGCCTGCTCATGGGAAGTTGTGATGGTTTGACCTTGTCTGGACGCCAGGTGCCCACCAAGCCACTCTATCACTCCTCTCCTCAGCAAGACGTAGGGGGAGAAAATAAGATGGAAAAAAGCTCATGGGTCAAGATAAAGGCGGTTTAATAAAGCAAAAGTGAAGGTCGTGCATGGAAGCAAAGGGAAACAAAAGATTTATTCTCTGCTTCCCATTCACAGGTGATCTCCAGCCACTTCCTGGGAAGCAGGGCTTCAGTATGATAGTGGCTGCTCTAGAAGGCAAATGTCATAAATAACAAATGCCCCCATTTCCTCCTCCTTTCTCTTATCTTTTATTGCTGAGCAGTTGTCATATGGTATGGAGGATCCCTTCGGTCAGTTTGGGTCAGCTGTCCTGGCTACTTCCCCTCCCAAGATCTTGCCCACACACAGCCTACTGGTGAGCGGTGGAATGTTGGAGATTGTGTGAATTGCTACTGTGCAAGCACTGCTCAGCAGTAGCCAAAACACTGGTGTGTTATCAACCCCCGTCTAGCTACCGATACAAATCACAACACTATGAGGGCTGCTATGGTGAAAATTAACTCCACCTCAGCCAGACTCAATACAGTAGTGAATAAATTCCTTATTTCACTTTTCTTGCACATGCAGCTTTTGCTTTACCTGTTAAACTGTCTTTATCTCAACCCACGAATTTTCTCACTTTTACTCTTCCAATTCTCTCCCTCATTCCACTTGGGGGCGGGGCAGGAAGAGAGCAAGTGGCTGTGTGATGCTTAGCTGCAGGCCAGGGTTAAACAACAACAGTACCCTGCTGCATAAACTGCCTGGCTAAGAGTGCTTGACCCTCCCCAATCAGGGTTTAGCTGGAACAAAGGCTACAGGCAGCCTTGATCAAGGACAGCTGACAGAGTTTGTTAGAAGCTGCTAGAGCTACCCTTACTTTAAACTTAGCCTTAGTTGGCAGCAGCAGAAACCCTCGGAGAGTTCCCAGGAGATCCCAGGCAAAGTGCTGGAAAGCTTGACAAGATCTCAAGAAAACCTCAAAGCAGCAGAGCCCAGAAACTGCTGTGCAAACTGGCACATCTGTTGACTGTCTCTGTGAGTGTGCTGTTACCTATCATAAAAGCCTAAATTTGGTTCCAAGCATATTTTCTTCCTTTAGCCAAAACATTTAAGCGTTACGGTAGACAGCAGAGCAACATTGCTTGGTTAAGGAAACATATCGAATTAGATTTTGTTTTCTTGTGTATTTCTAAATACATACTAAAGATTGCTCCTAAATTTACATACGCGAATTGCTGCTTTCAACACAGCATGCTTAAACACACTTCTGAATCAAGGTTTAAAAATAATAATTTATATTATACATTCATATAAAGTGAAGAATAGTAAGAAACTACAATGTAAATTTCGTCTAAAGTTTTAAAGCGGGTTTAAGCAGAGAGACACTTCATACAATAAATTAACAATGAATTTAGAGATTAGGTCATAGAATTCACCCTAATTGCAACAATTTTTGGAATATATTTCTTTCTTTCTATATCACTTTCTTCATTTGGACAGACTCAAAATGGAATTCTGACTCAGATGAAATAATTAGTTTCAGGAATTTTAGGATAGGGACTTCCGCCCATTAACCTGTACAAAAGTAGCCCTAAAGGTCTGAATACGTATGGGGTGAATTTACTGCTTCTTTCTGTAGGGACCATGTCAAGGAGTATCTACTAGATGTTGTCTTATGTGCAGTCTTAACAAGTGGCAGTAAGAAGAGGAAATGCTGTACAAAAAGCGATTCAAAAGCATAAAGAATATAATTCCTTAGGGTAATATAGAAATAGTATTATGTAGAATAGTAGAATATTATTCTTTAAAAACAGAAACACATACAGTGTGTTAATTTTAAATGGAGACATTCAAAGTCATGTGCATTACATAATAATTTTTACTTCCTTGTGCATATAATCATATTTAAAGAGAAGATATCTCTTTGATGTTGACCGATGAATAAAATATCTATATTCAGGAACAAGTCTTTTATGCAAACAGGAATGAATAGAATAATTCTTATCCCAAAAATGTCTAATTCACTAGTTCACTCTACTGTCTGTATAATGAATCACATTACTCTTCCTACTGAAAAAAAGCAAAAGCGGAAAAATGTTGCAAATATGAATGAACATAACAACAAAAAACAATCCAATATTATATTTTAAAATTATTGCATTATCAAGAAAATTGCATTGTTTCAAAACACTGCCATGCCAGATGGAAGTCAAGAGTCCATGTTTTCAGTTACAATGACCAATTTTCTCCTGAATACAGACTTGAACGCACTGGGAGTGGCCTATGGAAATCCTTGCCTTGTTTCACTTTTTTCCCAAAGCAATGAGTTCTCTCACTTGATGGATATTACTACGCCTTTGCTTGGCTTTCTTTAAAGAGATTGAAAATTTTCTTCCTTTTGAAAGTTATTGTTGCACCTCAAATGAGTGCAACAGTTGCCAAGTCAGAAAAAAGAGGAATTTAAAATCTGGTCCTGGCAGGTAAATAGAAAGAGGAAGGTGATTTTGTACCCTTCTATTCATTATTTCCAAGCCTACCTGTATAATCTGCTATCAATTTGGGATGTCTCACAGTTCAGGAAGAATTATTTTCAGTACACCTTTAAACACTTATCAATACAACATTGAAGGTTCAGAGATAGCAATGTAAAGACTACCAGTAATTTTAAGAGCAACAGGCACCATGAATAAGCAGCAAATCATTTTCAAAAGGTCATTCGGCACAATTGAGCTCTGCTGTCTTACATCAAAACACATACAGGATGTTATTGCTAAGAATGCTAGATGACATTCAAGCAAGGGCTTGCTATAAAGGGAGTATTATGATGGCTATTTTCAGTAACTTGCCATTTAGTTCTGTCAGTGATGAGCTGCACAATATCACAGGGCATACTCTGCTTTTTGGTTTGAGCTGGAAACTTGATTCTGAAAAGGTACCTGAAAATAAAATGAGATAAAGTGTCATTAAATTTATTGCAGAAGTATATTTAATTTGAACAAATTTTAAGAAATCGGTGTTTCTTAACTGGAATTAGACATGGCTTACTATCCTTTACTATCTGATTTAGAGTAGCCCCTATGATTTCATTTTAATGTTTATGTTTCAGTGCATAAAGCTGTGGAGAAGTTTTGTACCTCTCCCAAAGTACAATCAGCCAGATCCAAGACAGAATAATACAGAGAAGAGAAAATGAGGATATTAGCAGTATTATCTATTTGTGTAGGCTATCAGCTTCCACCGTTCATCATTTTGAGTCAGTTGTTATTACTTCATTATGTATCTAAATAATAAAGACAAGGTGAATTTCAGATGTCTTGACTGTCTCATCTGATATTTAAATTTAGCATAGGCAGTTACGGAGGGTGGAGGGTGGATTTGAGAGAAAAAAAATTAGTGATTTTGTTATGAAGTAATGTAATGTATAATAAATTATGGTGGAACAATGCAAAAATACCCAAACAAGTGGGTGAGTGGATGAAAGATGACATCTCCAGCAGAACAAAGAAGAATGAAACAGAAAAAGAAAAAGAAGCATAGGATCTACTGATCTCTGTAGAGAAAGCTGACGGAAGTTTCCCAGGTCTGTGGTTTGCAAGAAGACAATCTTGTCTAGAAAGCTTTAAATATTTCTTGAAGAATAATTATGATCAGAGATCTTCAGCAGCATTTTAAGAGTACCAGCTTGGGCAAAAAAGGAGTGGGTAGAATTTGTGTTTACTGGTGTGGAAGGCAAGAAAATAGCATCAGTATAAATTCACACCACTTGTTTGGAGTTTTGGCAGGAGTCTGTGTCAAAGGAAAACATGAGCAGGAAGAAGATGCTGAAAGTTTTTACTTCTGGCTGCTGCTATATTTAATTGTGCCTCAGACGTGCAACATTTTTTCTCTCATAGCTAATATATAGGGTACAATACACTTAATACATCCCATTTGCTATTACTTAGGTAGAAACAATGTACTCTGTGACACTGGGTCTCACCATATGATGAGCATGAAACCAAACAAAGGGATAGGAAAAGATTATTTTGTGTCAACTTAAACACAATATGAATGGTCTTGCTTACAGAAGATGTTAATGTAATGTACATTCACTAAATGTAACCCTATTTAAGCATATGAGTGTGTTTCCTTTCATCAGGAATTAAAAACTAATTGAATAACTACTAAAACTGAGATGCTGCCTACTCCTCTCTTGAAAGTTGCAGCACAAAATTTGTCATCTGAATTGATTAATCATAAGGGCTCAGCAACTAGCGAAAGTCTATTAGGCACTTCATCAAAACAAGCTTTCTGTTTCCTTTAGTGAGGATACTTAATCCACGGATCTTTATCTGTGTTTGCTAAATATATAACTAAGCTCCATCTTCATTCTCCTTCATCACCCTCCCTGAAAACACAGAACCCATCAAAGCATCTAGGTATAGAAACACAAAAATCGTCTCACAACAAAGTCAACAATCCCCTGGATTTACTAGTTTTCAAATTATCAGGAAGTAGAGAATAAGTGTCACTGAATGAAAGAAAAGAGGATGGCTTTAGCACTGTGTGAGGAAGTAACAATGATCTATACTTTGAAATCAAGGTTCCATAGAATCATAGAATCATAGAATGTGTTGGGTTGGAAGGGACCTTTAAAGGTCATCTAGTCCAACCCCTCATTCACTAGCCATGAATCATAATGAATTTACCTATTCCTGGGAACTGTTTATTCACATAGCTCTGTTCTGAAACACAAAAATTAAGACTACTGCTGTAAGAGGCTGCTAGAAATATTGAAAATTTATAAAGTAATCTGTTTTAGATAGTTTCCATTCGTTAATGAAAAATCTCTTCATTTTTGTCCTGGTTTGAGTGACACAGGACTTATTTATCTTTCAGTAATTTCACTTTTCAGTAAGATGTCTTCTAATACTTGGGAAAACTGTACTTTTCTTTAGAAGAGCCTAGTGTCTGAATTTGTGAAAATATTTACTTCATAGCCAGCTATGGTATGTGGTTTTCAAGGTCTCTGTGTTTTCAAGTTAGCCAGGTGCAGGGATGAGGAGGAGTGAGATCGAGGTACTTGACCCAAGCTGGTCAACAGGATTATTTCATACCATCACATTCAATATGAATTAGAAAGTTTGCAGAGAAGTTCTCTCTCTCTTCTTTGATGGCTGCCATCCTGAGAACTTCTTGCCCCGGTGCCGGAGCCCCGAGGCCTTTCCTTCCTCCCGAGCTGTAGCTCTTGTAGTGTCTGACGTTTCCTGTCCACTGCTGGGAGTGGACAGCTTCCTACTGAAAAAATTGGCTGAATGTAACCTTTGTATCTTTTTTATTGGTATTAGTATCAATATTGGTTCTTTAGTGCTATTAATGTTAATTATCTAGTATTATTCTATTAAATCTGCTTATATTTCAACCCTTGGGTTTCCTTGTTTTTTTCCTGATTCCCATTCCTAGGTGGGGAGGGTTCATCAGGTGATAGAATAATTGTCTGAACGACAATAAATTGTGGGTTCTTCAAACCATAACAATTTTAGAAAACACGGAGGTTTCCAAAGCTCCATGAAAAAATCTCTTTAAGACTATAAACTATTAGAAATTCATTCTGGTCATAGTATTTTTAATACTAAGTTTTTTAATAATTCTTGTGACAGCAGCTAATAAAAGGAGTACTCACGTGATCATAGCAACAGAGAATTCTGCCATAGACTGCAAGTAACATCGTGCACAATTTAAAAGATTAGTAAATTCATTGTTAGTACACTAAAATTTTAATAACAAGCCATTCATAATGAATTCTCATTATGGACATCCATATTGAAATTCTTCTGCTAGGATAGTCTTGTTCTCTGTACTACGGCAGTAGGAGAGGCCCAGGCTGGTGAGGCTGTGCCCTGCTGCCCTGGGGACCCCCCATCGCTCCCAGTCCCCAGGGAGTCTATGGCCTCACTGCACCCTGACACCATCTTAGACCCTGAACAAAGCAACCCAATGGTGAGTAACAGTGTTCTCATCTGCTGTTTGTTAGCCAAATGAGCATGGATAGAAAAGATTAAATATGCTATGGATAAATGGCTGCCAAATTATCGGGAACTTGTGGAATAAAACAAAATTGGAATACTGTTAGTGAACCTGATAGTGAGCCCCAGTGTACAATAAGTCTGGTTTAAAAGTGTTATTCCTTTCAAAGGTATCACATTGACTTCTCCAAAGAGGTGAATTCAACCTAGATCTCTGTGGAATTTATTTTCACTGATAAACTTTCTCTTTCTTTGTATTCCTCTCTACTGAATTCTCTTGATTTGTATTTCTGTATCAGATTGGTTTAATCAAGAGTAGCAACAATAAAGAAACATTTTATCAATGGACCTGATATTAAATCAATTCTAGCACAATCAGATGTGTAGAGCCAGATGTGCATATACCCTCAATGACACTCCTTAGGTGTCCTATAAACCCAAGTATTGAGCAATGCAAAGAAAATTCTTGTTTTCCTGGTATGTTTGCTTACTGATGGCTAATACCAAATCTAGTTAACATGGATGTTAACATATTAAATAAAATACATTTTACCTGCAATTAAATCAACAATAAACTTCGATGACAGGAGAAGATAAGAACACATAATAAAAACCAAGAGTTTTCCTTTTGTCACTAATCACAGACACTGGAATAGATCAAAGTTGAAAGAAAGAAATAGTGGCCTTAGGCATGGTTTTACTAATTTAGTTTTTTCTTGTTCTTCACAGGTTGGTTCAGTGACTTGCTTCTCCTGAATAGTTCACTAAGTTGTGACTGCTTTACAAATTCCCATAAATAGCTGCTTATCATTCAATTTTAGGAACAATATCATGTTATAATTCCCTCCAAATATGAAGTGAAGATATAGGCTCACAACATTGTGTTATACATGTAACAAAGTCTTGAAATTTAGAGATGATTGCATTTCAAGTGGGTGATTCAATCTATCCCCTTGTCAGTGCATGCTAATCCTCTAAAGCATATTTGGTAGTTCTCTATCTTCTCTTATACAAGAAGCAAGCTAACAGATCTGTAAATGAATTTATAGGAACTTATTATAGTTTAATAAAATTCATGATAAAATCATACTAAAAATTCCTAAAGAACTCATGTAAGTTTCCATATTTATTTTGTGGCTGAGTTACATATCAAGGAAACATTAAATTCTCCAAATATTAAAATTTTTGGGGGTTTGTAGAAAAAAAAATCTCCATGTGTGTATTGGATTATATAATGAATATCTGTTTTTTAAACTCAAACTACCACACATGAATGCCAGTGACTTAAATAGGGCCAGAATTTAATCTGCATAACTCCCATCCTCCATTACTAATACTAATTTGGTACTGTACATTGATACAAATGGGTGAACAAGGTGAGCTGTACTGTTCATTTTTAGGAGCTAATAGATTGGTCACATCATAATGACTTTACTTCTGAAAGTATTGTAATTTTTATTAGGCCTTGGTTCTTTAATTTTATTTTCATTTTTTCCTTTAGCAAAAGTTGTATATTTTTTGATTTACCACATAGGTCACCATCTTTCATTCTTTCAGAAGTGATGTAATGTAACGGCTCCTGAACAAATATGAATGCAGACTAGTGCATTGCAGCAGTTGTGCTTTCAGGATCCATCTTCTGAATATTAAATGAAATAAGGCATACATCTGCATAGGGCATAGGAAGCAGGTGAAAAAATTCTCAAGTTTGCCTTTTCAGTGTGGCACGCCCTTTGTATCACAGCGCAGCATTAAGATTATGCCTCAGAGTACGGGGCAAAAAGGAATAATAAATTAACTTAGTATTTATCTTTCTGAACTATAAGAAGTTTGGTTTAGACTGACTTCTGGAAAGATTTAACATTTTTTTCTGAGAATTAAGTACTTGCATTGATGGGCACTACTAACTTAATTTTTCTGGATCATTTAGCCTATTCATTCTCATGACATTGTTAGCCTCTTGGAATCATTCTGAACAATATACTGCACAATGTAGAAGAGTGCACTGTATCTTACCAGTTTATGGCTTTTTATTGCTGCTATATTTTTCTATGACCTTGAAATGCATTAAATATGATAAATAATGTAGTTATTTCATAGAATACTGTGAAGTTTCTGATGTGTAGTATAGGTAAATCCCAGTTCATCTACTTTGATGGCATTACAATCGAAATCCAGTTTGAACCTTGCCTGAACCCACACTTAAGTTAATTGTTGTTATTCATGTGTCTTAATAAGCTTTTGGCTACGCTTTAATGAAGCTTGGGAAAGCGAAAACCTGCAAATGTTTGGTCAGAATAATTATGTCTTGCCCTGAAACAAAATGAACCTTCATCCACTAAAGAGTGGGGAAAATGAGTAATCAGCGTGTTTTCTCTTCAAGCTACTACTATTTATCAGCTATTTATCACAATTGTGAATAGGACTTAATCCTCTATTTGCATAAACAGAGTCTTACACTCAGAAGTTATTGGGTTGTAGGAGACATTGATCTGCACATCCATTTAAATTAAAGGTGCTGTTATTTAAGGTATGTAAGCAGATTAATGCCTAGAAATTTTAACCTGGAGGAGGATAAAAGTAGCTTTAGTCAAGATGCATGAAAATTTCTACAATGAAGTGAGAGATCTACATTTATCTTTTATTTTAGAACCTCAAATGATTTTAATACTAAAGGTTTTCAAAGCATGTCAGGTATGTGCATGTGTTGGCAAATACCATAGTATCTTGTTATTGCACCTCCAGAACTATGGAGAGAAACCCCTGATACTAAAATAGCAGCTCTATTAGATATAGAGTTATCACACAAAACCACAAGATAACATACTAATATTTCATAGCAAATATCCATTTCATTTGACATTATTTTTAACTGATATCCAATTGGGTTTACAACTGTGCCTCAATAATGCATGTGTGTATGTTATTATTAAGACATACACAGCTATATATGCAGGGTGTACTTTTAAAATAATTAACCCTGTTCTAATTGAAGTTATCTTTGACTTGAGTGTTCATTGAATTTTAGGCTGCATATATGAAAAAATAGCCCTCCATGGTGAAATTTCTTGTACAGTGCAAGTGATGTCAACTTTTACCCATCAAAACAGAGGCCTGAGCAGCAAATCACTATGGGTTGATAACAACCCTTTGTTTAAGAATATCAGTGTTCCCAGTCTCTCCAAAAAAATAAATACCAAACATACTGGATTTTATCATCTCAAAAGAACAACAGAGCTGAGCAGGTATATTTTGGAAAATTAAAAGATACCTTCAAACAGACTGTAGCGATTTTTTAATCCTTTTATTTATTCTTCACAAAATCTATCCTTCATTGCCATTTTGATCATTTGAAGCACTTTTGTATGTAACCTCATTGCTTTTTGAACTCTTCTAACTATCTGCTATATTCAGTTAAGCTTTATTTTCCATTGGCAGAGGCAAAACAGCAGCAGTCTAACTTCATAATTTTATTTTTTCTCCACATTCTCGTTCAAGTTTAGAAGTAGATACTCTTGATCAAGTGCACGTGAAAAGTAGTAACATGCAGAAATATGAAGTTGCATTGCCTAGACATATATAGATCCATAAATTCCAAATTTTTAATAAGAACCCACCTTCTTATGAATAACACTTTCAAGAAAGCTTCATCAAACTGGTAGTCAGTGTGACTCCTTACAGCATCATTTGACAGTTCGAACTATGTAGGATATGATTACAGCCAGATTGTGATTTTTGTTCTAAAAGAGGCAAAGAAACAAAACTCCTGGATAAGTCAAGCTTAAGTACATCTATAGTATCTATGATTCCATAGGAAGAAAAATTGTGCTTTACCTCAGTAACCCCTGTTTTAAGTAGTTCCAGTTCAGAACATTAACCTTCTCTTGCATGTCTACAATGTCTAAAAACAAAGAAATGCATATAATAAGGAATTTGAGAATTACTACACAGAAATATATTTTTAAACTGCATTGTTTAAGGTAATGAATGAAGCACTTTAAATGAGATCTTAATTTAAAATTTTCCTCTTAATTATACTGGAATAACAAATCACAAATTAATCCTGCTCTGTGTTTGTATAGACTAGCTACTGATTTAATGAATTACTTTGAATCTTTCTTTGTCCAGTGCTAATAAATATTTATGCCTCGGTCTTCATTCAATATTTGAACTGGAACAATATGTTCTTTCTTGAGATATCATATTTGAGTAGTTTAATTTAAGAAATACAAATGATGAAAGTAATGAATTTGTATGGCAACTGATCTCTTTTAAATTTCTGTTGTTTCAATTTTATTTCCTTTGGTTTTTATTTTTCTGTTTTTTTTTTTTTTAATTGTCATTTATTATAAGCTGGCTACATCACCAACATCCTATTTCCGAAGGACTTTCAAAGGACTCCTTATGCTTTTTAATTGGTTAATTCCATAAACTCACAGGAGATTAATCTGAAAAGTAAATAGAAGAGTAGTACTGAAAAGACTAGAGAAGAAATTAGAATGTTCATTAACTGCAAAATATATTTAACCCTGACTCTGTTGCTGAGCTCCTGGCTCTGGCGACTCAGTCTTTAAGAGGCTTTGCTTCCTGTCACATTTTCCTTTTATTTTCCTTTTTCCAGTCATTCAATGTAAAAGAAGAGATACTATGTAATGCAAAGTGAGCACAACAGAACATCTTCAACATTATTATATTTTATAAAAAACCTATAAATATTGATTTGACAAGAATAATAAAATAAGGGTACACAAATAAGAACTATCCTTGAAGAATATCCTTGGAGTAACAAGAATGTCAATAACAACTGTCATGTAAGAAACAAGCGTGGAAGACATGGGAGACCTGCAGGGAAGGTTTGGGACATAGAGAAAGGCGAAAGCGGGGGATAACAAGGAAGGCAAAATAGAGACTTGGCTCCCCTCTTACGTGTAGAGAAGCATCTGTGGCTGTTGCCAATTTCGTACTTTGGAAATTATTATTAAGTGGAAGAGGCACTGGCATCTGACACCTACTGTTGCTTTTTTTCTGTGTACAGCACATTTCAAACTAAGGGATTAAAATTACTTCATGAACAATTCTTATGGAGAATAAAAGAGAAGACAAAAGCCTGCTCTGAAGTTTTTTCTCATTCTTAGAATATGATCTGAGATCAGTTTCTTCATGAAGCATCCCAACAATATACTGTGCACCTTAACTGGGAGCTCAAGGAAGTTTTCGTTGTCATCTTGGGTTTTCATATCTTTTCTGCTACTATCAGCAAAAGAGGTAAAAAAGTCTGCTGTGATCATGTTTTGGGAAATGGTCTGGAACCACACAGCTATTTCACATGTTTTAAAATGAGAAAAGTTAATCTAATTTCAATTTTAATCTGTTCCACCAAAATTAACAAGCAATTAATATATTTTTTTAAATAAGTATTTTCTCTGTCATTACCCAAGCTGAAATCTATTTCCAATTTCTAAAACTATTTCTTCATAAATTATTAGAATTTCTAACGAGGTAGGAAATGTGTGGCACATTCAGTTAATCTTTCATGGAGCTATTGCAGAATCATAAACCTAGCCTCCATAATCTGTAAGAAATCTACGTAGAGAGTCCTGTTAATTTCCCATGCCTTGTCATATCTGTATCTTTATTAACAGATGCTAGATAAATATGTATATATCACTTGCTTTGAAGCTGGTAAAACTAATAAATTGTGAATCAAAGTGAACATCATAATTTTTTGAAGTATTTGGATCTTGAAAATATTTGGCTAGAGTTTTAACTGTATTTTGCAAAATACATTGTAAAGTATTCAATACTAGATTCTTCAGAAATTCAGCAAAAAAGAGGATATTGCACCTTATGCAAATAGGGCTAATCTTTGAAGGCAGAAGACACTTTTGTATTTATTTTGACCACTGAGCATACATCTAGTAACAAAGGGGAAAAGGTACTAAAATTAAAATATAGACTTTTTTTTTTTTTTAAATAGGGATTTATGTGTTATTAGGAGCCTATGCATTTTCTGCAGTGGCTTTTTTACAGAAAATAAATAAGTACAATAAAATAATTGAGAGCACATGGAAGACAGAGAGACAAGAAGAGTCTAAGACTAATAACTTGTAAGAAAAGCTGTTTCAATCAGTAAAAATTTCATATTCAGAAGTAGAATTAAAAACTACTGTTTGGAGACTTAAGTTTTTTTCCTCCTGAGGCCACTTTAGTCCATTGATTTGGCCAAAGCTAACTGTTAGAGAATTGCTCAGGAAAATCTCCACTGCTGCCCCCATTGATTGTGCTGTTCCCAGTATAAATAGGAAGGGGAGGAGAAAGGCTGTCTGGAGTTATGTTTGGATCATAAATGTGTAGGTGATGTTAGTACAGTAACTTACAAAATAATTTCTACCACCCTCCACTTAAATTCTTTGATGTTATGATTGGAAAAAAGGGCATCAGAATCATTAAGTAAAAGAAACTGAAACAGAAGTGCAGAAGAAATAAAAGATAAACTTGATGGATGTTGATGAAGAAGATCAGAGGGCTGGAACACCTATGCTATGAGAACAGGCTGAGAGGCTTGGGGTTGTTCAGCCTGGAGAAGAGAAGACTAGAGACCTGTGATCAAAACAAAGTTATGTTGAAAAAGACAACAGAAGTTAATGAGAGAAAGAAAAAATATCTGAAGAGGAGTTCCCCAATGTAATATTCCTGGATATCGAAAGGATAACATACAATGTCTCTGTAGAAGGTGTCCAAGTCATTTTGAATAGCAATATTCTGAGTGACTGGTGATTCTGCTTATGTAGCTTTAGATAAGCAGGAAAGCTCAGTAGACTGCAGTAAATTTGCCTACCCTCCAGCAGACCTGAGAGGATCTTTGACAGATATGAAAAATTCAAAATTTGATAAACAAAACAAACAAAACAATTCCTGTATGTTGCCCTCTGAATAATATTCACTGAAAAAGAATCTTCAGTAGGAGTTCACAAAATAAGCAACTATTTATCTTCTTTCATTTTCCCATAATTAATGGTGTTTTTCAAGAACAGAATTCTTTTACCACCTGGGCATAACACTCCTGGAATGATTTGTGAGAAATTTCAGCTGTTCTTTATGCAAAAGAGTAGGAATATTGGAACAAAGTTGCCCTTCAGCAGCAGTTTTGTTCTTTACTTTTATTCCTTTTTTGAGAAACCTTTATATCCTAATTTCTAACTACTTCCCTTACACAATTTACATTATTATAATGGACTTCATGTTGTAGATAAGTTCTAGCAGCTGCTTCCAAAAACTTCAGCTGAATACCTGGCTAACAGGGCTTGCACATAGTTTGCAGCCATATGAGTAATTATTTGTGTGTGTCTTATGTCCATACAATTTTAGGAAAACTGAATAATTGAAAGAATTTCAAAAATGCTTCTGCTGTTAGGTCTAAATGTTCCTTACAAAATTAGAGAAAGTCTGTCATAGAGTACTGCTGGGGCTCCTAGGGTAAAGATATATTTTTCAGATATACTAGTAACATTTTATTTTAATAAAAAAACCCCAAACAAACAAGACTCCCAACCCAACAAACATTAAAAAAAACAAAACAAACAAACCAGTCTTACACTTTACAAACCAATACCAAATTCCTGCAGCAACAATGATATCAGAAGCAGCAGAGACAAGATCAGTTTAAAATTCAGGTAACTAAGCCATTTAGATTAATGAATCTTATCATAATGGTATTCAACTGTACCTATATTCCTTAGGCACATTTAACACCTGTCTTAACTGAGTTTTCCTTTTATTGCCAAAGATTTCAAAAAGTTGGAAAAAGTGTCTTGAGATAGCCTTACATGGATTACAGTAAACCATTAGGAGAGATTAACTATTTAAAATAAGGAGTAGTTGGTGAATCCATATAATTTCCAGGCCCTGTAGTAGAAGTTACTCCATTTTTTATCCCTTTCTCATATTTAATTTAACTTTAACTCAGTACACCTCCCAATAGGGAGCAAAACCCCCTCACTGTAGTCATGACCTTGATTATTGCTGATAGTTTAATGGTACTCTTCTCCTCATGAACTGTAATTGAATATAAATGTACTGTGCAAAAAGTTACATCACTAAATATCTTAGTGATATTTATTATCACTAAGATAATAAAGATTTATTATCTTTATGCATTCCCTTTTGTTCTGTTAGTCTCTTTTGCATCTTGTTTCAAATGCTTCAAAAAGAAAGATATCTGCCTTCTTGTATATAATTCCAAGCCCAGCATAATAAAAGCATGATATTTCTGGCAAATAGGTATGATCAGAGTGCAGCACTAAGGTAAATGGTTGAAAAAGCAAAGAAAGGGTAAATTCTCAGTGAATTAACTGGACTTTAAAGGCAAGACTGAAACGTATCGCTCTCACTGCATGGCTGCCCATAGTATCAATATCCATAATACTCTGGATAAAGAGTTTTCATGCACAAATAAAGGAGAAAGCAAAGATACTCTTATACTACATTCCAGAAAAGGGATATTCGTAGGTAATGTATCATTTTATTTGTTTCTAAACAATGGTGTTGATACTATAAGAAAGAAGGACAGATGCTATAAGAAAGAAAAACAGATGTGAAAAGTGGTTGCCCTTGTAAGAGGCAGTCAGCTGAGATGAACGCTTGAATTCACTCAAGTATGTCACAATATTGTGTAAGTGCTGTAATTTGTATTGACAGCATCTGTTACTTGTTGTGGCCCAGAGGGTGTCAAACCAGATAGAAATTTGAAAATGTAAACATTATAGGTTACATTCAAAGTTAAATTTTCACATTATACCTGAAACAATGAATAAATCTGAGGTTTACTCTTCCTCCTCTACCCACACAGCACATATATTAAAATAAAGAACATTAATTGGTGCCTTTAGACTTTCTAGATTTTAAGAAAATACCACATATACAGTTGACAAGTGGTTGAACTGTAGGGCAAGCTGACAGTCTTATTCACTGAATAGTGACCTTGATATGTAGGTGACTACCAGGACCATTGTCTTCTAGCCAAAAAAACCCCAAACGACCAACAAATAAAACTAAAAAAAAAAAAAACAAAAACAAACAAACAAAGAAAAAAATTATACATGGCCTGGCTTTCCTATCTTAGTCAAGTGAAACTGCAAAACATCATGTTTTTCTCAATGTCCATATAAATTTGCAAATTAGATTTATAGACAACATGAACAAAGTTCTGAGATTCATAAATTATCTACTTTTACTTTACATTTGAATTGTCTTGGTCTTTTCAATTAAAACCAATCTTACTTCTTTTCACATTTGATTCTATGGACAATTACTGCTCTCTCTACACAGATGCAATCTTTTCTTAGGAAACAGCTGATGTATAAGAAGAGCCATATCTGCCTTCTGAGTTACTAAGATGTTTATTAGGGGATTGATATGATGAGAGTCTATTTCTGGTTTCCAACAAACCAATAGAAGCTCTTATTACCAAAACTATCTAGAATTTCTTTGTTTCTACATGTAGCTATGCTTTCACTTTTGATAAACTAGAGAAAAGGTTAGTAGATATCTTTTCAGCTATGCAGCATTAGTTGGACCCGAATGCTACTACATTGCTGTTTCCCATCGTTTCAGATACCGAAGGCTTTTGAGAAGACATGTGGACCACTAAAAGACCATGAGGCACTCAGGTCATTATAATTCTTGGAAAAAAGTTTTTTTTGCAGACCTTGACTTGTTTGTTCTCTGTCTCATAATCCTTCAAGACATAGCAGAGTGAACACTTCGAAGGAGGTAGGATATTTTAGCCATAGTGGTTAGCTAGCTTGTGTCATTAAGCTCACTGCAACTTCAGTTCTTTCTATTCATCCTTCTGCCTAGTGGAACAATATTTGTTGGCTTTAGGCACACAATTTGGCCTATTGCTCTAAACTCCTTTCAGTTTGTCTTGCTGAATTTGTGTCTTTCAGATTATCAGAACTGAAAAGGAGACATATTCACATTTTATTTTTTCATTTAATAAATTTCACATGTTGCTTTTTTTCTCCTGTCAATCCTGTATCTTCTTCCAATGTCATTATTTGGTCACATATGGTGTTTGATATATTTCTTACCATATTGCAATATAAGTCATGTAATTAATTCAGCTTATAGACACAAACTAGACTTTGTTGCTATATTATATTTTGAGAGTGTTCTTCTAGAATTTCATACTGAAGATCAAACTTGCTAAAAGAGACATTACCTCATAAGAGCCTGGGTAAAACATAATATTTTAAAACTTATTTAAGAACCCAAGTAAAAGGGTAGCAGGACTCAGAAACATCAATATTTGCTTCATTTTGCTCTATTTGTGAGTATTAAGCTCCCCTCAAAATCGACCCATTCCTTTAAAAGACTTACTAATAAATATCCAGATTTAAATTTAAAAAATAAAGAAACTCATGAATCTTTGTACCAATGGGTATTAAAAGAACAGTGAAAAAAAGTATCACAATATCTAATCAGTGGAAGTCCAGGAATCTCTGATTCCAAAGCTAACCTGGATGTCACCTCCTTGCCTTTCCTGACTTAATCAATACAAGGTATCAATACAAGAATGTCAACATATACTGCCCACAACAAGTGGAATTCTATCCTATTGGGGATAAACACTACAGAGTACAATTTGTGATTTTGATACAGAGCTACAGTATTTCTGTAAGGGTATCAGTACCCCCTTCTTTCCACAAACCAGTGAAAAACAATTCACTGTAATCTATATGAAGGAATGTATTTTGTTACATCTGTTATATGTGCATACAACTTATGCCAACATAATTGTGAGTTCCTTGTACCTCTTTGATTTATGATGCCTGGATATATAAATCTTGCTTAAGCTTAAATTCATGCAAGGGAATACAGACCTACAACAGATAATGGTTTTGTTTCTATCTTTTTCCATACCCTTGTGTACATTTTTCTATTTCCAGCATAAGACAGTGTACAGAGAACACTGTGGGATTTATACTTCCATGTTGCCTCATACATTTAAAACACAAAACTATTTTCCAAAGGACTGAAAATACTCGATTGTCACTGATTGTCACTGTGCTGCAGGATTTTATAGATTCTGTTCAGAAAACCCCAACTCTGTGACATTTCTTTGACACTGTACTTTGCAGCACATAGCTTACATCATTTGCAGCACACTCCAATGTTAGTAGCCTTGCAACATATAGGATAAAAGTGATGTTAACAGTCAGCTCACCAGTGCTGCATGGGGAGGAGCAGGTCTGAGGAGGAGTAAATTAATAGCAGCTTATTCTCTAAACCCATAGAAACTAAATAATTCAATCTACCTCAGGCTTTAGCCTTTCATTGTATCATTCCCTTTCACTCTTGGTCTCAACCTAATCTGGAGCATAAGTGACAGACAGCAAACATGAAGGTAGTAAGAAATCTTGATTATAAATCAAAGTAAACAAACTGTCAGAAAACTGTGGATTAGGATAAATGACAGAAAATATTTTCTGTCGAAAGCAATTATTTTTGTTCCTCAGATCAAATTGCCTGCAATTTTAAGGACCAAAGGAAGTAGTTGTTTGTCTTTCAGTTGGCTAAATAATTGAAAGCAGAAATCTACATGCTAGTGAGGATAGTGGTGGCGATAGATGTTCAGACGCACCAGAAAAAACACTGTTTATCTGCACTAATCCTTATTGGATCTCAATTAATTACAACAGTAGCACATTTTATTGGTTTACCATGGCTGTTTTTGCTCCTGAAATCCTATTTTTTTCATTGAAAGAACAACGAGAAGATGACGTTCTGCTGATACTTAAAGACTATCAATCACATTAATATGAAGATACTGAACATGAAGTCATAAATACTGGTACCTGAAATAAAGTTTTGTGTGTGTGTGTAATATGCTGAAACAGAATGTTCCCCAGCTCAGTAAGTGCTGGGGGAGGAGAGCATATTCCAAAACCTATTTTCTTTTTGGCACAGCAGCCAAACATTAGGCAATTTGGAAATGGAGAAGGCTCCAGAGTACAGGTCCACACTCGCCTACCCCTACCATCCCAGTAGGCAGGACATCTCAGAATCAAGATTTTATTTCTCTTTTTAGATACATTTTGGCATGTTCTTTTTTTTCTCCAAAATGGAGTTAAATCAAGTGCTGAAATATACAAAACAGAGTATCGCTTTCTTTTTGTTTAAAACTACTTCTGTTCACAAGAGTAAAAACAATTTGGTTCTTGGCATTAAATGACAGGGAGGTGGGTTATTTTTAAATATAATTATCATTTGTTCCACAAATGTATGTTCAAATATTATATATACACATAACTATCGTATTAACTACTCATTATTAGATAAAGTTTTTTGTATCTCCACTGAATCATCTATTGGTAGTCATTGTTGGAGACAGCATGTTGGACTGGAAGGTTTTTGTTGTTGTTCATGTAGTGATTATACCTATTGCCCATCTATTATGTTGGCCTCCAGACAGAGGCTTTTGGAGAATGTAGAGGAAGTTAAAAAATGGGATAATGCACCTTTCCCTTCTGCCCATTATTCCCAATAGTACCAAATATTCTTTCAAAACATCAAGTGCTTATTTAAATCTTGCTAAATTTCATTTTCAGTGATCAGCATGTACCACAGAGTTCCACAGACTTTCACTTGACTCAGGAGCAGAGTATATCTTACCAGGGTTTATAGTTGGAACCTCAATTTTTTTTGTCTTTATGGGGTTTTGTGTTATAATTTTTTTAATCTACCCTCTCTATACCATTTGTCATTGTGCATTTACCCTTCCCATTCTTATTCCTCTGCTTTTTGAGATATAGTCTTCAATTTTTTCAATCACACTCTGTCTAAGGCTTCTGATCACCTTGCCCATATGATTTTGCAACGTCCTTTAGGTCATGGGTATTTAACTCACAAAATATTGAGCAGATGCATTATATTCCATTGATTAATGACTACTTATAATTACTTTTTAATAGTCGGTCTATGAAACTACTGAGAATAAAGCACATTCCAATATACTTCTCTGATTAAAATCTAGCTCATCTCCAGTTGAGTTTGGCCATTCTAGCTATAAGACCCCATAGTGTATCTCCAAGATAAGCTCTTTTCAAATAAATTTGATGTGGTCCCCTGCTGCCCTTTAGGTTAAGACTAGGAGCTTGATTTGGACTAGATATCTTGGATTAAATGAAAAAAAAAAAAAGATAAAAAAAGATAAAAAAAAAATACTGGTTATATTAAAGTACCTTTTTAATCCTTTCAAATTATAGTCCCTCTAGGGACAAATCTGACATTCTGTAAATCCCCTGTGATTTGTATAGCCAGTGTGATAAGTACTTTTTGGCTAGTTGAAGAGACAAAATTGTCCTTATCCTGTGTTTTGATAAATTGCATTTTCTGTTTGACCTTGATCAAAATATGACATTTAGAGTAGGAGAGATACATTGATGTTAGATTTTTCAGTATTTTGTTTGTAAATGTGAAATAACCAAGTAAAATTGTTATGGCAATTCCAAAGAGATATATTGTTTCAGCTATATTTCAAGAGTCAGCAGGATCTTTTCCAGAAAGTCTTTAGACGTTGTCCTGGTTTGAGGTAAAACAGAACCAATTTTCTGATTTGTAATTTTACTTTTTAGCTGGGCCTCTTCTAACTGACTAAAGTCTGAAATTAACAGCATGTTGTTCAGAAACTGTTCGCTCTCAGAGTGATAAGACCTGATTATACCAAGGAATGGTATGCACAGAGGCTCTTGCTTATACTTATTGCTATAACAACCAAGGTCAGCTAANATTTTATTTTACTTTATTTTATTTTATTTTATTTTATTTTATTTTATTTTATTTTATTTTATTTTATTCTATTAATATTATTTACTATTTTCTTATTTATTATTATTTTCATTAAAGTAGTTTAGTTCTTTTTCTAAACTCGTAAATCTCCTTATCTCTTCCTCTCCTCTCTGAGGAGAGGGCGGGGGGAGGGCCATCTGTCGTTACGATTGGCCAATACGGCTAAACCTACGACAGACGTGAGAGTATTCTAAGACATTTAACTGTTGAGTTCATACCAAATATTCTCATTTTCAGTTACTGTTGTGATTTGAAAAGCTGATTTCTTTTATCTTGCCACAGCCAACATTCTTGAGCTATAGATTCAAAAGCAATGGAGCTTGTCTCCAACAGTCATACCACAGAAGCCAACAAAGTGGACACATGTAGACTTTGGTGTCTTTCAACAGTGGGGGGAAATTATGAAGTAGTTTACATGATTCTCAGAGATGGATAAATTATAAAATCTATGCATAGACTACAATGGATTTTAAAATAGTAAACTGTGATTCTTTGAAAGAAAGTAATATGATATGCACTGGTAATTTCATAGAATCATAGAATGTGTTGTGTTGGAAGGGACCTTTAAAGATCATCTAGTCCTACCCCCTGCAGTAAGCAGGGACATCTTCAACTAGATCAGATTGCTCAGAGCCTCATCAAGCCTGGTCTTGAATGCCTCCTTTATGAACATTATTTAGTATTTATATTGCAAGCTTAAACATTCCCACAAATTAATAAATAGAAAGAAAAGGATATGAAAATGTTTCAATTCTTTTATCTAAGAAGTGTGACAATGTGTAAGTAACTTGTAGAATTTCTCTGGATAGTATTATACCATCTGAGCCCAGAATTTCAATGCATTCAGGTTTATGGAGCACAGAAGAATACATTAGGAAATCGATTATAGCATTCATCTGTATCTTTATTTAATATAGATTGAGGTGAAAAAGAGATAAAGATCCTTACAACTTTGGAATGAGTGTTAGATTATTTCTACACAAAGGAAAAGGCAGCAAATGGAAAAATTGAGATTATGCGTTTCAAGTTTTTAACTTATTTTTCAAATCAGAAATTAATTGTTCTGTTTTTCAGAAATTATTTGTATCAGAATTTTGAATTTATCTGATAAAACCAATGACCTTTTAAGTCATATTTTTTCTGAGGTAGGTTCAAAATATGATTTAGGAACAATGATTTCAGCTGACAACAACAGTCTTAATATAGATAATATCTTAATACTGATAATAGAATTTGTCCCCTCATATATATTGAAATGAAATATGTAAGATTTAGATGATTATTTCATACACAGAAGATGTATATCTGCTTATAACTGCAGCACCTTCAAGGTCTTTCTTTGACTTGGCTTTTGTTTGTTTCATTGCTCAAAAAAATATAAGGCATCTGCATGCAATGAAAACAAAGTAAAAACAGAAACAAAAAGTAAAAAAATTACAAAACTAAGTTTTCTGTCTTGGAAAAATTAAGCTTAATCATTTGTCACAGGAAACTTTGTCTCACTGTGAAGAACAGTTTCCCCTATTGTTTTAATTTCGTGGTCTAATCTTAAAATCTGCTTCAGCAACTGACAAGTATTTATTATACTTAGACTCTAAAGTGTGTCAAAACAGACAGTTCTCTAGTTCAATGGACATGCTTAAAATAAATTGTTGATTTTTTGCCATAGTAAGGAGATGGTCCTTCAGATGTATAATGAAAGCAATAGGCTTGTTTGGCATGTTTTAACAGACCTGTTTCTTTTTCATTATAATATCAGAAAGGAAGTATTAGGTGTTTCAATTTGGCACAAAATCCATTAAATTGTTTGGAAATTGTGGTTTGTAGAAGTAGTTAGATACCAGTAAAGAACTGAGGAGGGGGGAAAAAAAGGTGAAAACTTTGAACATGTGGTCTGTTACTTGTAATGTTACCTTAGCAGAACATATTAATGGCTAATTTGTGTTCAAAATTGATAAGGTAGGTATTGCTTCTGAGTCTCTCACTCATTTGACATAAATGTTTATTTAAAGATGTGCAATTATATAATCCTGATAGCTCATAAATAGGTCACTTATATATGATTATCTAAGAAATGGGGATTGTGTGTCACTGTTAACACTCAGCCCCTTCCCTTGCTAAGTGGGTTTAATCATATCCAAAACTCAGTATCACCAGATTCTTAGTAAGGATTTTCTGAAGTAGCCAAGAATGGAGCTTGTTAGGAGCTGAAAAAAAAAGCCACCAAAGCCAGCATGCTGTGCATCCTTGTGTTTTCCTTTGAAAGAAAGGTACAAATTGGAACATTTCTTAGTGCTTGCTAAATAACCCATGTAGTGACAGAACAGAAGCAAAAAACTAAAAGTTTTACTCTAGTTGCACATCATAGCGTTTCTGATAGGCCTCCCATTGCCTCAGGGGAGATTCATGAGCTTTCATTCTATAGTTGTCAGTGAAGCACAATGTAATCCATGTTGGCATTAACATTAAAAAAAATACATTAATAAATCTGTATGGATATTTATTAAAAGACTGGTCAACATATATCACAGACATGGTTTTGTGGCAAAGTGGATCTTGGTATTAAAAATCCCAGCAGTGATACATTCAAAGCACTCCAGAAAAAAGGGTGAAAAATTCTTATCACATTACTGAAATATCTATATTCATCTCATTTTCTGGCCTATAATGATTTGATAATTCCTCAGGTGCACAGCGAAAGTGCTGGGTTTTTGTTTCCTTAGCAACCACCAGATCTCCATTTTCATAAATTAAAGAGTATATACAGAGCTTCTTGCTATTTTACTTGACGTCATTTTCTTCTGGAGTTATTCAAAGTGGTCAGGAAAACACACAAAGGGAGTACTGAGAAGGAAAATAGGAAGGTTAATCCCAGGATCTGACCATGTATTCAGTCATGACAGTGTCCCTCTGAGACAGGAAAAAGGAAGGAAGCCCTTTCAATATATGGGACACAGGAGAGACTATTTAAACTCAGGACAAAAAATAAAGACAGGAGGAGCTAAACTTGTGGAATGAAAAGCTATCCTTTAGTATCCTTCAAATTTAAGAAACTGACCTAACAAAGGAATTGAACATCTGTATAGTGAGACATAAAATACATGGGATGTGGCACCTTCATCTTTGGCATCTACTTTAACACACACATCACTTCTACTGTACTTAAAATATAACTTTCTAGTCCTGGATCACTCAGAATGGATGTTGCTGCCATCCATGATGCCAAAGAGGATACAAATGTGGTATCATTACCATGACTGAATGGATACAAATCACTTCTAGAATGAGCTGTGTTAATTGGATTCACCAAGAGTCAAGCTTTGGGATCTTCAGTCTCTTTTAGGGGATTCCATAGTTGGAAAATACAGAAAATATAGAAATTGTCACAACAAACAGTAGCCAATTCCAGTGAATAGGATTGGATCGAACAGAATTCTCCTGAAGGTCAAGCTATACCACGATGAGAACGTTTAACTATCAACTTACCTGGGAATTCAAGGGCACTTTGAGATCTGAAAACTTTCAACCACAAAGTTTAATCCCTTCAGTACTAGAGGAAAAGCATAGTTCAGTATTCCAACCATAAACCAGGGATATGTTTGCTCTCTGTCTTCTGTGTTCTGTGTTCTGGGATGATTTCTTTTTCTTAAAATTTTTCAAGATTTCATAACACATTAGCTACCCTTCTTTTACATAGATTTAGTTTTAGGTTAATTTATTCACAATTTTAAAAGTATGAGAGCAAAATAGGGATTAACTATGACACAACACTTGGGTTTTTACAGAAAAAAAAAAACCTGTAGGGACTGTAAAATAAAAAGTATAAATTTTAACGAGGTTTCTCTGAGTCAGCAAGAGCAGCATGAAAATTTTCTGCTGCAGGTCACACAGGCTTTTTGTCACAGGGAATATATATGTGATAACTTATGCCTAACATCTAGATATTTGCAGAAATTTTCCGTACGTTGCTAAGTGGTACTTGGAATCATACCTGTAACTCGCGATTTTAGACATTTTGCACATTTTTGGAACTCAAGTGATAAAGAGAATGAGTCTCATTTACAGAGGTATTTTCCTCTGAAGCCATTTTTACAGTCTAGTTTTAAGATTAATTTATTTATAGTAATGTTTAAAAGCTGAAAGGAAGGTAAATGAGAGGTAGGGTAGTTTTGTAAATCCCACATTAGAACTTGCAAACACATTTACCAAGCTAGCTGAGGGAGCTCTTTTTCCTCTTGCATCTCTAAAAACCTACTTCTACGGCACAAAGTTGTTTCAGCTAGCTAGCTGGTCAGTTTTCTACCTCTTGCTCCTTCAAGATATTGATATACCAAGTAAAACTGACTTGGTAAGATTCACTTTGCTGAATATTTAGGGAAACAGATAAGCTTAGATGCGCGGCAAAGTGAAAATTGCCAAAGGCAGTCAATCTCTCCAAGGCTTACTGTTGTGCTACAGTCACAGTGTGTTTTCCAGAAAAGCTCCTGGAAGTATCATAAGAGATAAGAAAGAAAGGAAAAACATCAGCAAGACCTTGAGAGGAAGAGCTATTAAACAAATAGAATAAGAGTCAACATTGTGTTACTGGCATGGAAAGAGATATGGAAACTAAATATCATATTAATGGAGAAATTCTAATATGGCATTAGGCTTCTAAATATGCTTAATCTTTTATTCAGAAATTCTGGGAAGTTTGGCGTATATCTGCTCCATTGGACACCACTGAAATTTATCTGCTAGTTTCAGATGATGTTTGAGGTTAACGCTGAGTACTTTTGAATTTGCAGAAGCCTGAATATAGTCAAATAGAAGGGGATGCTAACACAGCTAATGTAAGTAACCTGATTAACCTGTCAACAGGGAGGTAAAAAAGTGAAGAAGGGGAAAAAGAAGAGTAGTCTTAAAGCAGTCAGTGTTTTGTGTTGAGAAAGGAAAATGCAAACAGATTTCAGAGAAAATATTTTTCAAGAAAAAGTGGAAGTGTAAACTGACATGTCCTGTTAATGATAGAATTCTATAGATAATTACTTTTATTTCCTGAACTTACAATCATTATTGTTTTGATCTCCCTGGTCTACAGTACAGATCTGGGCAACTTCTGTTATAGATATATTCAGGATTTGCATAGTCTTTGGAAAAAGAATGTACTGAAAACTGAAAGCATTCAAGGGTAAGACAGAGGAAAGGCTGGCTAATTTGGTGGCTTAAATTAAGAAACTACGAAAAAAAGTCCTTATAAAATTTTACACTTGGTTTTCATTTTGGGCCATTTCTCTACCTCTTTAAAAAGGATACAAATAAGTCTAGTTCCATGAGTTTCCATGGGCAAAATCCATTGTATTTAACATGATTGTTCCTTTGAGCGACAATATCATTTCAGTTGCTTTTTGAATCATTACAAGAAAAAATACTCCAAATTCTTGGTACTGCTTGACAATTTTTTCTCACCACAACCCTTATGTTGAAGTTCCCTTATTGTGATATTGTTTCTCAATAAGAAAAATGTTTTATGCTTGATGCTCCTCTGTATCTATTTTCTTCTCAACTATCTTGCTTGTAGTAATACAAGTTGCTCTAAATGTTGCAAAAGTGAGGACAAGAATCCTTAGAAATTAAGAAACATTTAGTTCAGGGACACTCACACCTCCCTTCTCAAAAGTTTCTACATGAGGAAAATCTGTCTTTCAGACTGCTCTGCGTTTTGGAATTATTGAATGTGCCCTCTTTTTTTGGTTCAGTATCTTTGTAGGCATGTTGTTATACTTTGGTATAGTAATGCCCATTTATTTAATACATCTTTACAGCTGTGACTGAGTTAAAAAAACAACACCAACTGAAAAAAGCTGCTTTCTGAAATAGTATTTTTTAGATTCATTAAAATTTAACAGAAAATTAAAATCTGCTTCAAAAAGGTCCAAAGAACTTCACCTTCGAAATGTGACGCCGTCCAAATGTCATTCAGCTCATTCCCTTATTAAATATTAAGTCTTTACATGTTTGATATCTTACTGATTAGATTTTGGTTTTAAAAAGATGTTCTTCCTGGTTATTTTGAGCTCTGAGAAAGTTGTTCTTAGCTTTCTAAGCCTTCATTGCAAAAGGCTCCAATTAAAAATACTCTAAGATAGTTAAATTCCAATAACTAAGACAAATATACATTTTTAACATTAAGCTTAACAAATTAGTTAAAGCAAAATGGAAGGCTTACATTACCTAATAAGTTATGTCTTTCAGAGATTGTATAATCATATTTGTATATTTTACAGGTAAATATGCTTTCAGTTTATCCATGGCTGACAAAGGCAGAAATAGTCTGGATTATTTTCATTTCCAATTCAGCCTGAACATTGTAATACAATAAGCAAGCAAAATCAAATATCTGTTGCTTTATCGTCTAAAATCTAAGGTAAGAAACATCTTAAAACTCTGTAAAGATGTAGGTAGTTCTGTCATGACCACATGCTATATGAATACATAGATATGAAATTAACATTGAAACTAACGTCTAAGGTGGTAAATTATCTGTTCTTGAAGTTTCAAGTTGATGATAGATGTTATCCAAAGATGTTTTAATTGAACATAGTAGTATAGAGATAACTGGCTAAAGCTCTACCAAGTTCATCAAGACTATGCAATCTAATGGTCATTTCGGCCTTTACACTGTACATATAGTATTCTACAGAAGTGATGGTGTCAGTATATATGTCAAATGGCTCTGCACTGTGAGAGAATTTATCTTTTCATAGTATATGTGGAATGGAGACAAAAGCTAATATTATAAAAGCTTTTCTTATGACTAAAGTCCCAGTACTGTTTGTTTTAGCCGTCATGACATGAAAGGTTATCTCAAACAAATTTGTCTTCAGGAGTCAATAGATCCCTATGCATTTTTTAAAGGGGCTTTTGTGCCTGCCTAAGCACAAAGAAACCAAAATGTACTTGATGATTAGGTTTCATAACTGTTTTCTCACTCACTTCATCTACATTACAAAAAGAAAAATCCACTTTAAAAATCAAGATTAATAATGGTGAATATTTTGATAGTTCTGTAAATAATTATGTTTGTAAAGACATATTGTTTCAAATTATTTTTTTAAACCCATGACAACACATCCATCAAATTCATGTATGGATCTAAGCTGTAGATTAACCCAATAGACCTTATGAGCATACTTCCATTCTTGTTAGAACTGCGTTATAAATAGCAGAAAAATAATTAAGGATTTGCTTTTCCAGCATAGCTCTCTATTTCCAAAAAGTTTTTCTTAGAGAGAACTTAGAAGGACAGAAATAATAAAAATAAACTATGGAGGAACAATATAATTGCTTTGATACAGCTGCGTTGTTCCTTAGTAATGTAAAATTAAATGGAAATAAAAAGACTTGGGTTTAGATTGTAATCTTTGGAGTTTTATGCTTCACTTTTCCTGGTCTTTTGGTCCTAGTTTTTCCTTTATAACTGATGACAGGAAAAAAATCCTCTTTCCTCCTACCTCCACTTTTAAATAGCTATTGGCTAAATTCTCATCTCCCATAGTAAATCAGACTTCTTGGTGCCTGCAATATTTGTCTAAAGAAATGTAAATATTTCTTCCTCTTATGGGAGGTAAAAACCTAAAGCCAAAGTTTATCCTGATTTTCAGCAGACCAGAGGATGGTGGCATAGATATAAGGATAACCAGCCATTAGCCATGCTCCTATATTAAAGCAAAAGGCTCTGGTAGTGCCTGTGGGGAAAATACTCTGGAACATGACTGGTGGATAGAGTTGCTAGGCCACTATCCATCATATTTGAAAAGCTGTGGCAGTGTGCCGAAGTTCCTGCTTACTGGAAAAGGGGAAACATAGCACCTAATTTTAGAAAGGGAAATAAGGAAGACTGGGGGAACTACAGGCTAGTCAGTCTCACCTGCGTGCGTGCCAAGATCATGGAGCAGATCCTCCTTGACACTATGCTAAGACACATGGAAAATAAGGAGGCTTCACTAAGGGTATTTCATGTCTTACAAATTTGGTGGTCTTCCACAACGTGTTATAGCGTTGGTGGATATGGGAAAAGCAACTGACGCCAACTATCTGGACTTGTGCAAAGCATTTAACACTGTACCATATGACATCCTTGTCTCTAAATTGGAGAGACATGGATTTAATGGATGGACCACTTGGAGGATTAGGAATTGGCTGGATGGTTGCACTCAAAGAGTTGCAGTCAACATCTCAATGTCCAGGTGGAGACCAGTGATGAGTGGTGTTCCTCAGGGGTCGGTATTGGGAGTGGTGCGGTTTAACATCTTTGCCAGCCACTGACTGGGACTTTGTTAGGGACTGAGCACACCTTCAGCAAGTTTACTGATGACACCAAGCTCTGTGGAGTGGTTGACATGCTGGAGGGAAGGGTTGACATGTTGGAGGGAAGGGTTGACATGTTGGAGGGAAGGGTTGCCATCGAGAGACACCTTGACAGGTTTGAAAGGTGTGCCTGTGCCAACCTCATGAAGTTCAACCAGGCCAAGTACAAAGTCCTACACCTGGGTCCCCAAGCACAAATGCAGGCTGGGAGGAAAATGGCTTGAGAGCAGCGCTGAGGAGAAGGACTTGGGAATGTTGGTGGATGAGAAGCTCAACAGGAGCAGGCAACGTACGCTCACAGCGCAGAAAGCCAACCGCATCCTGGACTGCATCAAAAGAAGCATGGCCAGCAGGTTGAAGGAGGTGATTCTGCCCCTCTACTCTGCTCAGGTGAGACCTCCCCTGGAGTACGGCATCCAGCTTTGGAGTCACCAATGTAAGAAGGACATGGACCTGTTGAAGTGAGTCCAGAGGAGGGAGACGAAGATGATCAGAGGGCAGGAGCACCTCTCCTATGAGGACAGGCTGAGATAGTTGGGATTGGAACTAGAAGATCTTTAAGGTCACTTCCAACTCTAACCATTGTATAATTCTATGAACTTATGAACTGGCCATCATGTCTATCTTCTATCCAGCTATCAGCTTCCCCATACTTGAAGGAATAAAAATTTTTGATTCCTATCACTCTGAAAAATGTGGTCAGTACTCACCAACAGGTTCAAGAAATTTTTGTGGGTGCCAGGGTGACGTAGTGGGAGAAGACCATGCTATTTACGTCTTTCACTTAGTCATAAAACCTCATTTCATTTAAAAATTGGGCTAAAATGCTCCAAAAGTCCCCATTGTCCCAAAGTGAAGAGGAAGAAGTAAAAAACCCAAATCCTCAATCTCTCTTTAAATCACCGAGTAAATCATAAATGCCGCTCTACATTTTATTTTTTTTAGTAGTGTGCTGATTATGTCTACGTGCTTTTCGCCACAAGTTCGTTAGAAATGCTACCATGAATACATCTCACGGCATATGTCTCTCCTATGACAAACTTCTTAATGTCATTTGGGGCTCAGAACAGTTTTTATAACAGACTGATTATGGCTTTAGCAGAATCAAGATTTGAAAAGTATGTAAATGAGTTATTGAAGTGAGCAGCCTTTTACTTATGGAAAGCATAATAACTATTAAATTGATACATTTGTTAGTAAATGGGTAAGCAAGTAACTCTCGTTTCACAGTCCCCAGTTTAATGGAGCTACTGAACTAACAAAAGGCAATTCTTCAATGTTTATGAAAACATATTCACAATTGCAATCTTTCTCTTGAGGCATTATGGTAAAGTATTTTGATAATTCTTAATTTATAGCAGTAGGGTTTGAAAGATGGCTACCTTCTTGGCCATAAAAAATTTACTGTCAAACTGCTTAGTTTTCCTGACAACCAGAGGGTCTTATTATTTTCTTCTAATCAGTCTCAAATGTATTTATCAGGTTTTCCAAAGAGAGCATTAGTTTTAAATGTACCTAGTGCTTCCTCCTACTGATGGCTAGCAACAGTATGCTTTGTTTAAGGGAATTGCCCTGTCTAGGAGCTTACGTAGAACATGTGAAAGTTTCTTATATATGAACAGAGACAGAACTTCAATGGGCTTATATTTTTTGTCTCAAAAAGCCACACAGAAAGGGGAGGTACCCTGTACAGATGATCAGTTTTGGCTCTGTTTATTGCACTCACCCCTCACTCATGCTACAGCATGACTACTGTCTGGTCAAAATTAACTGTGTGGAATCAGTTCAGAAAGCCAAGATCCATAGGAATTTAATTCAGGCACTAAGGGCACATAAATAATTTATAAATCCCCAGCATTAAAGAGAAATTTGTCTATTTTCCATTTGCACGGGTCCGTTTGCAGCACTAGTAAGAGCATTACTTCTCTAGCTATGTTTTTATTATACATACTAATCACATGAGAGTACCATTCTTGAGTTACATCATAGCCGGAAAATGTGAGTTATTCACATTCAATAAAATCATACCACTAAATATAATTGTCACAGGAAATTTACTGGAGAGAGACACTGAGCCACAAACTGTCCCTAATCTTAACAAGAGAAAAAAAATTCAATTAATTTCACTGCTGAAAGTATAATTCAATAATAAAACCAAAAGTGGCAATACAATGACCTTCCTCTGCTCTGGATTGATATTTAGAAAAGTTCCTTATTTTCACTTCTGTTCTCATTTTTCAAGATCCATGATAGTTGTTCTATCACAGGCCTACCAGCAAAGACTGTATGAGATAATTTGCATCCTAATAAAAATGCTAACAATTTAAGAGTTAGATATAACAACTTTCCTTCAGTATTAAAATCTTAGAGCTTCTTTAATATTAGTCAGGCTTTACTGAGAGGAGGAAGGAGATTCTAGATGAGCACAAGGATGTAGTTTATTTCTTGCCAGGGTCCTATTGCGGTTTCAGAATCAGTCACAATGCAGCAATATCAATCATGAGTCCATAAAAACCCAAAAGTCAGAGATCCAGAAAACACTTAAATAAATTGCATCGTTTTTGCACTTAGTAATTTGTTTGCACAGGTTTTATAAACCCAAGTAACTAAACTGAAAGTGTGGGTGCCATCAGTGTAATATTTCATTCACTTAATAGAGCACTTACCAAGTACAGCAGTACATTTCGATGAAATACACACTACGTTCATTAAGGAATTCTATGAAGATTTCTTTCTCTGTTAGAGCACAGGTATTTTTTCACAAACAAGAAAAAAACCTCTAAATAAAATGGTTACACAAAAATAACTAATCCTACCAGCCAAAATTTGAATCCATGTACTATATTGCTTAGAAATTGATCTCAAATGAAAACAATGATTCAGAAAGGATGGTTCTTCATTCATCAATAAAAAAACTTTGTAATTCAGAGACAAGGTGAAACTGTCTTAGCAGCGCCTTATATGTGTTCACTTATTTAATTGTTACATCTTCTAAGAAAAGATATTTAAAATACTTATAAAAGCAAAGTGCAGAAGCATAATTCTCAGTTAGATATCTGCTATGTATCTCTGCTCACACCTAATTTGAGTGAGAGCTAGTTTAGCATTTTGAATGGAACAGATTACTTGTTCTGTGCCCTTTGCAGAATGAAGAGCAGAGGAAACTAAAAAAAAATACTATTTTCCTAAAAATTTTAGAAGTGTTGTAAAAATGGAGGCAGATTTATTAATATAGCAACTATAAGACTTGAGCCTGAAAAACAGACAAAATAGAGCAGTAGGAAGAGGAGGACTGAAAAAGTGATTATATAAAAAAGGCAAACATCATCAGTTTGTTTGTTTCCATTAAGTATGTGTGTTATACAGAAGATTTATTTGCAAAGCACAAAAGTATGATAATCGATATATTCAGTCTGTGTAGAAATTCACATAGAGTTTCTGATTTATAGGGTAAAATAGTTTAAAATGCTGCTACTACCCTAAGGGTGAAATGTGCAGTGTGATCCTAATACACTGGGACACCAAATAGTCTTTGCAATACCTTATCACTTATGTCACAAACATAAAACTATATTAGCCCCATTTATAAGAAACACTGTGGTCTTTAATTTTAAAATTCAGAGGAATTGTATTTTCCCAAGATTGAAAGGTTTATTTTACTTTGTACAAGGTGCTAAACATAAATCACGGGGAAGAAAAAAATAGTAAGAAAAAAAAGAAGAGATACAAAAATACAGTTAGACCCTCAATCTGAAAAGCAAAAAGAAGAATACACCCCAATGGCCAGTTCAAGGGCTTTCAGCTTTGCAGAGAATTCTCTAAAATTTTGTCTGCTCTGCAGTGTTTGGTTGTTTGCTGTAGTCTTGCCCTTATCTGTCACCCCTCTGTCTTGCTTATGCTTTGCTAATGTTTCCTCATTACCTCATGTAATTTATTCTGTCCTAAGTAAATACAAAGAAATAAATACCTGTTTCAGGGCACCGGTTTTCCACTGCCTCTCTCACACATTCTCTGGGAATAAATGGATAAATGCCTAGGCCGATGTAGACCTTTTTAGGATCCTAAGAAAATGGACATATACTATAATTTATATAGATGGGTATATACTGTAATTCTAAAATCACACAGATGTTGGCAAAGTCTAACAGCTTTTCACTCATTACCTTTTCCTTTAGTTAACAGTTATAGAAAACTGACTGAATGCCTAAACAGGAGTTGAGCCATTGAAAATTCAACCTCATTTATAAGTGCTGAACATTCAAATTCCCTTCCTGACCTCTTAAAACCTGTGAATTCTATGTAGTTCACTTCTTATAGTTACCATGTGTTAGGCTGCTCCTCCAAACCTCTGACGTGAAATTTCATCTCTTGAATTTACCTATGAAGCTGGTTTGTCTAAAATATTTGTATTCCTTTTGTATTTTATTTCACATATTTTATAAATGCTGGGTATTTAAAATCAAATATGCAGAAAGCCCTTGAGGGTTTCATGGGATGAGACACATACACAAATAACAGACTAAATCCAGGCTTTCAGTCTGTTTAGCAGCACCAGCAGTGGCAAAACACTGACGGTTGTTGCCCAGAATCAATTCAAAACTCCTCTACATTTCTCTCAAAGTGAGAAATAAAATTGTGTCTGACATTAAGATCTCTGTAGAAGAAATTTACATTGAGACCCCTGAATATAAGTCTTTAATATTAACCTTTGTGGACTGTCTTGGCTATTTAACATAAAGTAGTGGAGTTTATTTTAAATTTATACAAGGTAGATATTTGTCTAGCATTTTTCCATATAAATCATTAAATACTGATGCTTGTTCATATTCACCTAAACTTTGAATGATATCAGATTATTTTTTTCTAGAACATATGTGCCATCAAAGTACCGATAGCCAAAGCATTTCATTTTAAATAAATGAACTGCTTTAACACTTTGACTCTGTCTCACGCTTGGCAATACACACTATGTGAATTTAAGTAAGTCTGATTTTTTTTCTTTTCCTAGAGGTATCATCTTATGACTTGTACAAGCATCAACATCAACAAGCACGGTGAAGATGTGAAAGTATTATAATAAATCTGTATCTTTCAGAAAACAGATTTAGTTATCATTTAAATTGGGTACATGCTCAGAGACTGTAGGCTAGAATCCACACGCTTCAGTTCCACAAGGCTCATCAACAAACTAAAGGTTATCTCTCATGGCTGGAGTGAGACGAGACATTATTTGTGATATCAAATGCTAGAATGAAAAATCAGGCATACTGCTTCTAATTAGGTAGCACATTTGCTCCTGACTTATAAACTCCAAAAGTAAAGAAAGTGTCTTTAGAAATCTCTGTGCATACAGACTGTAATGTTTGAAGTAATAGTGAGCTACTTATAATTAGTATTAACTATGGTCATCTTCTCTTTCCCATCTTACTCTTAAACACTTCAAGACAGGACAAAGAAGCAATAGAAATGAGATTTCTCACAGATTGGTTTTCACTGAATGCTGTAATAAATAGGATAATAATAACAATAATGTATACATGCATATTCATAGAAATGCATACAGATCTATATGCAAAATTTACCAGTGTATTGTTTTAAACTTTTGATAAGGATAGGCAAAGTTCTTCAGAGAAACCCATAGAAAAGAGTAATTTGACATAAAAGCTAAACCAGAGCAAGTTTAATTAATTTTCACTTGATGAAGAGGATTCCGTTTATATTTTAAAATAATGAATGGTGATTTCTCTTTTCTTTATTTTTGATAGAATAGAATACAAAAAATAAATTAAAATACAAAATCACAAGAAAAGTAAATCTGGATTGCCAAGTGAGTAGAAATGATGAACGCTGTTCCGTAGCAAGGTGCTGGTAGGAAGGCAATTTAAAAAGATTTAACTCTTAATCATTTTATCAATGTCATATCTATAGAAGGCATCAAAAATCTGTCACAAAAAATTTAGGACTCCAAAACAGCTAATTACTTTTTGAAAATGTAGGACAAAATAACAATTAGTGACTTGGGCTTCTTAAGGGAACATTAGCTATAGAGCACAGTACAAAGAGATTACTAAGTCTTATAATTCTCCACTTTTTCCACCCAGACTGATTAATGGCGTGGAGAACTCAAATAAATTATAGTGGATTACGCTATAAAAACTTTAAGAAAAAAATACAAAAAATAAAGAATATACTCTTCCAGGCTACTAGAAGATAGCTGTAATAATGGACATCTATCTGGATTTTAGATGCAATTGAATGAGATAAAATGGAGACTGAATAGGTAATAATTCCAAACCGTAAGATAAGAAGTCCATTTCCTGCCTTGGAAAAAAAGGGTTTTCTTGCCTTTGCCTTCAACTAGCGCGCATTTTTTATTTTCTCCATAATTTTGATGGTCCAGCCATCCATGAATTGCAAGATTTTCTGAGCCATTGAATCTAAGGAAAATATGATAGGTCAATTCTCTTGTACTACATTCACAGTTGTACTGATTGCCATATTTGCTGAAAAGGTCATGAGCCTATTTAAACTTATGATATTTATTCCCACTAAGTTCAATTAGAGCTGGTAAAAGACCTAAGAATACATATCAGCACAGCTTACATGAAGTAAGCATAACTTCATTAAAAAAGAAAGTGGAGGAAGCATTGACTCCTAAACCACTTGCAGAATAAAGATAAGTAAACAAAATAGAGATGCGCTTCAGCGAAGTCTGGGGAAATATAGGACCTGTACTTATCACAAGTTTAATATAAGTTTCTTTTTTCAACTTCTAATTTTCTTTTCCAAAGCAAAAAATATGCTCATGGGCTGTAAAACCAAAAGCTACTATTTTTTTTGCTGCTATTGTTTTGTATCCATTCATGATATGTCATTTTCAGGTGATATATTTGTCTTTTTCCTCTAAAAAAGAAGCAATACAGGAAGTATGGAGATGAAATATTCTTTATAAATCATGTGTGAGATCATCATTACTCTGGCAAACTTGTTAACATTAATATCTCAAGATTCACTGTCACATTATATATACCTGTATGTATTTTAACTAATGATACTTTAAAAATCTTGACTGAGGCAATATTTATAGTCTTATGGCACTTTTAATACTGATGTTGAATATTGTCCTTCTGTTCTTCTCTCCCCCCCATCTCCCACTTCAGAATTTGTGTGGATGGGACAATGGAAGAGGATAAGCCTCTTCCTTTTGTTTATTATTTTGTTTATTTTTTTTGTTTCTCATCAGTTTCTCATTCTTACAAAAAGGCATGATTATTTTATTTGGATTTGCAGTACAACTGCAAAATGTTTTGTTTTGCAGTGTATAAATGCACAAACTTTAATAAAATTCCCTTTTTGGATAAATACATAAGCAAAAATTTCCAAAGCACCTTAGCTCAGATCTTCTGAAGAACTGTTTCCTTTAAGAAAACAAACACAATTTGCCAAACTATTTGTAGATACTGCTTTAAACCAGCCCAAAATGAGTATATTTGCACTTAATATTTTTGCCCTTTTTCACCAAAATAGTTCATCTGCTACATGAGCAATTATAACTGCGCAGACATGACCCTGGCTGGCTGCTCCTATGTAATGTGCTATTCAGATGGCTGCTGGTATTTCAACTGATCAGAGGAGGTCTGAGCAGAAATTTCACAAGACAACATATACAACAATGATATTCACTGATGATTTGTTTGTACTAGCACTTCTCCCTGAGGATGAAGAAATAGGTGGAAAAAGAGGTTTTGAGTAAAAAAGGCAGTTTGTAACTTCTTAAAAAAAAAAGAGCTTCTGGTGAGTGTAAGAAAACATAAATGTTTATGGGCATTGACCAAACAGACTATATAATAAAATGTCCTTTAGCTTAGCAAACAGATATGTTTTTTTCATTCTGTGTGAAACTGTTTGATGCACCTGTTAGTCTTCCTGGTATAAATAAATCTCACAGTCAGAATCAAAAAAGAATCAAAATCAAAAACCAAAGCACCAATTACTGTACATCAGCATGACAAGGAAGTCTTTGGACAGACCTGTTCCTATAATAACTGTGACAGACAGAGTTTTATTTTTGGTGGAATGTACACCGTGTTAAACAAAATCACCAGATTCCTAAGCTGAAAAGAACATTATTTATTTATTTTTTTAATACATATAAATCACCCCTGCAAAACATTATAGGAAGTTGTAGCATTTAATAAGGATACACGCCAAACATAATTTAATATTGATCCTTATATTTTAAAGTGACTTTTAAAGAAAGAGACAATAACATGAGAAGACTTTATATCCAGCTTATACTGGCTCTGATTACATATGTAATATTACATTTGTTGACATGAGGAGAGATATTCCCAAACAAGTACTGTGTGCCACTACCTTCAAAGGTAGATACTAATAAAAATAATAAAATGAATAAAAGTCTGAACTCTTATGAGGGAACCAAGGGTGCCATTCTACAAATTGTTTTGTTGGTGATAGTGCTGTCTTAAAGACTTCCCTTTTGCCTGCCCCCACCTATTTATTTCTAGGCCTAAGTTAACCTTAAAGATGAGCCAGCACAGAAGTTGTTAGTTCCATGATAGTGCACATCATTGAAACACTGGTGTTTAAAAAAAAGTATTTGAAATCTTGTACTTCACTAATTTGTTTTACTGTGTGCTCTATATAGGGCATGCAGATTATGCTTGCATAATTGAAGTCACCATGCAGAAACAGGAACAACATTGCTACCTAATGACTTAGCTATTCAAGTTGGTGGTAACTGCTATTCCACAATAGTATCAGCCAGCACAGGTACTATAATAAATGAAGATAACCCAGGACCCAAGAATGCTCAGGTCATTCTAAAGAATCTTTTCAGCATCCCAACAAGATAAAAAATTTCACTGTCCCTAAAGGCTAAGAAACCAGATGTGCATTTTGGTAGACTTTCCCTTATTAGAGCTCTTATGAAAAGCTACAATTTCCCCAACGAACTATTCTATTTAAAACCCACGCTGTGTAATATAACATACAAACAAATGTACTCCCTTTGCATTTCCTGTGGTGCATGTGGACCAATATACAGTGGATGGACAAGTCATTTATATACTGGTATAGAAGATGCAAGACAGGCATAAATGCCTTTAGAAACAGTAAAATTTTAACAGATATGTACATGTAGTTTAGGGTGACATATCTCAGATGTATATTTAAGAGATTTTCAGCTTTACTTGCAGCTGAGCCTAATCATAAGTAGTATAAAAATCAGTCAAGCTAATGGTTTTCATTCCATTTAAAGAGGAAAGCTTGATTTCTACTCTAGTTTCAACTAGGACCTCCATTATTAAATGAGTTTAATCAAGCTGCATGCCAAGCAGTTCTTTTTAATAATAAAACACCAGGAGGCCAGCTTCTAAATTTTTTTTCCAGAGTCCTCCTTCTTTATGTCATTATCAGGAATTTCCCCAATACTCACTCTATTTTCTGTGTATGCAATAAGACTAATAAAAATATTGTTGCTATTGCCTAAATGATGGACATTTCCTAACTATAAAAATTAAAACCCAAAAGCCCATTCTACCTATTTCTTCGCTTAGATTTAAGACATTCTGATTCTCTTGCTTTGCACTGAGAACATAATAATGAAGGTAATGAACACACATAAATGCTGTTATACTAAGATGCATTTGATGTAATTTGCAAGCTCTTTATATATCTCTCTGTATTCTTTGTAATTATTGACAGATAAAAGAAAGGTACCCGAGAAAATGATACATTACTGCAAATGGAGTGATGAATGAAGACAAAGTACTTTCTAAAGAACGAAGAAAACCAGGATGTGTTTAGGTACTACTGCCAAGGTTTCAGTATATAGATGCTCCCAAAACTAGACAAACTATTAGGAAAAAAAAAAAGAAAATGTCAAGAAATATTTAAAAAAACCCCCAAACTTTATTTATCTGAAACTTTCAAGGAACATTTTGCATTTTTATGGAGCATAGAAAAATACTGGATTCTGGAAAAATTTTGAAGATCCTATATCAAAGTTTTCCTTTGCTTAGTAAGTAAATAACATACAAAGCATGGGAGAAGAAGAGAAAAAGAAAAATGGGACTAGAATTGGGCTGAAAATAATGCAAATCAGATTTAAGAATTGTTCTGGACATGTAATGGGTAACATTCAGTTCCTGCTTGTACCACTGTAAACCACATAAAATTTGGTTGCAACAAATTCATTCCTGGGGTTTGCTTTTCTATTGCTGTATTTCATTGGAGTAAGTAGAACTTGACTTCCTAAATTTTATTTTTCATTGTAGTGAAAATGAAATACAGTGTGTTATCAGACACAAACAAATGCTCAAATTCCAACTCCCAAATAATAAAGGCCTTTTTAATCTTGCCTGTACTTCCTTTTCTTAAGGCAGTGATTCAAATTATTTTATATGCTAATGCTAAATATGTCCATTTCATTTGACAGTAGAAATAGCAGAGCAAAACTATCTAACCTAGAATATATTATATAGCATGTGGAATGCAATCCCTTTGATTATTCTGCAAATAAAACATGTAAGTTAAAAGGGAACTAAGAGCTCAACAAAAAAGAGATAGTTGAAGCAAAGAAAGAAAAAGAGGATGTAGTGAAGCACAAAGATTTAGGACAGTGAAAGAAAAATAACAACTGCAAAGGACACAACAATAGAAGACTGAAGCTTATAGTCAGCAGGGCAGGGCAGAGAAAGACACAAATAAACATTACCAAAAAAGAAAAATGACAAAGAGCTGAACTGAAACCTGTTCCAGACCAAAAAAGTAACTAAATGTAGGTACAGAAGAGACATTATTCAAACTTTTTCTTGTTCATAAAGTACTCAGAAATACTCCTGTAGGAAATCATAGAAGTATAAGTTCCTGTAAAGGACTGTGAAAGCTAAGAGCAAATCTAATTTCCCTTCACTAATAATAACTGGAAATTAAATATTACAACTATAAATATGAATTATTAAAAGTACAGCTGCTGGAAATAAAACCAGAACCAATCCTAAACTGGTTTGAGCACCACTGATTTAAAACTAACATAGTAACTGAAAAGCAATAACGCAGAATGTATTAGCCAATATCCAGGTAATTTCTAATGCTAAGAGAGCTTCATCAAACCCTGCAATCTTTGCTCTAAGTGCACAAGATTTGGAAAGTGAATTTGAGTTAGCAAACATATTTGCACCGTAGTTTAAACTGCTTTATGCCAGGGTGATATGCAACAGCGATAGTTTTGCAATCATGTGCTTCACAGTTGTGCCTAAGCTGCCTCTCTGTTTTAGGTTGTCTCTTGGTCCATACAGCAGTAAGTGCAGTAATCTCCTGTGCCTAATGCCTCCTGAATGATCATTTCTAGCTAAAGACATGATCTCTCCATTCCTCCAAGTAAGCACACTAATTCTTAGAGGGTATGAAGATGATGGCAGTATCTCACAAATAACAAGAATAATATGTCTGCTTTTGTTGACATCTTATATGTATATGTTGTATGTATAACTGATTTTTTCCCTTTCACTTCTAGGCCCCAAATATGCATAATCTACTGCCATCACATAGAATCTAATTAACTTTACTTTAGTTTGAGCATAACATTTTCACCACATTTTTCCCACAGATACAGAGTAAGAATATGTTCTTCTTTTTGTTTATTTTTCATTTTGCTATTTTTTTTTCTGTATTTCCATACATGTTTTCATCTACTTTTTCCATTTCGGATGACAGCTCATACTTGGTATGTTGCCTATACCAAGGAACTGAGGTTTTATCTAGACATTGCATTCCTTGCACAGAAAACAGTGCCAACAGAACCTTCCTATGTTATCTACTGACTCTTTTTACATTTACAGTAATATGAAAGCCCCACTTCTTTTTCAGTGCATAACACTAAATAAAATTAAATTCCACTTAAACTTGCATGGAACCATGGAGGAAAAATATCCTTTTGAAATCTAAGTAGGATCTTTTTGCATTGATGAACAACTCCAGCATAACACACTCACAGCTGAATTAGGCGTGACTGCGGGCTTCTTCTTCATGAAAGAACTGTAGCAACTATAAGAACAGTATTAATATTTTTATCAGCCATCAAGAATTTCTGATGGCAGATATGAGCAATTGTATGCTGCTTACAGGATTCTGTTTATTGACAGAAAAATTTCTGATTTTGTTAGAATATAGTCTGAAGTACAGTACCAACTTTGTGTCTGCAAGCATGCCTGTGCAGTTTCTTTCACACCTGTGAATTAGGTTCCATGAATTATCTCAACAGGACCAGCTTCATCCTTGAGAGTAATAAAATCCCATGCAGAATGTGGCTATAATGTCTAGAAAATAGACTATTGTGTTGATTTTTTTTTTTTTTTAAATTTAGTCACAGGAGGGGATCTTTGCTTTGGGCTACAGCTTGTATACAGCCCAGCTATTCACCAGTGACTATCCTGAACACATTGTGCAGGACATCACTGGCATCAAGTTTTTCTTTGGAGGTAGTAGATTTTATTTGTTCTCTCCCCAGTCTCATGCACCTGTCCACCATTGTCTCCTGTAATTTGGTGCTGGCAGAAAATTAAATGTTGAAAATATGGTTTTTAATTGTGAGATTTACAGAGGAGCATGCATATGTAATTCCTCTGACTACTGGGAATGTGTATGTACCACAAAACTTCTTACTCTTTGCTCTTTTATTGAGTGTTCATGCCCTGTCCAGGTGAAATATTCAGCCTTTGCTACTTCAGCAGTATTATCTGTATTATCTGACCTAGAATATTATACTCAGTCGATGTGGTGCTCAGTGCTATTTTCGATTGAGGCTTTTCTTTTTTTCTCATGATTTTTGCAAAACTGTGACAAAATCTTTTTTTTTTTTTTTAATACTCAGATACAGTATTGTAAATTTTAAAAAGGAATTAATCATTTCTGTATGTCACTTGATCTCTCTGTATTTTTTCCGAACAATAAGGTTGAGTTGATATTCTTCTGGGATCTGCTTCACAAAAAACGGATATTGTAATGCATGATTTTAAGTCAGTGAGAAAGAAATTACAAATCTCTTACCTGATTTTTTTGAAGGAATCTAAAATTTGGCAAACTTTCAGAAGATCTTAATGTGGTCTTTTTCTGTTGGAAGAAATACTTGAGAACAACTATGTGATATCTCTATCTCTCCTAGCCATTGAATTCTATATGGATATGTGTTTAAGAAAATCTTGAAGTATGTTAGACATCTGCATAAGAAAGTAAGTCATTGATATATCTTAAGACTAGATATTGTTATTATACAATTTGTGCTACTCAATTTGCATATATAAAACTTATATGTAACTAAATTTCATCCTAACTTTTTGGCATAATGTCAGTTTTGCAAATAATGAAAATATAGCTTCTGCGCATTAGTACTTTCTAGCATATCACAGTCTCATAAACTTCCTTTCTTCTGAGTTCTATGAAAACAAGGCTGGGGGAGAGAAAAGTTTATGATGTCATAAAAAGAAATAACCTGCCTCAATAAAAGGAATGAAAGCTCTTATAATACCAGTATGTTTCCTGCCACAGGACTTCACTGAGGTATTATTAGAAATTATATCGGATGTTTCATAACCTGTGTTTCAATGATTATAACCATGGCCTGGGTTCATAATACTTAACTTTCCCAAGTAAAACAAGTAGTCACTTAACCAATTCTGTATGGCATTCCACAAAACATGAGTGAAAACCTGGTTCTTACAGGAATTATTTCAGCATCTAGTTCAAACAGTTACAACAATAGGAAAAGAGAATGTTCACATCAAACACATACGGTTTTTCCCTTTCACAAAACACAGGAAAAGCTGAAAGTAAAACAAAGAGCATGAAGCGGTGGAGCAGAAATCCTAGCAGAATGGAAAACTTGTGTTTTGTTTGATACAGAGAACCCTTTATTTTCAAAAACTGGAGGGGAGTATTTTTTACTATAACCAAGAAAGAGCAAGAATATGTACAAAAGATTTTCCCTCTGTCACAAAACCTTTCACAAAAGTAAAAAGTCACAAAAGTAAATTTGCTGGGTCTAAATTTTTTTCTAGAGCCTGCAGTTCTACTAATATTTTTTGCCACTTTTGTTCAAAGTCAGTAAGAACTAGGGACGTATTTTAAAAGCTAGACTTTGACCACTGTCTAAATAGGGAGAAATGTAGATTGGTCTACGTAATTAGTTGAGTGTCACAGTATCATCCTAAATCTAATTACTTGCTCTGTCTAAGATTTCTGTTAGGATCTTGAGCAAGACTACAACCAAATAATGTCCAGGTTTTTGTTTATCTGTGTTACACAGTTAATCAACCGTGTAACTAGGAATAGAAAGCAGGAATATTGACTCTCAGTCCTCTGTTCTACCCACAGAAACTACCACCTTAACAAAAGAAAAAACTATTTGTGTCATAGTACGTATTTCATTGTTTCTCATGTTTCCCATTTTTTTCTCTCAAAAGAAACAAAATACCAAAGGCAGCTGTTGTCTTCCAATAAAAAGTGAACTTCCCCACTCATGATAGCTCTTTTGGCTATCTGCGTTTCAGCCATTTAGTGTTTTTTTTTTTTAAATTTTTGAAACCTCATTCTTTCTCTTTCTAAAGATCACAGAATCACAGAATCTAGAAGTTGGAAGGGACCTTTAAAGGTCATCTAGTCCAACCCCCCTGCAATGAATACGGACATCTTCAACTCGATCAGGTTGCTCAGACCCCTGTCCAACTTGACCTTGAATGTTTCCAGGGATGGGCCATCTACCACCTCTCTGGGCAACCTGTTCCAGTGTTTCACCACCCTCATTGTAAAAAATTTCTTCCTTATATCTAGTCTGAATCTACCCTCTTTTCATTTAAAAACATTACCCCTTGTCCTATTGCAACAGGCCCTACTAAAAAAGTCATGACAGCTTGTACTGCAGGTACCCACAGTCTTTCAGTTCAGGCCACTTACTATGCGAATGGTCAAAATGGTTTAGTATCTTGGGACTTAAACCAGCTAAAATTTCTATTTTTTATGGCCAAATACGAACCTTATGAGGTCTAAGGGGGCAAAAAACCTGCCAGTCACTGGATAAATGCTTAAACCTCATCTTATTGTTTTGCAGCTGGTGCCCTTTGCTGAAGGATATTTCCTGTGCTACAGACTCTGAATTAAAGCATTTAATTTTAAGAATGCAATTAGAAACACATCTGTTGTTCTAGGGCCTTTCTACTGAGCAACTCTCTGTAAACCAGTCAAGAAGGTTTTTAAAAACCCATTTTCAGCATACTTAATTTCTCTGCCTTCCACCACCTTATTACATTAAAAAAGCCCAACAGTTAAGTATCCAGCTTCCAGTTTTGATCCCACAACATACATGACCTAGTAAGTTTTATTTAATTCATTTTACTAGGCTCTGGAAACAAGCAAGTCAATTCTTTTTCAGATGGCTTATTTGTCTGGACCTTCAAAAAACAAGGATCCTGTGACTAGGTGGTAGGACTTAAAGAATCCTGTCCTCCAAGGAGTTTCAAATGAGTCATAGAAGAATGACTTGCTGCTTGAATTTTATCCCAGGGAGTCTCAACCTTTGCCAGTTTGCTCACAGGCAAGTGCAAGCTTTAGCTGCGGCTGGAGCTTATTTCAAACTTACTCTCCTCCTTTGTCCTATTACTGGGCAGAGCATTCCTGTATTAGTTAAACTGCAGAAAAAACTTCCTAGCATCTCAGCTGCTGTGTTTCCCATTCAGACAGTAAAACTCAGCATATACTTAACTGAGTGGGCATGCTCCTAACCCAGTTTAATGACACAGACTAGCTTCAAAGGCTTAACTGGTTGAACAAGAAGATGTAGGACTGAAACTTGGTCACTGTTCAGTACATAAGGTCGACATTGCAAGACAAATTACAATGTAGAAATAATATAAGCAATCAGAGTCTTCACGGCCTAACATCTTCAGTTTAATACACTATTGCATATAGTTGTGTGTCTTTGATTTCTCTTCATGCTGGTGCCACTCAAAAATCACACCATTGTTAATAAAAATGAACAAATATATGGAAATCTACAGAGTTATTTTCATTCCTTATGCAGAACCATTAATTATGTTCATTCTGGTGACTCCCCAGGTACTCCTACAGACAAATAATGGATTCCCCAAAGATAAGCAACCGGTTTACTGTTCAGCTCACTGATGATCTTAGTGGTTTCTTTTTTCAGCAATGTAGTAGGAAAAAAAAATCACTAAGGCCTTATTATTTATTCTTAATTCAGCCCTTAAAAATCTACTATTAGCAAAATTTACCTTAGAACATAGGGATCCTGGTACATCCTACTAGAGATCTTGATTTAGAAGAGGACATCAATGAAACCAGAAAATTTAGCTTAGAACATGAACATGCTGTCTGGGTATAACTAAAAAAAAGAGCCTTTGGTCTGTGCCAGATCTCTCCTTTTCACTATTAAAAATGTCAGTCAATCCAAAAGTAGCAAGAACATTCTCTTTCTGACTAAGGATGGAGCCCTTCCCTTTACAAATGTAGTGCTTTAGATAAGTTTTTAATCCCAGATTCGTCAAAGACAACTTCTTAAACTCTGAAGACCTCCAGACCTCCAAATGTATGTGTCTTAGGAATGATAGTCACAAGATTAATTATTCTTCATAAAGTGCTATGTTGATGAGTCGTCTCTAGTAGAGTCTCTTAATTGGCTTTGTATTGGCACCTAACTAAAAAATTCTGAAGGGTAGACTTAATGAGTAACAAACAGCTTGCGAAGAGCTTAAAAAGAATATTTTTCTGTTACTAAAAAAAAAAAAAAGTCAGTCTTCATGTAGTATCTGATCAAGTCTTTTCAATATTTTTTTTTTAATTCAAATTCCTCAAATAACCATGAACACACAGACTTTTTTCTATACTATTTAAACTAGTAATTCAGGATCGACTGATATTTCTCCAAGTCAAGATAGTGAGTCTGTGCAGTGATTGCTCCTCAAATTTATAAATACAATAAAATTATTTTGTAATAATTTGATGAGTGACTTTTCATAAGAAAATCCAGAGACATCTGCAGTGCTGTAGTGACAGTGAATAGCCACCCAATAATGAAACCTTGTATTAATAGGGTAATGTAATAGGGTATTCGTGATTTTTTATTGTAAGTATTGACGCTCATACAATGTTATAGATAATAAGGGTTTAAAATTTTCCAGGTAAAGAAAAAGTTCTTGACCTTTCAAAATACTTCTTGCAGTTACACCCTCTTGCAGATGAAAACTTCATCTGCTCATTCTGAGCTTGCAATAGCAACTAGTTCTGAGACTTTCCTGATTCAAACTTCTCTCACATTCATGTTCTTAAAGTCCTGCTTTTCTCTTATCATTATACTACTTAATTTTTCTTTGGTTCTTATTATGCAGAACAGTTATATATTACAAATACTGCTTACTACTATCTTCCACCATCTTTTCCTGCCTTGTTCCTACTAGTCACACTGTTGTTACTCTGTTTTCATGCTGTTTGGTGTTCATAATGTCTATCTTTAACATTGGTTCACTTTTTCATCGACTTCAAATACAGTACCATTGTCAAATTTGATTCTTGGCCTATGGATCCTGAAATTAAAAGAATAAGCTTTCACTGGTCTGTTAACTGAATGGTACTTGTATGAATATAAGTGTCTCCATTGTTAGCTTGGGTCTCTTTAAGTGCTTGAATGAGAGAATGTGAATCACCAGAGTACCTTGGCTCATGACTACGAATTACAGTAGTTCACATGCTGTATTTCAAAGGTCTCTGGCTATCCTGCAGGTAAGGGTACAGGAGAAAACTTTTCCCTTAGCAATGCAAAGGTAGTTGCATGTTTAATTATTCACTCTCCTAGACACATTCCCATGAGCAGCACTACCTACACACGTAAGTCTTTAGACCACATATGGTTTAGGTAAACAAATATGCACTTTTTCTTTAAAATCAGACACACAGATTCTAAAATCTACAAAATATATGCTTAATATTGTGCTGGAGAAAGCATCTCTTATTGTTTGACTACTGTAAATTAACAAAGAAAATTTAAAAATGAATGGTAGTTATTGCAAGTTGAATAACTTTTTAATAACCCAAGTAATCTTTTTAGCACTTACTTAGCATGAAAAAGAGTGTTTATATAGAGTCAGTGAAAATAGATTTTTTTTCTATTCTACCAAGTGTAAACTTTACAGAAGTAGGTGTGTTAGATTTGGCATTAATGTACACGTACCATCAACAGGGACAAGCTGATGTTACAGGAACTCATCCCTGGAGCTCAGACACTAAGCGTAGCTCATTGCCCCTTCAGTGAATTTACTGTTTTCTTGATGATGCTGTATAATTTATCTGTGGTTAGTATTGTTGCATTGTAGTGAACTTTAGTGTCCAGCTCTGCTTTAGAAAACTCACTAGGTCAAAAGCAACACATGTGCTTCCTGTAGTCACTATGCTATATGGTTGTGGGGCAAATGATAAAATAAAAAGGGTATCTTTGTTTTGATTTACTACCTCGACAAGAGATTTGAGAGTCATGAAACTTCTGTTTTCAGCTACATGCTTTTGGCAAGCCGGGTTATCCATCTGTGACAGGGATAATCAGGTTTTCCTTAAAGAGAGGACTAAATTCTATGGTGCATTCATTGCACAGCTGAGACAGATTAGGACCATCAGCCACTATTCAGTTAATAGCCATCAGTTACTTTTCTTTCCTCATCCTTTATTTCAAGCATGACATTTTAGCGAAGATAAAGAAAGTTAGCATTGTTACTAGATGTTGGCAATAACATGCAAGTACTTAAGATGTGGATTTTAATTATCGCAGTATATGATTGGTTTCAACTCTTTGAAGGGCTTGGTTATCTTTGAGTGAGCGCAGTACTATCATGCAGCTCAGAGAAGCAATTAAAATGCAAGCAACTACCACATGAGCTGGTAGCAATGTGCAGTTCTGAATTCAACACTAATCAAAATACGTATTTTCTTCTTTGGCCTGAGTTCTACCTAGCAATGTTTACTTCTAAAGAACTTTTTAAAAAAGAATAACCTGCTTGCTGCTTCTACTCGTGAATAAACTAAATTTCGATGGGAGGCTTAGAAGAGTGCCTTCCAGAACCTGCTACCCCAGGATGTGTGAATCAATCTGCCTCAATTACCTCTAATTGAAGGGAAGTCTCAGAACTTCCTTCTTAGTCCAGTTGCCGAGGTAGTAAAGTCTATAAGGAAATTCGAACACTTCTGCATAACTGTTTTAAGTAAAAGTATAACCATAAGAAGCAAGGGCCTTTAACTATCTCACCTACTGGGCAGCGTTTCCCCCCCTTTTTTTCTGAGACTAAGCTGTCAATCTTCCTCTTTGACTTTAAAGAGCTTTTCTTCTCTCCCTTAGATATAAATAGAGCACTGCAGACTCCCACAGAGACAAAACCATCCACCTGTATAGGTTAACACCATAGAAACCCTGAAACTCAACAAAACTAAGAGGCTTAATTTTTTCATATTCCATTTCCGTGTACAAAGCTAGGTCTTCTGAAGGCCCCCTTTCCTCATTTCACCAAAGGGACAGGTCTTTATACTCATGATGAGGCAGACAGCTGTGATTCTTGCCGGTTGTCAGTCAGCTACAGCCTTAATCAAATCACAAATCTACCCTCCACAAATACTTCAAGCCGCCTTTCTTGCTTAGCAGTGCTCTATAGAGAGCAGGTGTAGTTGTTAATAACCCCATTTAACCCAGATAAGTGTATCCCATACTTTCTTAACTGGGATTGTTATTGTAATGTAGTGTCTGGCTCCCATACCTTTGTTCTTGAGGGTAAGAGTACCTCTTATTGAATAATAAAAATATGTAGAGTGTGTTTGCTTGTTTGCTGCTCATGCTGTCAGTTATCTATCTATCTTGATGACTTGGTGTCTTTGTTTCCATCTTTTTCACAGAGTTGTCAATTTTCCTCCTGTTCAGCAAATTTCTATATTTTACTTACTTAGGGAGAAGCGATGTCAGTTCTTCACTGCCTAGGCTGTATGGGTAACTAATGTAGATTTTTTTATTACCTTTCATTTTTCATGGCAGGCTTACGTATGTGCGTATAACTGCTAAATATATTCCATATCATAAGCTGAAGAACATCCTGACTTTGGAAAACGGCCTCATTATATAGCAGAAAGCTACTTATTTCCATCACTGTGGGACAGCAGTTGTTTTGTTTGTTCTTTGGCATAGGAAGCCTGAAAATAGAATTTATTGGTGCTAGGACTGTATGCATCTGTGCAAAATATGTCTCATTATGACTCTAGCCTGGTACGCAGTTTACACCCAAATTTACCATCATTTGAAATATAAACCTATTCTGATTGATAGTGTTGCTCAGTGTTGCATATTCCTACATTCAGAAATTCATAGTAATTATGATTACAGAAGATGTTTATAACTTTCAAAAAGACTGAATTATGTTATTTTTCTAGATTATTCTATTCTTAGTTCACTACTAATCAGTTTATTCATAATTTTTCTTGGATTTCATATATTTTAAAAAGTCAATTCTAGAACTCCTAGCTCAATATGAGTAACTAAATATTGAAAATAATCTTGCCTTTCTTGTGAGTGCATCTTCTAAACATCTCTGGACAAGCTATGGACATTCATTTTTCAATGTGAGTGATGGAAGATGAAGCAAACAGGGGACCTATATCTCCCTTGCTTATGCATATATAGGACCTGTAAAAAGTCCCACATGCCTTATCATATTTGGATTTGCTGTTGAGAGAGAACTGTGCAAACTTTTTCTTTGAGTTCAGTGCCCCAGTTGGGGTTCAGTGCAATCATTTAGGGTTCAGTTTTGTTATCAACTGAAGAAAAAAAAAGAGATCTTCGGGAATGACAGAAGTGTTCTTGATATAATTGTAGTATCAAAATAAAAATGCAGTTATTCAGTTGTTTCTGCTGTTGCAGTGGGAGAATGCAAAGACTTCGTAACTATCATTTTTACACATAAGAAAATATTCTTATGATAGGATATGTGTCTGTGACTTTGTAGTCCACACAGCCACAAGAAATCACATAAAAAAGAAGGTATTTCAGGACTTCTGCTTCCTGGAGTGAAATCCTTAACTTACTGAACTTGATGGCAAAATTCCCACAGACTGCAATTGAAAGGACTTCTCTGGGAGCCTTCACTATGTGGGGCTTCTGCTCTAACTGTTAGATCACATGTCCTACTTAATTAAAAAAATACATATATATCTTCTCTCAGCAGCGATTGTTTGGAAGGTGAAAATTCACATTGTCCCTTAGGCATTCTTCTCTTTCATTTGCAAAATCCGATCAGAAGCACATCTGTCATTCACAGGTACCTTTTTCTGTAAGTGATCATAAACCCAATCATTCCACAGTAATTTACCCACTCCTGTTCTTCCTGCAAGTTATATTCAGAGTCTAAAGCATAAAATGTTTTATTAATTCCATAGCCCTATCTTTTTCCCTTTCTTTTAAAACTATGTCAATCACATTGAAATTGTAAACATAAAATATTGGGGAAAAAAAAGTCCTGTTAGATGAACCTATTTGTGAACAGACAAGTGTCAAATTCAGTGCTGAAATTTCTATCAACACTTAAAATCTTAGAGAAGCCAAATCAAAGGTCAAAAAATCTCTGATTTTGGATTAAATACTGCCAGAAAGATTAATGCCAGAAAGAGAGAATCACTAACTGCCACAAGAATCCTTAAACAGGTAATAAGAGAAACAGACAAAATACATATATGTATCTTTTAAAAGGGCACAAGGCCCAACAAGCCTAGAAGTATTTCTGGAAGTGCAGAAAACCCTTGCACATCTAAAAATGTTGACAGAAGACTCAAGTACAGTTTTAGAGGTACAGTTTACATTCAGCAAGCTCTCCCTTTCATTTGGCAGTTTGTCTCATGAGCAACCTTGTTTATGACCTGGAGATAATTGTCTTTTTGCCTTAACTGGGACCACTAAAATATGTTCTTCTAATAAGAGTTCCTGTATTTCAGATATGAAACAAAAATTTTTTATTAGGTCATTTTGAAACCTAAAGATCTAGGGATGTGCAGTTATTATAGAAGCAATTACCATGGAGAAAAAGAACAGATAAGTGCAGAAGTAAAGATAATCAAAGAGTGTGCTTCTCACATTNTTACCCTGTGTCCTATCGTAACACTCCCTGATCAAGACTCCCTCCCCATCCTTCCTGTAGGCCCCCTTTAGGTACTGGAAGGCTGCTTTAAGGTCTCCTCGGAGCCTTCTCTTCTCCAGGCTGAACAACCTGAGGTCTCTCAGTCTGTCCTCATAGCATAGGTGCTCCAGCCCTCTGATCATCTTCGTGGCCCTCCACTGGACCCGCTCCAACAGGTCCATGTCCTTCTTGTGATGAGGACTCCAGAGCTGGACGCAGTACTCCAGGTGGGGTCTCACCAGAGCAGAGCAGAGGGACAGAATCACTTCCCTCGATCTGCTGGCCACGCTTCTTTTGATGCAGCCCAGGATGTGGTTGGCTTTCTGGGCTGCAAGCACGCATTGCCGGCTCATGTTGAGCTTCTTGTCCACCAGCATCCCCAAGTCTTTCTCCTCAGGGCTGCTCTCAAGCCATTCTCTGTCCAACCTGTATTTGTGCCTGGGATTGCCATGGCCCAGCTGCAGGACCTTGCACTTGGCCTGGTTGAACTTCATGAGGTTCGTACAGGTCCACCTCTCAAGCCTGTCAAGGTCCCTCTGGATAGCATCCCTTCCCTCCAGTGTGTCGACCGTGCCACACAGCTTGTTGTCGTTGGCAAACTTGCTGAGGGTGCACTCGATCTCACTGTCCATGTCACCGACAAAGATGTTAAACAGCACTGGTCCCAGTACATCAACTTTGATCAGCAAATTTGAATGTCTTATCATGCTTAAGTTCTACTTTCTGACCTCGATTAAGTATCTTATTCAGTACGTGGGCAAGGAAGTCAAATGGAGCAAGTAAAGGAAGGCGTTGGTAGTGTTGGTCAGCAAGAAACATAGTAGTCAACTAGTGATAAAGTCCTGGTGTTGTCTTGTTATGCTGTTGACCAGTTCGACCCTTCATCCTGTCATTCATTTGACTAATTGCCAACAGTCAGTTCAGTCAGCATGTATATTTTTATATGAATTGTAGGGTAATCATCATTCTTTTCCCCTTTTCTAATGAGCTTGAAATTGGTATCAAAATGCTTTAGTGTGGACATGCTACATAAAATACAGAGAAGGCTTTTATCCTTGCTGCCACAGTTTTAGGTCAAAGGACATTTAATATATATCAGCTGTAAAGGGCAGAGGCTGTTTGGTGGGAGTGTATTAGTTTCTCACCAACCACAAAGAAAGTTCTTTTGTTTCCACATCCAATTATTCACCACTCAGTGGAAAATGCCATGGAAATAAAATCTCTACATAGAGAAATTTTGCTGATGCAGAGATGCATTTAGATTTTGAACTTCTTATTCCATGCAAAGAATGTACTGATATTTGGGCAAGTACTTTAGGATCTTACATTTTGAAAACATTGTTTAGTTTGCAAAAAATATTGTAAAAAACTGTACAGGCAGTACCTGTTCTATACAGAATATTTTAAATTTGCAATTTTTTTCATTTGCCATAACAGCGATTTCTTATATTTGAACGTTCAGTGTTCTCTTAGGTTGTATACTTCTAGCTGCTTTTGTGGACTAAAATCTGTTTACATCAGAGTTTCTCCAACTCTCCTTTGCTGATTAATGAGAATCCAATATAACAGATAGCCAGCACATTGTGTTAATGGGAAAAGAAATTTAGTAGCAGCGTTTTCCTAAAGTGCCCTGGACTGACTAAGGATTTAAATAGTAATGCTTAGATATTATGTTACTACCATGAAAGATTGCAAGCAACTTGCAGAAACAAGCTAGATGGTGGTGTCAGAATAATTAATGAGATGCACTCTGTAACATCTACTTACATAAATGCATATAAAATTGGTCAGATACAATTGGTAGGACAAATTTCCACTTGTTTTTCTTGAAAGAAAAATGTTCATGAATCCGAGCTGTTAAGAAATCTTCACAGATCATAGTACTTTATCATGAATCATGTGCAATCTATCAACACGTGGCTCCGTGGCTGGTGTCACCGCCACAGTTTTGGGTTTTTTGACAATGAGATGGCCTACACAGCACTAGGCTTGTTGGCGTTGGACGGGGCTCATCTTTCTGAAAGGGGGAAGAGGGTGTTTGCTCAAGAGCTAGCGGAGCTCACTGACCGGGCTTTAAGCTAGGCTTGTTGGGAGAGGGGGATGCTACCTGGCTTGCTCGTGACAAGCCAAGGGATGATGCTCCAAGGTTAGAGGGTGGCTCTCTAGTGAAGGCCGTCAACCTGTTGCTCCAAGATGTGCTGGGTAAGCTGCGTCACACTCGAAGTCTTATGGGGATGAGCCTGGGGTGCCTGAGGGCAATAGGAACCAGGGAGTCACAGATAAAACACCTCAAAGGAAGACCACCTGAAAAGCAGCATGAAGGAAATGCATCAACTCCAGCCAGTGAGTCAGCTTCATCGGGCGCCCAGCTGAAGTGCATTTATGCAAATGCACGCAGAATGGGAAATAAGCAAGAAGAGTTGGAGATGTGCGCACGCCTCCAGGGCTATGATCTTATTGGCATCACAGAGACGTGGTGGGATGGCTCTTATGACTGGAGTGTTGGAATGGAGGGATACAGACTCTTCAGGAGACGAGGAGGGGGTGTTGCCCTCTATGTCAATAAACAACTGGAGTCCACAGAGCTCTACCTGGGCATGGATGAAGACCCA
>VWZL01002826.1:64522-78803 GCA_013396915.1 Stercorarius parasiticus | reverse complement strand
CCGCCTCTCCTTCCTTGCCTAAAAGTAAAATCCTGTGGAAACCTAAAGAAAAAATAAAGAAAACAGTAAATGTAACACAAAGCTCGTTGTTAAAATCTGCATCTTAGAGGGATTGATACAGAAGTTGGAGATAAGGAATCACACCTGGAATAATGGTTGCAGTGGGAAAAAGTGGGGATTATTACAGACTCCTCTGTAAAACCAAAAACATGCTTTTGAAAGTTGCTCTACTGGGAAAAAAAAAAGAGAGAGATTTCAGCCTTCATGGTAGCTGAAGCTTGGTGTTCTACTGACAAAACGGCTGTTGGTTGTACTAAATTGTGTCAAATTACATGCAGTAGTTATATAATGAGTATTACTGTCCATGAGGGACAAATATCAGGCCACTCATTTTACTTAGGACTGAAAGATGGATTTAAATTATACTGCTAGGGATGAAAGACTAGGGATTCATTAAGTAAGCGGCTCAACCTTCGTGCTTTCCCCAGTTTTAAAATTATTATCATACAATCACAGTGAATACCTTTGAAATAATGTTGCAGTCATTCTTTGATAAAAAAGCCTGTTTTCTTCCTTTGCTCTGCCTTGCAACTAAGTAGCAGATACATAATTTATATTAACCTTGACTTGTTCTTCACCTACAGATTCTGCTGATTTTATATCATAAGGGAGAATCCTTTTTTCTTTACAAGTGAAAACATGAATTAAGTATTTCCCTTATACAGATCCTTTCGTTTTATTTTTTTCAGAGGAAGCAGGGTTCATAAAGCACTGTTTCTAGCTTGCAAGAAGTAGCAGCTTGTTTCCAGCCTTCAGACTTGTCCAAAATCAATCTTGCCACTTTGTCTTGGATTTGCATAATCTTCCTCCCTGAGTGGAATTTCTGTGCCTTGTCTGCAGCAGTACTGTAGGGAGCAACGGGGAGTTCTGTTTAAAAACTGAAGACACAAAACTGCCACTGGTGTTTTCAGGTGCTCATTTTTACACACCTATATTCCTTGCAGAATGCTAAAAACAGTACTTTCAAAAGTTGCACACAATTACATTAAGAACTGAGCTTGTACTGAAAGCATTGTCATTAAAATGTCTTATTTGCTCAGTACAAAGGCTCTATGGCTCACTGCCCTTCTGATATTTCAATTATTTGGTTGTAATCATGTAGCAAAGCAGATATTGATTTCCTGGGTATTCAAATTGCACCTCTAAATGCAAGAGCTAGTAAAAGGGCTTTATCATCTAAAATTATACACTATTTGGTGAAGCCAGCTGGTTCCAGTGCAAAGGAACATATTCTTTTATTTTAAAAGTGACATTACAAAGAGCATCTGTGGGAGTGTTTCTTTAAGGCTGTATTCAAATTCAATAAGCCTTACTCTCAAGCAGCTTCTGAGACTAAATGCGAATAAAGAAAACTAAAGCAGTACTTGGAACCTGATGGATATACCAGTGCATTTTTAATTGTACATCTATGTGTGCATCAATTTATGTGTGTTAAAAATCCACAGCCTTTATTTTTGATACATGTCAGATGGCAATGATTTGCTATTTCATTCGTCATTCCTCTTTTACAAGAGATAGACAGTACTCCCTTCCCAATACGGGGCAAACAGAAACAAGTGGGAAGTCAACTCCTTCAACAAAGTGAACCTGAAACACACTTTCAGATTTGGGAAAAATTCTGTCATACGCTCAATTGTTCTTCAAATTCCAGATGTCTCCTCTTTGTCCATTCCAAACTTGAGGTTGATAGTCTACATGTAGAGATACTCTATCAAATCGTATGGTGAGAGCTTCACAGAAGACAGTGTTTCAGCTTGGCTGTCCTGCTTGGCCATGAACACCACAGCCGAAGCTAGAAACTGAAGTAGCTGCTCCCTGGAAAGCTAAAGATTAGTTTGAAAAAGTCAGGGAAACAAACAAACAGAAGTCCATATGCAATTCCCAAGGGGAAAGAAGGAAACATCACACTGTTGGGTTATGATGAAATATATGCTGAAAAAATCAAAATAACCATACTTTAGATTCCCTACGACCTCACCATTTTGGTAATTTTGCCATATTCAGTAAAGCAGACTTCCAATGCAGCTTCCAGATTTCCTAATTTTACTTTCCTTTTAAAAATTCTCCCTTCTAAAAAGAAGGAAAGCTCTTTGACTGCATCCTCTTAATAATTTATTTCTGTGTTTCCCTGTTTCCTCGTCTTTATTTACTTTCCTTCCTTTTCCAGGAAGGAAAATAAGCCAGGAGAACCCTACACCAATTTTTAAAAATTATTATTTTTTGAAATGTAGTTGGTTTTCTAAGCATAAATTTGTAATCATCTATATGCATAATATAGAGGTTATATAGGAGGTTATAAGAGTTTAGAGTCCCTTGGTTACAGCTAGCCTACCTGAGTCTATTGTCTCTCTATGCACACATTAAAAAAATACAAGAATGCACAACTGGCAGCACAAGTATTCAACAGAAAACTCTGAGAGGTTGAAGAATGCTTACAGATGCAATTAATTGCTAATACGTTACTGCTATCATCCTAGAAATCAAAGAAGTTAAAATGTTTGACTTGGGGATCAAGTGCACCACAGTAAGGTTGCAGACAACAACAAGTTGGGCAGGAGTGTTCATCTGCTTGAGGGTAGGAAGACTCTATAGAGGAATCTGGACAGGCTGGATTGATAGGCCAAGGCCAACAGCATGAGATTGAACAAGGCCAGGTGCCGGGTCCTGCACTTGGATCACAACAACCCCATGCAGCTCTACAGGCTTGGGGAAAAGTGGCTGGAAAGTTGCTTGGCGGAAAAGGACCTGGTGGTGTTGGTCAACAGGCAGCTGAATACGAGCCAGCAGTGTGCCCAGGTGGCCAAGAAGGCCAATAGCACCCTGGCGTGTATCAGAAATAGTGTGGCAAACAGGACTAGGGAAGTGATTGTCCCCCTGTGCTCAACACTAGTGAGGCTGCACCTCGAATACTGTGTTCAGTTTTGGGCCCGTCTCTACAAGAGAGACATTGAGGTGCTGCAGTGTGTCCAGAGAAGGGCAACAAAGCTGGTGAAGAGTCTGGAGCACAAGCCTTATGAGGAGTGACTGAGGGAACTGGGGTTGTTCAGCCTGGAGAAAAGGAGGCTGAGGGGAGACCTTATCGCTCTCTACAACTACCTGAAAGGAGTTTGTAGTGAGGTGGAGGTCAGTCTCTTCTCCCAAGTAACAAGCGATAGAATAAGAGGAAATAACCTCAAGTTGGCCAGGGGAGCATTTGGATGGATATTAGGAAAAAATTATTCAGTGAAAGGGTCGTCAAGCATTGAGTCACCATCCCTGGAGATATTTAAAAGATGTATAGATGTGATGCTTAGGGACATGGTTTAGTGGTGGACTTGACAGTGCTAGTGGTAGGATTTGATGATCTTAAAGTTCTTTTCTAACCTAAACAATTTTATGATTCTGTATATTCTATGATTCTGTTCGAGGCTTCAAAACAAACCATCCTATAAAGTGTCTTTCTTACTTAATCCTTGCTTTTCCTTGCTTTTGAGAATAGGTTTTTACCAAGGTAGACATCAGCCTACACTTTCTGTCAAATTCTATTACCTTTTTTAATTAGCACCTTACAGGTAAGAATACCTTAAAGCACAATGGGCTGCCCTTAAGAAGTCTGTGCAATTCCAGAGAGCTTTTCATTCATGAACACAATTGGAATGTACTTACAGAGAGTACAATGTTTGCTTAATCAGATCCTTACTGTGACAAAAGTATTGAGCAACATCTGCTTTAACCAGCCCTTTGGAACTCCCTTGTTTAGTGGACCCCTAAGAAAATGTAGGCAAAAAAAATTAATAAAAAAATATGCAACAAATGGTAGCCTGAAGCTCAAGAGTCAGTGTAGCAGTCATTAAAAAAGACAATTTTTGCATTTAATTATAATTTTTCTCTTTCAGGAATGACGACTGTGAGCTGGCCAAAACTGTACAGAAGCTAAAGAGGTTTCAGTCATGCCACAGTAAGTAAGATACGTTTGCTTCCACCCATGCATCTCTGTTTACATAATGGTGCATGTATTCATCTACCTTCACCTAGATTTGACATTATCACCTAGATTTGACATTCGAGAGGCTGAAGGAACTGGGCATGTTTAGTGTGGAGAAAAGGAGGCTGAGGGGAGACCTCATTGCCCTCTACAACTCCCTGAAAGGAGGGTGCAGAGAGGTGGGTGTTGGCCTCTTCTCCCAGGTCAATAATGACAGGACCAGAGGAAATGGTCTGAAGTTGCGGCAGGGGAGGTTTAGATTAGCTATTAGGAAGAATTCCTTTCCTGAAAGAGTGGTCAGGCACTGGAACAGCCTGCCCAGGGAGGTGGTTGAGTCCCCATCCCTAGAGGTATTTAAGAAACGTGTAGATTTGGCACTTCAGGGCATGCTCTAGTGTCAGAGATTGTAGGGGGTTTTTTTTGTGTGTGTATGGTTGGACTTGATGATCTCAAAGGTCCTTTCCAACCATGAAGATTCTATGATTCTATGATTATTTGTTTTCCTCTGTTTGAATGGGAGGTGAAAAACAAGTTTTCCCTATATGCCAATCTATCCTAACTGCTTCTGAAGCCTAATTTTTTCCCCTATGCATTATATAAATGTTAAATGTAGTGAGGATTAGAATCCACATTTGAATCCTCCTTTTTCTCCCTGATTTTGCATGTTACACTGAAGTTTAAATTATTTTCATGCTCTAGTCCAGTGACTATTGTATTAAACTGTGGAAGCAAAGTGGAATTGCTCTAATGTGAGAAGTTTAGGAGAGTAACTTAATTGGTCACACAGCAGTAACAACCTCTGACATGAGTTTCTCATCCCTATATAGCCCACAGCAATATAGTCAGGATAGTTTCCTGCAAAGTGGAAAATTTTAGGCTGATGAGTGCGTTGGCGCAGGCACCATACTTTGTTTTAGTCGTTAAGACATTAAATAAAACATGAGTCAGCCCCAGTTATACTTAGCTTAAAACCGTCAGTACCGATTAGGCACGCTCCAAGAAGGAATGCCCAATCAGACCCCTCTGGGAATTTAGGCAAAAGAACACTTAGAATGGGATTAAACTCATGTACCTTTAGGTATATAAAAGAAAGACATCAGAATCTGAACTAATTGCTTCATCTTGTGTGAAGGAGAAAAGTAGGCACTTTCTGAAGCATTTAATTGCAGATATTTCAAATGCCTCTTGGATGAGATGAATCCCTTTTGGGGACACCAGTGTCTCTCATATGACTTTTAAATGGACATAAGGTGATTATTTCAGTCTAACTTTAGTTATTCCATGTTTAGCTTCTGTGTCTGACTGAGCTGATGCCTGAGCCAGTCTGCCATTGTGCTGCTTTGTCAGGTATGTCCACATGTGACCACTATTTTTGGTGTTATTTCCTGAAGTCTTTACTAGTCCTTCTATAGGAACTCCAGTTCTGTATTGAGTGTTGGCTTGACTACATCAGGACTCCCTGGGAATCCAGTACAAGGTTGCCAAAATAAAAATCCAGACTGCTATCGCCTAGAATAAGATGAAATTTGTCTTGTTCTGCCACTTCAATGCTGCATTTTTAATTCCTTTCTAGATCTAAGCAAACATTAGCACTGATGGGCAGCTTGTCTTGCTGATGTTTACTACCACATACTCATGATACAGGGATAAGTTCAAGTGGCACATCAATACCAGCTGCTTTTTATAATGAGACAGTCACTAGTAATTACAAACCTAATTAAACAGCAATTGATTGTCCAGGTACCCTGGAGCTAAACCTTTCTTTGATAGTCCTGATTGAGAGTTTCTGGCCTTTTCTATATAAGAACAAGGGCTTTATTTGCCACATGAAACAGGGAGAATTTTAAGGGTTGCTAGAGCTGATTTGACGGGCCTGCCACAAATATATAAATGAAACAGAGAAGTTGATACAATTTTGGATACAGAAATCTATCATTTAGACTTGCTAAGTGTTGGGGGACAGAATCTGAAATACAGGCATGAGACTTGTCATTGCTGCTTGTGTGGTGCTGCTACATAATAATATGAATACTGCTGTGCAGCTGTTCAGTTAAAAAATGAGCAGTTAATAGAGGAGAAGTTAACGTATATATATGAAATATAATAAATATATGAAATATAATATATATGTGAAATATTGAGACTTTAATGTATTAATGAATGGACTTATTTTATCAGGATGCTGTGCCTTAGTATTCAGGCAGACGACACAGTAGCAATATGAGTCCCAGCAAACACATGGACATTTACAGATGAATACAACACTGCTAGCTTTAGCGGAAAATCATTCAGATGCTGTTTTCATTCCTGACCAAATATACTTCAGTCTTCAAAATGTTGAGCAGGACTCTTTCTGGAAAATGTAACTTGAAAGAGACTTGACCTAGCACTTGGTCCTAGCATGAACTACCGTGTACTGTCAAAATTGAGATTTTTCTCAAAATACAGTTTTTGCATATATTTTAATTCAAACGTATCTCCTTCACCTTTTCTGCAGCAGCTGAGTAGAGAGATATCTCACTCCTTAATGGATATTTCACAATTATTACCTAAAATACATCAACAGTCTTGGAAGCAGAGACTCAACTCCACTCTTTCCATGTGTTTGCTTTAGCTGTTAACCTACAAATTTATCCTTTAGTTTCTTGAAGATACTGTTGTAGGCAGATCAGTTCTGTTTGTTCTTGATTCTGTTCTGAGGGGTTTATCTCTTTCCATAAACTGCAATACTACCTCATCCGGGCTTCTGGATTTCATTCTGCAGTCTGAGCTCAGATTTACAAAGAAATTTTGAATCAATTTTAATCAAGAGATTTAAGGAAACTTACACCAGAATTTTGGAAAAACTGAAGAGAATAATTCTTGTGAATTCTTCTTTCTGGAGTTCAGTTCTTGACTTGAACCCATGCAGACATCCCTCAGCTAGATGTTTATGAAATGGAGTGATTCAGAAACTAATATCTCCTAGACTTAGATAATTTTTCCTTTAAATAAGGACAGCTACTTTTTTTTAAAACAAAAGTAACAGTAATACTCCTCAGGTGACCATTAACAAATGGGCTTAAGCATAAAATTAGTGGTGATATGACCTGATCTCCTTCGAGCAGATAGCAGATCTGGTGTAGAGGCTAACATTTAAATGATCACATTTTTAGTGGCAAGAAATATAAAATCAAATGGACTTTCAGTAATCAAACACTTAGACAGGAATTTTGTTGATCACTTTGTTACAACTTTATTACTTTGGACAAAGGTGAAGTTCACCTGGAATATTACATCATTGGTTCAGTTTAGCAGTGATTTTATTGGCCGTTTTTTTTTTTTGCTAAGGTGACAATCGAGCCTCTGTATAAGTCACCAGTCATTACTGAGTCCAGTGCATAAGTGGACAAATGCATAGATCATGACATAAACTGAAACAGCCAAACAAGGATGCTGTTTGCTTCTAAAGTAAAAAAATGTTGTTAATGGGACTAGAGTGAAAAAGGGGAGATTTATGCTTAGTTTAGCTTTAAGAGAAAAATTCCAGAAAAGCATAAATGTTTTCCTTCATTGATTTTTAGCTTGTTTAGCTGCATACAAAAACCAAAAACAAAAAAACAACCCCAAACCAAACAAAAAATCTCCAGCTAAACAAACAAACCAACCCCTACAAAGGCATAATGTAAGTATTTTTCTTATTCCTTTTTTGTTTTCTCCAGCACCACTTTTAGGATTGAAACTCCCATATTAGGTTTATTGATGAGATAAACTACATTTTTAAAGGCAGAGCAGAATTCTTTTTAAAGGCAGGGCAGATACACCTCCAACGCCTAAGATTAGGCACGTCTGCTTCTCCCCCATGTCCCTGTCTAGCAAAGACAAAGGTTTAGAGATGGAAAAAACAAATCTTCTCAATTCCTTTGACATCCTCTTTGGCATCCCCTTTACCTTTTCAAGTTCAGAATTATCATAGTTGATTTTCCTGTGCTGGATATTAATCCCGCAGAGAATGCTTCTGTGTAAGCTTTTACTTGGTCTCCAATCCCCTTCCTTCCAGTGACTTTTGTGGCTTGTTTTCTTCTGTGTCTTCCTTTTTTTCCTTTTTAGCTAAGAACAATAGCCCTGACACATTATGATGAGCCTCAGCTGTTCCTCAATTCAGGTTATGCTCTTTAATGAAATCAAAGAAAAACAGATGAGAGATCCAGAGAATAAAAAATTTAACTCAGTAGCTACTACAAAAGGACATTAAATGGAAAAGAGATTTGTAAGCTGAGAAAATTCAATTCAGAGCTGGTTAGGGAGTTGTCTTTTTCAAGTAGGAACCTGGGGATTAGTAGAAAGTTTGGCAAAGAAGTAGAAGAGCATTTCATTCAGGGAAGTGGGAAGACCATGAAGAAATTGGAGATGTTTTGGGTTATGAATATACAGGAAAAAGTTTAAGTGATCTCAAGCAAAGAGGTGAAATCAGAAAGATATTGCAAAGTCTAAGTGAGAGAAAGACACTGAAACTTCTGAGCACTTTGAACACTTTGACCTATCAAATGCATCAAAATGCACTGTCTTTCATGCAGAGCACTGCAGACTGGCCACAAACAGTTCTGCACAGGCTAAACTAGGTAAACATCTCAGATAACTGATCCCCATTAGTCGTTTGCATGGCCATCAGACATCTTTAATATATACTTATCTGTATATAAAATTTAATTAATTACAGTGTTTACTCAGCTTGCAGGTTTTTGTACATGCAGTATCAGCTGTTCATAATGAAGATTTTCAGCCATGGAAAGAAAACACTGTTATTCTTCCAGGAGTTTCAGCTAAGTTCTTGCAGATAATCACTCTTTCATCAATTAGTTAGATTATTCATTTACTATTTCTTTTTACATATATATTAAAAATAGAGTCTATTTCAGACTCTGAAAAACAGAGGCAATTTGAAATGTGTCTGCATTTTTTCTACATTTCAATTTGTTTTTGTGAAGACGAATGCAAATCAAATGAAGTTTCTTCCTTTTTTTCCAGACTTCCCACTATTATCTCCCACGATGTCATATCTAAATTTTGATCCTGATTTTGTGAGAGTTAAAAAAAAAGAATCCCACTCCTTTGGTGGGATTCTCACACCGTCCTCTGATGCATCTGCTGCTAGCCACTGTCTGAGTCTGTAACTGTGGTTACAGGATGGCAATATGTTTGCACATACATGAGTACACAGGGTCAGCACCTACAGTTATGAAACCCAATATGCAGGGACTGTATCATGTAAAATTTTACCTTCACGTTTGGGATTTTTATGCGTATTAACTTAAGACATCTCTATTAACATCTAAATGCCTATGAGGATAAAGGTTAAAAGAATCATCCCAAGCTTTAAAATTATAAAACAATTCAGGCATTTAAAATTTTTATTCTGTAATAGTACTGACTTTGTATTGATACATAGTACCTATGAAATTTTGAAATACATAGAACTTATGAAATTTTGGTGGGGTATATGAATACTAATGTCAAGAGGTAAGCATTTTGTTCATGTTTGTAATAAGGTCTTAAATTAACTAAATTGTGTGTTCCTTTGATCTTGTACTACGGAATATCATGAGAATGATCATTTCTCCTGTGCTTCTCATACATACAATTCATTGAGGTTCTCAAATCCTTGCAGGCTTAGAGTGCTGAGGGGTGGTGATTTTTCAGTACCTAAATCTCTCTGTACCTTTCTACATGTTTGACTTACTTGCCTCCCTGCAGTCTTGGGTTTGCTTTCCATTATGACAAGGTGAAAATTAGATACAGTCCCTAGTTCCTTTATATTTAAATTCCAAATCAGAATTTCACAAATAGTTACAGGCTATCCAGAAGCATGACTCTTGCTATGCCTGTACAACCATGCTTTTAAGCATCTGAGTTTTAATACTAGTTGCTGTGGAATTAAGTATCATAAATCTGTCCTCTGACTCCAAGTCTCATCACATATCAAGTCCACTGAGATGGCTCATTATATTCTATTAACAACAGCTCATCTCCATCCCATATCTACATCCACATTAAAACACAGAAGAGACAGAACAGATATGAAATATTTTAAAATAACAAAATATTAGGGATAAAAAAAAGGTAGTAGAGCTTGCAACAGAATATGGCACTAATTCATGAGCTACCATGGTATTAAAAAGCTCTCAGTGACTGTCATGGAGAATGAGACCTTCATGGTCCAGTAGGAAGGAGGGGAGAATACTATGTGCATATGCTTTCCCTTACCACCTGTGGCAGCCACAATGTTGAAGCATGATGGAAACAAAAGAAAAAAATAACTTACTGTTTACAACTGTTTTAACTTAGCACCAGTAGGAACCTACATAAAGCAATTCATCCTTTCTATTTCAGATAGCAAACTGAGGGTGGGATGAATCAACCTCTGGGGGCGCTTTAATGACTAGATGGTGACTAGATATGACCACATGGTCAGATGAACCTCTTAGGCTAGATACCTAGGCTTTAGATGGTAATTGGGTATGAATCCAACACACTAATACACAGCTGAATAATGAAAAATGGGTGGGCATTCAAATAGTCTAATAGTGATGAAGCTGGCATAAAGCTTGAATGGAATAGAATTAAAGGAGAATATTAAATTTGGTTTTAGTTCAACTCTTTATTAAATTGTATTTATCTTACATTTTAGCAAATGTTTCCAAAGATAGATGATTATTTCTCTTACAAAAGGCAGCACATATGGCACCATTTGAGAGCTACAGCATGAAATGCCAGTTTCCTATAAATATAGACTTCGGGAAATTATCCTTAGAACCAGTAGCATATGAGGTAAATAATTAATAGGAATGCTAATTATTCATTAAAATTAGGAAAATGCTAGGAAAATATAATATCGTGTGTCTTTGATTAATCCATTCTGTTCTCCCACACTTTGCATGGGTCTTTTATTAAATCCTATGGTTTTATTAATTGCAGAAGCCAAAAAGCAGAGCTAATGTAATTTGATAATGGTGAAAATACCTCTTGAAATGTTTTTTTGAATACTAAATCAGGAATAATTTAAGGTCTGTTGGCCTGAGTAAATGAGTATTAAGATGGTACATTATAAACTAGCAGATGCTTTATTCATTTTCTGAAAAGCTGGAACTTTGATATTAAGGGAATATTATTATATTAGTTTTAGGGAGGTTATCAGAAAAATATAGATGGTTTGAACGCATTAAATCTAGTCAAAGGTTATATACATTTTTAGGAATGTCTTTAAATCACTTTTTGCTGTGATATCTGCTGCTATGTCATTTAAAAAATCAAGTGATGGCTGTTCAGGGGAAAAAGAACAAAAAGGTTGTAGGACAATGCATACAGTAGGGACTGAGAACTACATTCACAAGAAGATCTAAGTGCTGCAAGGTTGACATTAGTATAAAGCACAGGAAGAATCAGGCCTTCTTGCAAAACAGCAAAATCCAGAGTGCTCTTCATTGATCCACCTACTTTACTGAGTAGAAAACACAGTGGTACATCTTAAATATTGCCTGTTCCTTTATTTCTTGTGATATCTTCTTACCTACTGAGATAGGTGGTTGGTCACTAATTCCACTGGAGATGCAGATGTATTTCCTGAGCCTCACTGAAAAATAACAGAGAAACAATGCTTTTTATTCAAATTGCAGTCCCTAGAAGAAGCTCTGCAAGCCTTGGCTTTGCAGGGACACTCTGAAAGAGGTTGGTGAATGGCCAGCACATTATATGCATGAGACTAGGCTTTAACCAAATTGGCCAGGTTAGGTGGCAACAGGCCTGTTGTCATAAACCCGGTTAGGTAACAAGAGTATTTGATGACTCAAGGTTGCTTTAAATTCGGACTTTTTTTTTTTAATTGTCAGTCAGGTACTTCAGACTAGTTGGGCTTTCTGCCCAGGAACCTTCACAGATGTCCTTTTCTTCTGTCCTTTCTTCTAGATCTTATGAATCTGTAACATGTGGCTAGCAGCATCTGTACTGGTGGAAAAGGAAGAATTAAAATGAATCTCTGTGGAAGTATTATGGTTGAAGCCAGTAGGGATGCTCCCATTAAAGTTATCTGACCTTGTTTCCAGTCATTTTCAATCTTGTTATACTAAATATTATTGAACAGAATTTGTTTGTGACAGCTATCTGCAGCAGTTCAGATGGATTTTTGGTTGCTATTCTTTTAATAAAAAAAATGAGACAAAATATTCCTCCCTAAACATGAAGAACGTTAACTTTCACAATATAAATTCTGGAAAACTTTCAATTTATTGCTTGAGTCAATAAGGAAGGTGGAATTTTTACCAGAACTGTGCTTTCTGTTTCTGATCAAATTCATCTCAATTTTGCGATGTAAAAATCTTTTGAAAAAATACAGGTTTCACATGAGATTTCAGTGACTAAACTACCAAAACTGTGCTATGCTTATGTCAGCCCGAGGCCAAGGATTTTCGATGCCACTCCATGCTTGGGGATGTCACCCTGTTTCTCCTCTGCTCAGATCTCATCCTCACAGCAAGGAAGAGGCTTTAGCAGAAAGCAGAGGTCCAAAAGGATGATGCTAAGAGAAAAAGCATGGGATTGGAAATTGTTACACTGTGATGTTAGTGTGGACTGAGCAAGCAGCCTTACTCTGAAATGAGAAGTCTGTGGAGAAGAACAAACCCCACATTTGCTGTGGAGGAAAATGAGACTGAGATGAGTAGCTAGAAGTTGAAGGCAGACTGGTCATTCAGAACAGAGCCTTTATTGGAATATATGTGATAACTATGTCACACTCCCTGCAATGAGAGGGTGGCAAACTGTCAGGGTGAATCAGTGATAGGGAATGAATGAATGTCGCTTGCATCTGCCTTTTTTCCTGCAAAACTAGAAACTGTAAACTGAATAAGTAGGCAGAGGATGGCTAAGAGGAATAAATAGTGTCCTGATGAATTAACCCTGTTCCTACCTCTACTACATACATCTGTGGCAATATTTTAAGTTGCTGAAAGCTAAAGTTTTAAAAGACTGGTCATTAATGATGTCTCCCTCATTTTCTGCAGGCTTAACTTGGGGAAGTTTATCTTCAGAACTGCTGAGAGCTCACAGCTGCAGTTGTTGTCTATAAGAACTGCTCTGAAAATAGAAAATGCATTAATGTTAACTCTGTTAATAAGTTTGATTTCAAATTGTGCTTCTTTGTAATTCCCCTCAGTTTTATTTAAAAAGTCTGCCACCCCTTCCTCTTACTAAGATGTTATGAAGAGTCCCATTAATATTTATGAAACTTTCAGCTACTGCAGTGATCACTGCCACAGAAAAGCTAAAGAGATATTTAATCATTATATTTTTGAATGGTGTGGGTTAGTTTATTTAACAGTGTGCTGAAAGTGGCAGTGGACCATGGAAAAGTGGTATTAGAATGAAAAGCACTAGCAAACTTACATTTGGTATTTCCTATTTTTTTAACATTTGACCTTATAGCTTTAAAGATATGTTAAGAATTCCTCTGTGCATAACATTATTGTGCATAATATTATTGTTATCGAGTGTGACTGGACATATTCCATATTTAGGCTGAAAGAGGGAACACTTAAATGCTAGGTTTTTTAGTGTCATTGGAACAACACAAGAGCCCTGATCAGATTGGCAAGGCCTCAGAAGTTGACTAGTTAAGGGAGGGTCTAGGACACGGTGTTTGGAACAATGAAGACCTTTATCATATTTGCATGTATCAATGTCAGAGGAAAAACAAAAGTAAGGCCTTTCCCCTGGGGAAAAAGAAAAAAAAAGAAAAGGCAGAAATGATCATGACTCCTAGGGAAACACAATGGGTCATGAGAGCAATTAAAAATTGGATTTTTTTTTTTAAACAATGTTCAGGGAAATGATCTACTCCTCTTCTACTCCTTTAAGAAATACGTATCAAAACAAAAATAATACACTGTTAAATTAGCAACAGTTTGTTTTCTCTTTTTTTGCCTTCAGAAAAACAGCCTTTTTAGACCCCAAAGACTAGCTGATCACTTATGAACTCAGATATTCTAGTTATAAGGAGATGGCAAACATATAGAAAAAAGACTTAATGTTCAGTCTGCAGGATTATGCTTATAAGTACTTAAAGGGCGGGTGTCAGGAGGATGGGGCCAGGCTCTTTTCAGTGGTGCCCAGTGACAGGACAAAGGGTAACAGGCACAAACTTGAACATAGGAAGTTCCATCTGAACATGAGGAAAAACTTCTTTACTTTGAGGGTGCCAGAGCACTAGAACAGGCTGCCCAGAGA
>VWZL01002826.1:0-63619 GCA_013396915.1 Stercorarius parasiticus | reverse complement strand
ACAAGAGGGACATGGAAATGCTGGAGTGTGTCCAGAGGAGAGCTACCAAGCTGGTGAGGGGTCTGGAGACCAAGCCATATGAGGAGAGGCTGAGGGAACTGGGCATGTTTAGTGTGGAGAAGAGGAGGCTGAGGGGAGACCTCATTGCCCTCTACAACTCCCTGAAAGGAGGTTGCAGAGAGGTGGGTGTTGGCCTCTTCTCCCAGGTCAATAATGACAGGACCAGAGGAAATGGTCTGAAGTTGCGGCAGGGGAGGTTTAGATTAGCTATTGGGAAGAATTCCTTTCCTGAAAGAGTGGTCAGGCACTGGAACAGCCTGCCCAGGGAGGTGGTTGAGTCCCCATCCCTAGAGGTATTTAAGAAACGTGTAGATTTGGCACTTCAGGGCATGCTCTAGTGTCAGAGATTGTAGGGTTTTTTTTTTGTGTGTGTATGGTTGGACTTGATGATCTCAAAGGTCCTTTCCAACCATGAAGATTCTATGTTTCTATGATTCTATAAGCTTACATAAACAACTGTAGAACGTGTGAGGGATCATAGAGGCTAAAACATGTGAGTTTGTGGGTGTCCTCCACCCAAGAGGGTTTAAAAGAGTCATCTCTCTCTGTTAATTGTGTTAGATGCGGTATGTCTGATAATGTGTTAATCTAGAGCTTTAAAGCTTTGGGTAGACAGCTATTGTGTCCAAGAATATCTTATTCTCCTTTTGATACCTATCTTCACTTCGTAGCATGGGATGATAAGATAGCATAAAGCATCAGAGATTGGTCACAACAAAAGTCAGGATGTTAGACAAGTTCCTATAGACAATAAAAACTTTTTTCAGCTGAGGCATCAGTGATGAAGTTGTTGTCAAGAAGGTATATCCCATAGGTCAAATCTTGGCACTTCTTTTCTCTCTCTTTTTTTTTGGGTGATTTTAGTCTAATTCCTAGAATTATTTAGGAATATTTCAATTAGGAATATTTCATGGTCTGGATGCCATGATGAGAAAATTCCTCTTACGATTCTGATGGATTTATGTCGTTGCCTGGATTTGTCTAATCTAGGTTTTTGATGACCTCACATGTTCTTATGCTGTGGAAATATATGAATATTCACATTATAACCTTAAAATAACCTTAAATAATGTTTTTATTTTTCTGGATGAAAGTATCAGTGAGATTTCTCTATCATTACTAGCTATGACTATAATTTCTTACTAGTGACATTATAGTCTGTCATCCCAGAAGGAGATGCATGTGTCAGTGTCCTGCTGCTTGTGTTCAATTTGCGGACAGTGAGAGAAAGTTTGTCAAATTCAAATGTTTACAGTATGCTAGTTTATCACCATCTTGCACATTAAAAAGCCACCACATCAACTGCTGCATTTTTCCCAGTGGAAAACAGGTGTATGTTGATTACTTTGTCAGCAGGGAGACAATGACTTAGGCTCCCACTTACAGTGTCATTACTGTGTAAACTAGCTGTTGAGAAATGGTGACAAGCTGATGTGTAGAGAACTAAAGATAAAGTTTCCAGGTGTCTACCCAGTTCACAGTTTGAACTGGCAAAACTTTCACATCTCTCCATGGAGTTTAACACTATATCACAATTAAGGCTATTTTGGTTCCCGAGTAATGAGGAAAAAAAAAGAGAATGGAAAAGCCAGAACAGACAGGACAGGACTGGCATCTCTTGCCAATTTAAGTTTTGGTCCAAACAAGAGAAAAAAATGTATTTAATTTTTTTGCACAAGACTTCAAGGACATTGCTTCTGTGCTTAAAATTAAGCATGTGCTTATGGGCTGGTCTGGATCAGAGCCCAGGTCTTCAGTTTACTTTCTGAAAAGAAACCACCTGCCTAAAGCTGATAAATCATATAAACATTCAGCAAGCTTTGTTTAACCATAAACCTTTCATACCCTGATAAAAGCAAAGGAGTTATGATAACATCAAAGGGAAACATATTATTGATTAAATAGTTTTATATATTTCTTCCTAAAATGGAAAAGTTCTTTGAAAATAGTTAAATAATGTAAAAAAAAAAATGCATCAACGCAAAATAGTACTGTGAGAACATGATTTATTGATTTTGCTATACCATTGTGCCTGTAAGCAGTAATGCAGTATGTATACTTAGGCTGCTTTGGGCAATTAATTTTCATTTCAATTGTGGGGTTTTTTTTGTGTTTATTTTTGGTTTTTTTTTCTAATTCCCTAAACCAGGTGGTAAAGTTGCAGCGTATTCCAAGACATACCTCAGTTTATATGGTAATATGTCATCAGCACAGAAAAGTACTGGGGCCACCAGCGCAGCCCATTCCCTATCTTGGAATCTGCCTATATCACCTAAACATGATAACCTTGTCAATGACAGCAGGTCCATGAAAGCAGCAAGAAATGTAAATTCTTTTGGTTCTTAGTAGTTCTTAGGTTCTTAGCAGTTTTGCAAGAAAACCAGAAACAGGAAAATTCCCAGTCTTCTTACAGAGTTACTCTTACGATTCCTTATGTTTGCTGTTAATTATAAGCACGACTTAAACACCTTTTATTTGATTTTTACCAGAAGTTAACAAGAATACTTGTCTTTTCTGAAGAAAACTCTGATCAAGATTGAATGCGTTATTTTTACTATAATGTAGTATACTTTGAGTCTATATGGCACAAAATTCAAGGCAAAACATTAGGTTTTATGCCAGTCGTCAGTGCCTGATGACCTAAACTAAAAATCTAATGGAAGATTTAGCAGCAGGGACATGTCAAATGGGATGACAGTACTTCATTGGCTAGATTTTTGCAACATTTTTTTATTTCAACTTTATTTAAAATAAAATTTGTGTAAGTCTGAAACTGGCATGAGAAACATCCACCACAGGTGGAACTCTAACTCTGCATACTCATATTTTGACAAAATCATAGAATCATAGATAGGTTTAGGTTAGAAAGGACCTTAAAGACCACGTAGTTCCAACCCCCTACCATGGGCAGGGACACCTCCCACTAGACCAGGTTGCTCAAAGCCCCATACAGTTTATGCTCATTTAGATTCTTGTTTTATTAATTTGTAACCAGAAGATATAAAGGCGGTGGGGATAATTTTATATCAGTGAGCTGGATCTAAAACTTTACCATTTACCACCTACTGTTTTACTGCATTAGTTTAGCTAGATGAAGTATTCTGTGAACTGCTATTTAACTAGCTAAAAGTAGACTTGGACTATTTGAATGTTGCAGCAGGAGGCCTGTCTTTTGCCACTTAGCTGTATCCAATGTTACATTGCCTAGCAGCAATTAATGTAAAACTGATGGATGAATAGCTTGTACATATAGTTGTTTGTTCATCCATTAAAAATCACAAGATTTTAAAAAGGCCTAAACAGATTAAGCAGAGAGACGTGTGGTCTGCTTTTATACTGGAAAATTCCACAGTGTCAGCCACGATTGCCATGCAGTGGTGCTTCACTTGCCTCACTGTTAAATTTTTAACATAGTCCCTGACATGGCTTTGGTTTATATCAGGCAGTACTACCTGAACAACTCTGCGTGTAGCTGGGGAATTAACATGGGCACCAACAATTGCCAACAAGCAAGTTCTATGCTACTACCTCATTTTGGAGAGTAAAAAACTTTGGTAGTACGGATGCATGAGGTCATAACATACAAGTAGACCTCAGTGTCAGAGAACAATCTGTACACATTCAAATGATTAATATGGACAGTTACCCAGGTGGACCCAATAAGGTTTACACTTGGCTATGTAAAAGTCTAAGCTATCTCCCTAAAGTTCCTCTAATGCCAGAAGAGAGAGTGGGTCACCTCTAGAAGCTGATTCATCCCAGCTATTCTAAACACCTATGAAATATATTTCTTGGGAATAGTTTGTCTGACTTACAAAGCTTTTATCAGTTGCCCAACTTTAGATGGTCAGGGTAAAGTGAGGCATAGTCTGGAAACTCGGAAGTTTCTGATCATTGGGTTGTGACTGTCCTTTCCAGCCAGTCACCACCCTTTTCTGCTTTCTTCCCCCTATTTTCTTTAAGAGAAAAATTAATCTATTACTTGCTGTGGGCCTTTAAAGAACAAGAAACTACCTTATTTTTTCTGGTAAGGCATTTTTACTATCTAAAAGCAAGAAAATTTACTGATGCTGTTTTTTTCATGTGCATCTACAGTTGTTCAAACACTATGGGTCTATTGTTCTCAATAGCATAACTAACCACCCTCAAGCTTATGTTTTCCTCTCCAGGAGTTTCAAACTGGAATTCTAGCTCCGTAAGCAGAATTTGTATTTCTTGCTATATTAATAGCATTATTTTTATTCATCTCTGTTACTGTAGAGCCCTGGGCATGGGTCCTGGTGTCCCACTGTGCTAATACTTTTGGTTTTTTACATTTTCTTCTAAAACTTAACTCTACAATTTATGGCCCGTGAGAATATATCACTGTGAGCAATGACTGACAAAATAGTTCTTCATCAACTCTACATAATTTCATCATTTTCTTTGCAGCTCTTCTGTTGTGATGCTCTTCTTCAACTAGTTTTAGCTATATTTTTGACGTGGTATGTTTCCCAATTATGATAGTATTGGTTATAAATATATTGCTTGGCAATTTCTGATGCAGGTCAGAGGAAAAAAAGGGGGAAAAAGCCATTATTCTTCCTCCCTGCTTATAAATCGTTCTGATCTCCAAAATTAGGGCAGTTGGAACACATATATTTGCCTCACTAATGGTAAAATCACACTTTTCCACCCTAAGAACCCTGCATTTAATCACAGTACTATTGGTTGGAAGAGCACCTATTTGAAAGTATATAAAAATAAGTGGCCTACAGAGGAGAAACAGGAGGGAAATTCATGGCAGATTAGAAGGCAAGTGCACAGATTGTACAGTAATGCAGTGAGATGGTGCATTGCTGTATTGTCTATAAGAAAGGGATGCTCCTTTGGAAGCATTTTGCTTTGAGAAGTGTAAATGGGAAGAAAGAGTAAGGTTATCAGTAAGATGGGACTTGTACTGAAAAAGCAACTTAGGAAGAAGTTCTCTTCAGTGCTGCTTCATTTCCTTTCAATATCTAAGTTGAGCATCTCACAAGCAAAACAGCCCAAGAACTTACGGTGTCAATCATCCTCTGGGTGCCTCATCTGAAATATGAAGAATCGCCCCAGCTCCATCTACTGCTGCACAGGGCAAGACTTGACCTGTTACATCCCACTTCACCTCGCTACCTCCCGCCCCTGCATTTAGCACATAGACCTCACTATATGCCTGTAATACTGTCTCCTTTTATTCCCTATACTTTTGCCCCCTAATTATCATTGGCTAAGACTGAGTTTCCAAACTCCGATTACAGTTCAAATTGCGAGTGAACCCCAACTGGGGAGAGGTACGTGTGGAAAGGTCTGGAATTCATTTTCTTCCTGCTTTCTACTCTGAGTCTATTCATGGCTTCTGACCCACAAGACTATTTGTGGCTACATAAGCAATTTTAAATGCCAGGGAAGGTGTAGTGTTAATGAAAAACATGAGATAATTAGCAGTTTGTCGCAAATGTCAGGTGAATGAGCCCATTTTGGGAAAATAAGTAAATCTTTTTCTTCAGTATTTTATAAATTCAGTGGAAATTTCATGTACATTTTTTCCTGATTCGTTTTTTATACCTCTGTGCTAAGATTGTATTATAATGCAGGCTAGATAGTCAAAATGTGATAAGCTGAAAAATCTTCGCTGCTCGACAACTTTCCAGATTCTAACAGTTTTCAGCCGACTAAGCTTGGAATTCTTCTCTTGTTATTTTTCCTTGAAGAAAAAGCAAATCTTTAAAAGTAAAATGTTGTAACCCTGTGTAGTCAAAGCTTCTATTATGTTTAAGAAACATTTTCAAATAAATGGGGTCTCGGAGGTGGCAGATGCAGTTAGTCACAGTGGATAAGTGCCATAGCCTATTGGTTCTGCTATGACAATCGGCAGCTCTTTGGTTAACAGTGTAGGTAATTACACTGTTATATTTAACAATGCAGTAAGATGAATGTGAGGAATTTACACTTCTGTTAGAAAAACTGCTTTCTTCTGAACACTTCTGAAGACACTTTACACAATGAGGGCTTTTCCTAAAATTTGCTGTTCTGGGAACTTCCTTTTTTTAATGAAAACTTAGATTCTGGAAGATACAGCAAAAGCTGCAGGAAGTCCATTGCTAGGCTCTAAATCCTTCTGAGGCAGCAGATTTTCTTTACCTATAGTTGCCTATTGTCAGAGAGCATGAGTGCTAAACAGGATGAATTTGAATCTATAATGCTGGAGGAAAAGTGTGAAAACATAGTAATTACTGCAACATGGTGGTATAGGTCACACAACCTGAATGTTAATATGGGTGGATATACATTGTATAAATGGGAATAAAAATAGGAGCGGAGAGAGGAGACTCTTTTTGTAGTCTGTTTTCACATCAAGAGCATTTTAAAAGCAAATCAAAGCTGAAAAGAAATATCTATTTGTTAATATTTTCTTCGAATTTAATAATCAGAGAAAAGTCAAATATCTATGACAGAAAAGTCAAATATGTATGTGAATTTTATTTTAATGTTCTGTTTTTCAAACAAACATGACTCTGAACTCTTACCTCTTCAACTACAGCATGGACTAACTTTCAAAAAGAGGAATATCCAGATCAAGAATAGATGTAGAAATTTATTTTCCACATTTCTAACATAAAAGTTAATACTGCTTTCAGCAGAGGGACAGACTGCATGATTTTTAGTGATCTTGCCAGCCTAAATGGTTATATGATTAAAAATGTATACACGTATGTTTCAATAATTTAAATATTTTTGAAACCATTTGAACCATTGTATCAAAGATTCTGACCTGGAAAAGACTCTCTAGACAGCATTTGAACTTTTGTAGAAACATTTTTATATTAAGGAAGAATGCATCTGCCCAGAATATTGAATGTTAAATATGTTTTAATGTTTCTGCAATTTCTTGTGTTGGGAAAATGCAGTGGCTAATTAAGGAGGTTCAGGAAAAACTGTGACTTAAAAAAAAATAAATTATTTGCAAAATATGCAAAATAATTTTTTACATAGAATACTAGACCTATTGGAGGATAGTTTTCACCTGTCCTCTTACCCTTAACATCTCCTGATACATCACCTATGCTGTACACAGATACACTATGGTAATACAAGAAGAAAGTGGCTCAGATAGACTCCTAACTGCATCAAAAAGGTATTAATTAATTTAAAAAGAATTGGAGGATTGTTTGTAGCAGACAATGCTTTTTAAAATCCAAAATTCTATAAGCTACTCAAACCTTCATCAATTTCTCAGACGCTAATTACTTGCTTACTTGTTTCCAAATAAAGACCTTTTGATTTTGTCTGATACAAAGTACACCTTTCTCAGACTACCTCTCTGTAATTGAATTAGTATTCTCAGCTGTAGTATGGCATATTGAAATTACTGGTAAAACTTAGATTTATATATTATTCATTTTAAACATATTCATTTCTAATTCTAAGTTTATGTTGTATAAATCGCAGTGTTGTAAAGAAAGATTTTAAGAATGAATAATATGAGAGCTCTTTCAGTATTGAAAAATAAATAGGAGTAGTGGAAAATATTGAAACCTAATAGAAGAGGCCTTCTGTGGCTCTCCGGAAAGGTCTAAAGAAGCACTAAACAGTCTAAAGAAGCACTAAACAATATTCTTATAGGGTACACCTCTGAAAAATCTTGATGTGGAATTGCACTGGAGGGGAACAGAAAGATTGTCATTTTTGCTTTCCTGAAACAAATTGTGAATTTAGATTAAATGGTTTACTTGAAAAACATCGGAGCAGAAAATTTGGGGCAAAAATAAATTTACAAACCGGGGGGCTATATTTACAAACAATTGTGTCATTCCCTTCTTGCAGGAGCTGAGAAATCAGAGACCTCAGCCGCAGTGAGTGATCCCTAAGGGGTGTTGTGAGGTGGCCTTTCTGGGTATGTTTGCTCTTGGAACTGCAATCTGTCAGTACAAGAGGTGTAATTCAGATGTTTATGACACAAGTGAGGCTCTTTACTACTACTTATTCTCTGTCACAGATGTGTTTTTAACTACAGCCTCCCCAAGAGGTAAGGAATTCCTATCTGAATGCCATCTCTCTGCATTTTATTGGGAAAAATAAAGTTCAAATTTTTATTGTCGTTTCAGGGAATGGCACAGTCTTGACAGAAAGGATTGAGAAGCACACGTCTGTCCTAAACACTGTATACATAGTTAGTGTATTTTCTTGAGATACGGGCACATATCTCAGCACAATAGTGTGTCATCTTTACAACGGGGAGTTTTAATTCACGAGCAAATGATTATAAATATCAGCTTCCCACTTGCAAATTTCTGAATAAAACCATTCCTTTTTTTAGGAGTTTCGGAAAAAATTGGAGTAAAATAAAATCTTTTTTTTAATTGGATGAAATATATTTTAACATCACATTCAGTGAAATAAAGAAAAAATAATTTTAATTCAGTTTCAGCTATTTTCTTCCAGACTTATTTTTGGCAACTGAGATAAGATAGACAATGACTCACTGAAGGGACAACTGAGGTCCTTATCACGTATATTTTCATCAGGAAAAAAAATAAATTAGGCGTGCAAATGGTTCTTCAGAGTCATACAGAAATCTTAACAGAAAGACAGTTTACTCATGCTTAAGCCTTTCATGGTCTGCAAATTTGCCTTTCTTTCCTGAATTTCATTTTATGCTGCTTTGTCAACTCACCATTTCTGAAATAAATAAAAAAATCCATGCAAATAAAATATATATAAGATATGCGTTTTTTTTTATAGTGTTAGTTGGGTTTTTTTCTGTATTACCTTCTGACTGTCTGCTGCTCATAGACCGAATGCTGTGTAAATAGCAAGAAGCCTATGAAACATTATCACTTTACATTTTACTTGTATGAAAAATCCATTTTCCTCTTTGTATGTCAGCACTGTCTACTTCTCATCACAGTCTCCAGATGGAGACTAAGTTATAATATTAGTTAGGATATTTTGATGTTCTTGAATTTGTTTCTTTTTCTCTTCTTGTTTTAAAATACAGTACTTACTGGAAGGTAAATTAGAATACTAAGCTGGCTGTTTCAAATAATCTTTTTTAGCTATTTCCTTTCGAATGGTGTTCATTTTTATACATTACATTAGTGAACATTAAATCTAATGTGAGAGAAGTATGCCAGTGACTAAAGTACAGTATTAAAAAAAATACATCATAAGTATGTAATCAAAGACACTTATCTACAGTCTCTAGGCTTGTTGTTTCTATTCTCAGATGATTTTAAAAAAACCTCAAAATGCTTTTTTTCCTGACTCTTGAGAATCAAAACGGTTGGGAACTTTCTTTCATGCTATAACACACTGCATATTTCCTGAAATGGGACTGGAAAAAGATCGTGATCATTATAATTTTTGCACGTGAAGAATATATCAGTCTCTCTGTGCATTGGAATTCCAAATTTATTGAAAATGCAGCAGTATAGGGAGATACAGAAAATACTGAACTGGGTTAAATGTACTTCACCCTATGAACACCTGCAGCCCAGAACACTGCAGTTAAAATGGCATAAATTTTATTTATTTTAAGTAATTATTACATATAAATTAAATTAAAGCATATTATTGATTTGTGCAAGCTCATCTAGCTTGAAGATGGTAATTAGTACTGAGTTAAAATACAATAACAGGTAGTGTCTTGTGACGGTCATCTGCGTCAGAATTGCCAGCTCTCTTAAAAACGGACAGGCGTGCAGGTTTTAAGACGTCAAATGAAGCATTAAAAATACTCTATTTAAACTTGATATTCTAATCATTCTGATCTTCAGCTACAGTGAATCAAACATTTTACCTGGGGCAAATTTCAGTAGGAATCATAAGCTGCTAATGGCCGTGTTTTTTGCCTAACTGACATATCAAGCTGAAGACTATATTTGCATATAAAAACTGACTGTGATGAAAATTGCTAAAAACAGTGAAAAACGTTAGCCTTATCAGCTCCTGTGAATTTTAATTGGCTTTTTAAGGCTAAAAATATGAAGAAAGTCTGTGGAAAGAGATACTATTTGAAAATGATAAATACTGAAAAGATATAGCTGACATGAGGAAGCAAGAATAGTTACTCTAATTGGATACCAGGTCATGAATGAGGAAAAAGATGGAAGAGATTAAATGCCTCACAGAGAAAAAATGAGGCCTCCAAGAAAGGAGAGTCTAAATGTGAAAAAGAGATTGCATTACTTCAACCTGTCTTGGAAGGCTTAAAGAGCAGAGCTGGAGAGCTTCTCCTCTCAGGCTGACATCTTCTCTTAATAACCTCACCAGTTACTGTCTGCCCTCCAACTCTTCTGTTTTCCCCAGTAAGCCAGCAAGAAGCAAGTGAAACCTGCACAAAATTTAAAGTAAATACATAAATGAATTTAAATAATTTGGAGGAGGGGTGTAAGTGAGGAACAGGGCTGGTGATATGCTGGAGGAATGCAACTATACTAAGTGTGTTACTGCTAAAACTCGCATAGGTTCATTAGGAAGCAGCAATTTTAACTGCCTTCACCGCTGCTGGCTTCATCCATATTAGCCAGAGACATGGCTGACATACGTATGTTAGCCAGATGGGTGTAAAGCCAAAGCACCTGGGCAAGGTCACTTACATCCTTTAAATGTGATATTTAACTTGATTCTGCCAAGGTTTTGGTTTAAGCTGATTGGTGTCTTGGCACTCTCCTGAACAGATGAGGGGCAGTTCACTTTGCGCAGGACTTGTGAGGCAACTCTTTTTGGGGAACAGACGAGGATTCAGACATGTGATGCTAAACTGTGGCATGATTTTTTCCCTCAGGTCCAGAGAAGGAGCTTTGGCTCATTTTACTTAGAGCCCAGGAAATAGCAGGTAACTCACCCCAAGCTCCCAATCAGGCTTAGTACTGTATAACTTGGAAGAGAAATTTACACTTCTTCATACATTGTTACCCGTGTTTGCTTTGACAAATCATGCCACTATGGGAACAGGTGTTATATTTAATCGAAAGTTTGGCTTTTTTTTTTTTATTTTTTAAGAGAAGATAAAAAGGCAAATGCTACTAACTAGCTCTAATCATTTAATATTCTCATTTGTTGGTTGTAAAGGTGGATGCTTCTCCTGGATTTTAGGTGCTTCCACTTAGATTAAACCTGAGCAACATCTGGTCTCCCTGTTTATGCCAGGATCAGGCACGTACTCTTCGAAGTAGAATCTTTCTCTTAAATACGTCTCTGGTTTTGTGCTACCTTCCCAAGTCAAGAGTGCCCATGTCCACCAGTCACATGCTTGCAGTATGCTACCCACTGACTTTCACATCATTTCATATAAAAACACTGTTCCAAGCAACTTGTTGATAGTTGATTAGTCAGTCAGTGCAAACAGCAGTCTTAAGGACTGTCAGTGTAAAAATTGCCTTACTGGTATCAGGATCCTTTTTCCTAGGCTGGATGGCTCTCTAGGATGCAACATAACAGTCTTTTCATGATACATACAAATGAATTTGCTCCTTTTTTGCATCACTGAGCCTCTATTTCAGTGTGATTAAATACAAAAACTGATTTTGGAGACTTTTTAATATTTATTTTGCCCAGTCAGCATTTCATGTTGTTACTAAATATATGAAAATGATCAGAATCCATATGACTAGACCACTGAAAATGTTTCTGCAGAAAACTGTCCTTGATTTGCAGGGTTTTTTGTAATAAGAAAAACTAAATAAATGTTATATTTATAATTAATTATGTCAAAAGAAGAAGTTGATTTTTACATATATCTTCATAAGCTAGAGCAAAAAGGATTAAAATTGAGAATTTTGAACTGTGAATATGTATTTCTGTGAAGTATGTATCAGAACTTACAGGTGCTGATTTGAAAGGAACTGAACTTCTAGATATTTGGGAGTTGTCCTGTTGCTGAGGTTGAGGTGTATATTGTGTATAAAAGGTAGAATACAGAAGCATTCTAACAAAGAAAGCGGTGGTACAGTGTCAGTGCTTTGGGGTAAAGATGCATGTTTAGTGTAAATGTGTAAATCTCTTTGATATTGACAACAACTTATAGTAATGATTATAAATGAAAGGAAAAGTTGAGGTACAAGTAAACGGCAGTTTTGGTTTTAAGTGATGGTTTTCTATCATAGAGAAAAAGTGCTCACCGTTGTTTTTAAGAAACAATAATACTTTGACATTTGGAAAAAATGTTGCATAGTCCGAAATGAAATAAATGTGCTGTCTGTCCAACCGCATTTTTGGATAGGGTATTTTGGCTATTAGAGCAGATAAGATAAATATGATACAAATATGATTGAAACGTGAAGAAAGTGAAAAGAACAGTAGTGCTTAAGGTCAGTAAAGATAAAACTAAAACTTGTTTGCATTCTGATGACAAGTTCTTTGACAAGATAATCTTGTTGCTGACAGCAATACCTATAGCAAACTGGACAATACGAGTTTCTCAGAAAATTGTCTCCTAATAGTGATTTAGTAAAAGAAAAAATTAAATATTGCATGTAAAGCAGAAATTTCTGTTACATTTCTCAACAAAGGATTTATGAGACATTCATGTATATAGATATGAGACCTAGACAAGTGCTAGGAAGGACAAAAGTCAACTCATAACCATCAGGTAAAATATTTAGCTACAGTTCAGAATAGGATTTGAGGTGATGTAATGCATGGAAAAAAAGTCTTTTTAGGATCAGTAGGAGATTTGTCAAGGATCATCTACCCTGAACATGGGAAAGTCAGTGTACACAGAATAAGTGAAGACACCAAGAGACCTTAGTCTCCAACCCCCCCACCCCCTGGGGCCTCCCCACTGCTGGCCCATGGCCCTGGAGCCCCATTTCAGCTCAGCACAGGGCCATCAGTCCCTGCCTCAGAAACGCTGCAGGAGTGCCAGTCCTCAGCCATCTCTCCTGGAAGGACCTCAGTCCTATGTTACAGGTAGTGCTGTCCCCTGCAAGCCTGATGCGTTGGCAGGACGTCCTGGCTGGACCCTGGACTCCACTCATTACCTGATTATCATTTGTAGATGAGTGACAGAGCCTGTCACTGTCACCACCTTGGCCCCACTTAGGCTCGGGGAATCTGCCAGTTGGTGCAGTCACTGGTCACCTTGACTTCTGGCTCATTTGCCCTCAAGGAACAGCCAGCAGTGGCTCCTCCACAAAATTTTGTCTTCTGGGAAGTCATGCCTATCCTGATTTTGATTTCAATAGCAGGCAGAGGAAAAAGTAAAGATATATTAATTTTTCAACAAGAGTTTAAAAAAAAACCCTAAACCACTTGTCATTAGCAAGCAGTGGTAATAGTGAGAAATTGTGAGAATGATCAAAGAATGACATGGTCTATAGAGCCCTAAAGAATAGCAGAAATAGGGATAGTATAGACCAGTAATTACCACAGGAAAAAAATATGTAAAATAGCCAGTCATTTTTAATACTTTTATTTTTAGAGGAAACATATATGTAATATGACTATACGCGTTGAATTAAATTTAAAAGTTCAGCTAATTAATAACAACACTTTTTTTTACTTTGAAGAGGTAGAGTAGTTTTCAGTAGGGCTTTTTTTTTTTCTGTAAGAATTGCCATGCAAAATAATAATTGTTGGAAGATTGCTGACAAATTTTTGAGAACAGCAACTCCCACTGACTTCACTTAAGGGAAATTTCTCTCTGAAATCTTTTTTCCTGGCACAGAATGATTAATAGCTTTCCTAAGAAATGATACCAAATCTATTTAACTGAAATACAATTTCATGAAGTTACAATAGCAAACACAGGGTGATCTCATCCCACCTTATCTTTTTCACGCATCATGCTGCAAATCAGGGAGAGGAGATAAGAGAAAAATATCCATATCTTTAACGGGGCACATGGGTATGCCAACAAATGGGAGGATATTGATCAGGAAATAAGATCTATTTAAAATGACTTAAAAACCCACAAAGTAGTGTTTTGAGCACTTCAAGATTTAATTCATGTTGGGAAGAGTCTACAAGCTGTTTGAAAGCATGTATCGTGTTTCATAATAGAAGTAGTGCTGATCCCTTTGTCTTGGGACCATACTTGATAATTCCCAGGCCTAGCTGCCTGGCTAAAAGGATATGTCATAATTAAAACCTCAAGATTCAGGTTGTTTGCATTTCAGCTCCCCACCCATGCTTTTCATTCATGCTAATCTAGTTCAATTGAACTAACAAATGTGGCAAACCCCCACTTTTAGTCCATACCCTTAAGGTCTTGCAGCATTCTCTCACTTTTTGAGAAAATGGTTGCACTGATACATATTTTAATTACAAAACAGAAGTATTAAAAGCTTGATGATCTTTTCACTATTGTATGAATGAAGGTATATGTTTATATCTTTTTATACGTATCTATATAACATAAACAATTTCACACAGGGTTCTGTGTCAATCAGTTTGTGCAGTGACTGATGAAAAGCTGGTATCTTTTCCTGATTACGTTTTGACAGCTATGCATAGTATTTAAACAATGAAACTGATTAAATGTCACTTATAGTTTTACATTCACTTCATCTTTACATTTGATAAAGGGTTTCAAGATTCAGTTTCTCTAGATGAATTCTCTTTTTTAGATGACAAAAGTAACAGAGTTGGAAGCAAGTCAAAAGCCTGAAAGCCTAAGTACTTTGCAATGCAGTATTTTCTGCTCTCCTTGCTGTTCTGGGATCTCTGATATGAAAAAAAAATGCCTTTTTAACTTTGGAAATTCATTAATTTCAACCAAATTGTCCTTGTCACAAGAATATGCTCTGGTTCAAGATTGAGATCAGTGCCAAAATTTCTCCAGAATGCCCTTTAAGAATAGACTTTTCCTATGTTAAAGGTCTCATATTCAGTCTTTCTTGATGCTCTATAAAAGTTTCTTGAGGGACTTCATTGTAATTGAATCCTTTTCTTTTAGGAATTGTGAACTTTAGAATTCCTATGTAAATGAAATAGGACAAGAATTTTATTTACTTTTTTATTACCAATCTTTAGATGTTTAAACACAGATAAAAGTTTGCAATAAATTCGTGTTTTAGCCTGAGAATTCACTTTTCCAAGTTTCACTTCTTGAACACCACAGTTCTTGAATACAATATTTGGTTAAAAGGTTATTTGGAATGCAAATAAATGAAGCACTACACTGCTAAAATGAAAATCAGCAAGATCATTTAATACATAAATTATGCATATTTCTCACAGTCATAATACTTTTTTTTATGCTCTTCCATTGAGGAGACTAGAAAAAGGTGGTGAAATATAGAGAAAGGTAGTCTGAAAAATTGCAATTGTTTTAATTGTTATTAAAGATATTTTTATAAATAAAAAAGTTTATAGAGCATACACCTTGGTTTCTAAGTGAAGTAACCAATTTCGTTAAATTAAGCAAAAATAATCTTTTCCTGCTGGCAAGCAATTTATAGGCTGCATTCCTTTTTTCTTTCCCCCCCCCCAGTGATCAGACCTCTCTAAAATCTGTTCTAGTAGACTGGAGTGCAAAGCTATATACTAATATTAAAAGTAATGTAAAAGCACATATTTCTAAGGGATAGCCCATCCGTTTGAGGAAAGCAGAGCAGTTCCTATTGAGCAAGGCTATATGGGTCATTAAACACCATTGGCTACGAGTCCCTGAGAAGCAATGACTTTGCAGACTTAACTTGGGATCACATTTTCCTGTTATACAAGGTCTGTGGGGCAAAAACCAGAAATGAACTGTGAAAAATGTAATAGCTGTTTTATTCTTAGTATTTGGAACCAAAGATATAAAACCACAATGTATTTAAACTCTATAAAACTCTGTAATAGATCACGTTTGGCTACTAGCATGGAACCTGTTTCTTTGTTTGTCCAAATTCCTGTTTACACTTCATTATTATGTGCAGAAGTAGTAGTTATAATTTTCATAGACCTGCAGTAATTGTATTTGTTACTCACCTTCAAAGAGATAATCTTCTTAAATTACCTCCAAGGTTTTTCCTCTTTTCAATATAAAGTTCCCATGCTTTCAATATGCATCTATAAATCATCATGAGACAAATAAATTCATAAATATGAAAAATGTTCTGCTGAGTGTTTCCTCATTCAAGTAACAATGGAATTTCCTTGGATTTCAAAACTTTATCCTGCTTCAGATAAATTTCCAAAGATGTTGGGTGACAGTGATCTCATGACACATGGCACTTCTGTGAAAAGACAGGGAGAGTGATGTTAAGTACACTGGCACCTCTCACATATAAAAAAAGTTAAGTGTTTAGGAATTTTTTGTGTATAGAATTATGTCCGACAAAATGTGTCCCTTATATATAGAGTGATCAAGCTTCTAGAACTTGATTAAAGAGCAAAACACAAAGTTCCTCAAAAACAATAGAAATCTTAGTGTTAACTGTCTTTTGATCTGAATAGAAATTATTATGCTTTAAACCAGATCCTTAACAAAAATTACAAGCAAATAGTGATTTGGAGAGGTGCCTGAGGACTGAAGGAAAGCCAGTGTCACACCGGTCTTCAAGAAGGGCAAGAAGGAGGACCAAAGGAGGACCTGGGAACCTACATGCCAGTCAGCCTTACCTCCACCCTGGAAAGATGATGGGACAGTTCATTTTGGATGTCATGTCTAAGCATATGGAGGAAAAGAAGGTTATTTGGAGTGGTCAACATGGATTCATCAAGGGGAAATCATGCTTGACCAGCCTGATAGCCTTCTATGATGGCATGACTAGCCGGGTAGATAGGGGAGAACAGTGGAAGTTGTCTCCCTCCACTTTAGCAAGGATTTTGACATTGTCTCCCATAACATCCTCATAGGTAAGCTTAGGAAGTGTGGATTAGATGAGTGGACAGTGAGGTGGATTGAGAACTGGCTGAGTGGCAGAGCTCAGAGAGTTTGTGACCAGTGGTACAGAATCCTGTTGGAGGCCTGTAACTAGCGGCGTTCCTCAGGGGTCACTACAGGTTTGCTGATGATACAAATCTGGGAGGAGTGGCTGACACACCAGAAGGTTGTGCTGCCATTCAGCAAGACCTGGACAGGCTAGAGAGTTGGGAGGAGAGCAAGCTAATGAAGTTCAACAAGGGCAAGTGTAGGGTCCTGCACCTAGGAAGGAATAACCCCATGCACCAGTACAGGTTAGGGTCTGACCTGCTGGAGAGCAGCTCTGCAGAGAGGGACCTGGGAGTCCTGGAGGACAACACATTGATAAAGAGGCAGCAATGTGTCCTTGTGGCCAAGAAGGCCAATGATCTCCTGGGGTGCATTAAAAAGAGTGTAGCCAGCAGGTTGAGGGAGGTCATCCTCTCCCTCTACTCTGCCCTGGTGAGGCCACATCTGGAGTACTGTGTCCAGACTTGTGCTANGGCTGCCCAGAGATGTTATGGAATCTCCTTCTCTGGAGATATTCAAAACTCACCTGGACGCGTTCCTGTCCATCCTGCTCTAGGTGACCCTGCTTTGGCAGGAGGGTTGGACTAGATGATTTCCAAAGGTCCCTTCCAACACCTACAATTCTGTGAGTCTGTGATTGTGTGAGTCTGTAATTGATGAGAGTAAATATGAAGAGCTCCTCTACCAACATCAGGAAATTTTGATGGTTCAAATATATACATAACCTCTGAATCTTCACTGGAGTACTCACTGCATATCTAGAGTAACCATACCGTGATAACACTGTGGGCTTTAGTATCTTAAACTACCGTCATGTAAAAAAGTGTGAATACTGGCATTGTCCTGCTGGATTCCACCAGAATACTCAGCTGTAATACACCACAGTGCTTTTTTTACTTAAAGCTATGGAGTAACGGCAAATGCTATACTTCTGGTCTCTTTATGTGCACACAGTCTCATGTATCTTTTTTTGTATGTGAGTATAAGGGTTTATCACATGACTGTGATAGGAGAGCATTTATTAGGACATTTATTAAAGGAGAACATTTATTAGGAAATTATGATATGTGTTTTGTGTGCAGAAAGGGAATGAAACTCTCTACAGGGAGTGCATCTGATCAAATCAATAATAGTGCAGTCCTTCAGTGGAAGATTGAAAGGGGCTTCTCTGCAATGAAAACTTGTCAAATTCCAACATTCCTTCCATTCTGTATTGATTCCGAATTATCCCTAGGGTAAACTACAGAGATTATTTTCCTTGTCTGTATAATCACAGATTAAATATTTTCACTTTTATCTTAATTTCTCAAAATGAAAAAAAATTTCTTCCCTGTCCATTTCAGACGTGTATGTATTATGGCAGCATTTATTTATCCATCCATTTGTATAACGGCAGCATTCATTTTTCCTTAATCAGGAAAGTACGAATTGATCCTTTTAATAAAAAAATGGATACTGAGTGTAGAACATCATCAACAACAACATCCCAACCAACACAAATTTTCTGAAAACTGATGGGAATATTGTGGTTGACTTGGATATGTCCTGAATAGTGATAATTTTTCTCCTGCAATACTACCATGGTCTGTTTAATCTGCTCCTGCTCATTTCACTAACATTTTGATTCCCATTCCAAAGCTTTTATAACCACCAGTAAGGTTTATGTGTATCAGGATTCTTGGCATGTGTTCTTTGAGAAGAACTGGTGTTTTCTGACACGTACTGGTATCTATTTCTATCGTCTTCCTTGTGTCTCTAAGTGCCAAGTGAGCAGCTCCCTCAAACACTGGAGACAGTTTGTTTCCTGTCATATACCTTTGGCAGCCTATCTTCCAATAATGTATGTATTTGACACGGTATCCGGTCAAATGAAAGGGTACTGTTCCGAAAGGTAATGTTCTTTGGCAACATGGCTTATACAGCTGCCTACATTTTCTTGGCCTTTACTCTCCTTTGTTAGTTTACCCCGAGGACTCAATTGAAAGACCATGTACAGAAGTATAAAGTAAAATATATCATAAAAAATTACTTACAGAGAATCTACTGACCTGAAAAAATGTTACTTGAAAAACTAATGACCTAAGTATGCCTCTAAATCTGAGATCGTCCAGCATGGAATTCAGAATTCCACAAAGTGGACATGTAACTAGTGATCCAAACCGAAAATTAAATTTAGCAATGATTTCTTTATAAATCTATATATAAAAAAGGTCTCTGAAGTCATCCTTTCTGCTTCAGTCCCTCTTTTCTATACCACACTGAATTCTGCAGTTGTTAATGTTTCCTGTGAATCCTTTCTATATTCTGCTCTTGTTTATTTTACTCTTTCCTTGTATTAGAAGAACCCACAATGAAACCTAATAGCAATTCAGGTATTGATGCACAAATGTAAAATACTAAACTATCAGAGGAGCTATGATTTTAATCTGTTTTGAAAGATATACTACATAAACTGACTTACAGATCTTTAATGCTGAGTTGTTCCTATTGCCATTTAGAAACCGTTAATCTGTAAATTAATTGCATCAAAAAATACCTTTCACAATCATAAACTTCTCAAGCCCAGAATAACTGGAAACAGCTTTATTAAAGGCTCAGAATTTCATAGTAAAATGTCAATGAATATGAAGATAAATTCAATTTCCACAAGCTCTAAGGACAATACAAATGATTGACTTTCTATTCTTCAGTTGGTAACTTATTGACATTTCTAGGTCCAAATGATAAAACAAAGAGCAGAAATCAATAACAGAGGAGCAAAGATCAGATCAATAGCTGAATTTCTCATTAATGGAGCGAATGGCAGTTTTACTCTGACAGAAAAAGACAACAGCCTCATGCCCTTTCTGATTGAGAATGGAAGGGCAGAGGTCAAATATGCACAACGAATGTGAATCCGTAGTTTCTTTGGACCAAAATACACTTGCATCTGTGAAATTCATTTTCAGACAGGTATATGATCCCTAGAGTAAAGTCCAACAGACATTATTAGAAATTATGGTTAAGCACTTACAATACGGTTAGGGGATATAAACCTGCTTTTATACCCAGTGCTGCTGTGCAGTTATAGGTTCCAGAGCAGAAGAATGTTCATAAATTTACTATTTGCACAATTGAAGTAATTGGGAGGGTCAGGGTGTGTGCGGGGGGAGCTCTACTATGTTTGTCACTTAGGTAAAAAAAAGGAACAGAGTCTTCAAAATTCCCTTTGTGCTTTTCAGAAAAGTCTATTGACAAGAACAACATTTATACCACACTTATTTTCTGATCTTTAGTTAAAATAAATAAATGGGATAAGTTCCTGATAATGATTGGGAACTATATAGATGAAAAAGAAATAAATAAATAACGACAAGTATCTATGGAGCCAATTCAGTCTAACTATGTAGAACAGTGATTATATTAGTTTCCCAATGTCCCACCCTGCTTCATGGGTAACTCGTGACTTGTACATCATCTTTTAATTATTTTTAATAGCCCATTGTATTAAAGAGAACCCAATTCAGTAGCAGTACACTGGTAAGGTTCTGTATAATACATGGGTTGCACTAATGCTTTACAAGCACCTATTCCTATATAAAAAAAATAGTTTTTCCTTCAGCAGAAGAATAGTTTTCTGAGAAGGATAAAGTAGAAAGCAAGGGACAGGAACCCCCAAAGCTATTCAAGCTCATAAATCAGAGCTCACAAAAAACAGTGACAGTAATCACTAATTAAACCCAGCCATTTATGAGAAGTAGTTTTAAATATGCATTTGAATCATGTTTTATTTTAAAATACTTTTTATTGATGGCCATATGTGAAGTATAATAAAGGCTTATATATCATTTGTTGAGTGGTCAGCCAGTTACTGTAAATTGCTATAGAGTTCAATGGATCAATAGGTTAACTGCAAAATCTTTTACTTAAATGCTTGTAATTATCTGTAATATATGGTACTGAAGCCTAACATGCTTTTGATATTTGTTAACCTTTTATAATCTATTCACACATGCAATGCTCTCTCAGGAATGATAATCTATCTGCAGTATGAAGACTGAATTATATCAGAGCAGAATCTGAAGAACATAGTATTTCCTGTCCTCAAATCAACCTCCAGTAACACCTCAGAAAAAAAGCCTGTGGGTTTCTTTTGTAAAATAAAAAAGTATAAAAATATGAAACTGTAAGTAACACATTGCAGAAGTCCTACTCACCTCTTTTTACACAAGGTATAGATAAATAGTAGTAATCAGCTGATTATGATACAAATTTGCAATGCATCAATATACTAAACAATATTAGGTCGTTCTGAGTTCATATGTTCTTCTATAAGAAGAAATCGCTATAAAATTAACAGCTTAATTCAGGTTGAGTTCTTTGATTATTTTGCACTGGTTTGTAATATTTTAGGTGTCACAAAAGCTGAATAGCGGTCATAGCTTCTTACAAAGTTATCAGTACTTTGGAAATTCAGATCCTAAATCATATAAATGATATCAGCCACGTTATAAGTATCCTATTTTCCCAGACTTTTGTACATCAATTTCTTCTTGTTTCCATGAGTACATTGCCTTAAGAAGAAGTCATAAAAGTCATTAAAATGCTAAGCAACACTGATCAACCAGCTAGGCAGCAATCAGGATCAGAGAAGAAAGGGGGTCATAATCAAGGTAGGCAAGTGCAAGAAGAAAGGAGGACAATGGAGCCATGGGTGATGAGGGAAGAGGTGTTTCCAAATGTATGCTTCTATGCTACTGGAATGACAGAACAGGACTGGTTCTACCTAGAGAGCCCTGTTCAGCTGATGAAGCAAGAGTATTATGGACTGTACCTCTGGTCTTACTGCTGATTTTTTTCATCAAGGAATATAATGGTTGGAAAAGAGAAAATGGTAACGAAAGGAAAACAACTTGAACTTTGTGAAACTTCCTGGATATTCAAATTCTGTTGGGACACAGAGGACCAGCTACCAACAAACAACCTCCATAAATCTCACTATATTTTAGAACAATGATCAGCCTCCATCCTGTACAAACAGGAAGGAGAACAAGAGGAGGAAATATGAACACTGGATTTAAATAGCTGCCCCTTCCATCCAAAAGTATTCTTCAGCAGTTATATCTACCAGTTAAAGTAGATAAGAAAATTCCCCATGTATTTTATGGCATATTAATTAATTTGAACTGAACTGAGAAACACAAAGAACTATAAGGAACACTGAACCTGTAGTGCCAGCTGAATCCAGCCTCCTTTGTTTGACTTTCAATCTCCGGCTCAGCTGCTGCATTTCTATATGGAGCCTTTTAGGTGTCTGTGGTGCTTCCTATTCGGTATGCTATTTTTTGCAAATACTTTTGCTAACTGTATTATCTTGGTGCATTATGTAGAAAAGGCTGGACAACTTTGTCTCCTGGACACTGAAAAGTTAGGCATTGCAGCCAGTGCTCCTTGTGAATCTAATCCCTTGTTCTTTACCATAGCCTTATTGATATGTGTGAAAAAGACAACACGACCTGACTTCCCAGCTTCTCAAACATGAGCACAGGGAAAAATATATCAGATCTTTAGTTTAAGTCTACTCATACTCCTCTATGTTATCAGAGAACAAGTTCCTTTTTGGCTTTAATTTATCAATGAATGGGGATTGTGAAATGGCAGTTTCTTTTAATTTATCTATACTTGCATTTCCAGAACTTTCAAAATGAGTAAACACTGAGCATTGATATCTATAATCTAGAGGATTTGCAAAGGTAGTCACAGAATCTCGATGATTTTACCTGCCTCACTAAAGAGAACCAGGCAAAGGGCCTCTAAATCCTTAATTACCGATGTACCAGATAGACAGCACAGAAGGGATTTTCATATTAATAAGATAAGGACCATTTTAATTTATTCACAGGGTTAAAAAAAATGGTTAAATCCAAAATCCATTAGTAAGGCAAGTAATTATCTTGGCATATGTTAGTTTGCAAAATTAGGATTAATTTTAATACATTCCTTTTTAAAACTTGTTCTTAAATTTTTCAAAGTAAAGCAGGAAATGGCTGCATTTTACTCTAAAGTGAAGATCCTACATAAGTAACATGATTTCAGTAATGTGCTTAAAAATACACGATCTCATCACTTTCACTTACATCTTTATATACCAATAAATCTGTTCCACAGTCATCTACTAATAAATGAATTCTGTTTAAGCACTTCCAGATGTTGGGACAGCCTACTGCATTCTGGTGGATTTTAGTAGTTACATAAAATTTCAAAAATAGGTACCAGTCTCATTCATGGACCTTAGCAAACTAATTACGTCTTCCTGTTGTTGATGGGAATGCTGTGAGCCCTGATTCAAAGAAATACATGTATACAGCCTTGCTGACCAGAGGAAAGCATAACTGAAATAATTCCTTCTTAGCATTAAATTTTAAAATAAACCTGATATTTCTTAGTAACCAAAGTCTAGAACTTGAGATAATGGGAGGAAATGGCCATAATTTTCACAGGATTTATCAATGAGTTCGACAAGCACTTGTCATAATTTTATTTTGTCACCTTTAGTTTTAGTTGGGCAGGGGGGACATGCTTGTTTTTGCAGAATTCTTAAATGGTATGCTAGATGTCTATTTAACTGTTATTTATCAAGCCTCCTGAAAGCATATGGAAACCTTTCTATGAATATCCTTGGCCTTTGGACCAACCTGTTAGTTTCGACCAGAAGCCACTGATGTGGGCCTTTTTAAATTGTGATCTGCAAATCTAAAGAGGAATACATTTTTAGATACTGATTTGAAAATATTGAAAGATCTTAGAAATGCATTCTTCTTATATCTTTAGTTCTCTTCAGCCTTTTGGATACTATAGTATGGATACTCACATCTATATGGCTTTTATAATTTGGATGTTTAGTCCCTATTTTGTTTCTTATTTGGAATTTGGCAGAATAAGAGGTTCCATCAAGAGCTACTCCATCTCTAACTATGGTGATTTAAACACACTTTCATCTAGAGTCCAGTAAAACATTGTCAGATCAGATCTGGTGAAACGTTAAACTTTATTAGTTCTCAATGACCTTTTTGGGGATTTGAAACATTCACTGTTGCCTGAATATCATCTAGTTCTGATCTTTATAATTACTCAAGCCAATTAGGTACTATTGCTGGTATCTCGTACACAGTTTCAACATGTGCTGACTTGGTGTCCATCTCTCAGGTTTCTGTGTGCAAGACTGCTCTTCAGTCTGGAGCAACACAATATCACAATTTTTCAACTTACGTTTATACAAGCATTTATTGATAAGAGGTAGAGGCCAAACAATTAATTATGTTTTTCTTTTGCAGTCTTCAAAAAAAAAGAAAACAGTATCTGGCATTTTATTAATCTTCTAAATACTGACTACATTTAACTCATTATATAGTATTATAGATGCATAATAATACATATTTTAGGATGATTTTTTAAATTGGGTTTTACACCTTGTGCAGTGATTTGCTTGGAGAATTTTAGCTTTTTGTTTGTTTGGTTGGTTGGTTGTTTTTTTCTTTGAACTCTGATACAGATTGTATGTGCTCTTCCCTTGATTTCAATATCTGTCTGTTCTGTACAAAGCTCTGAAATCATTAAATTAAGCTGCCTCTAATTATAATGGAGAGAGAGGAGGGAAACCAAAGTAGATGGCATTCTCTCATAGCATAGCGTCTGTAAGTTGTATTGAAATTCCTGAGAAAACATTGAATGAGCTCTTCCTGTGGAGTCTTAGAAAAAGAATAAAAGTTTAAAGTGAAAGAAGAAAAAGAACCAAGAAGTAGACTCAAATTCTAATTTTTCACTTTCCTTTTGGGATCTACATTGTATATGGAGATTTTAACTGTAAATGTCTAAGTATTAGACATTATCCGTAAATCCAGGAGGAAAAGAATAGTGTGAAGGAGTGTTAGATATTTAAAGTTTCCTTCACAATTTTTCTCTCCTCCTGCATTTATGGGATCAGTTCAGCTGTTTAGACATGTACCTAGTACCCTTTTGTATGTCCATCTGGCTGCAGACTTATGCTAGAAGGAATGGTAGTGAGTTTCCTTTAGGTCCCAATCATATCTTCCAGCACCAAGCGAATATCTCAGATACATGGGACATCCTGAATGTATTAGATATTTGCATATGGCAACAAAATTGAGTTCTGAAAGTCCATATGCAGGGCTTTAGAGATGTGTTTAAGCATCCATAATGTTCAGCAAAGATGTAGAGATCAATTCCATTGCTCACTTGTAGGCATCTGCTTTCATCAGGTTGCCCATTTATCTAAAACCTCTGCTTAAGGTGACAGACATGACAGAGGACCTATGTACCATTCTGAAGCTGAACTTTGGGTCAGGCCTTGGCCAGTACAAGCAGTGGAGTCTGGAAAAATTTTCGCTCCACAGCAACCAGGTTACTAACTGTCACTGCCATGCTAACCCCACATGATGATAGGACATATCACACTGTATGGAAAATTACTTAATTCTGTGTTCTGTAGACCTTTTAAGCAGGGAATAGCCTTCTGCACATATTATAAGAATATAGGCCTGATATACAGAGGTGGCCAAACAAAGATTCAAAGCGCTAGATCATACATTGCACAGAAGTGGTTTGACCACTTCTATTTTGGGCTAAGAGAAATCTCAGCGATCACATACTCAGCATGCAGTTTCAAAGGTTGCAACAAAATTAGATTGAAAAATAGTGTTTACCATAACTGTAGCTGGTTTCAGTCAAAGACTGGGAACAGTCTTACATCTCATATTTCTATTTCCTCAGACACTAACATTGTCTCCAGAATTATTTTTGATTTTTTAGTGTAAAAAGATTCTTCACTTTCTATTTAAACTAAAATGTCTTTCACTAATAGAATTAGAATCCAAACATTTAAATAACCTCGCTGTTACGAATTCTCCTGCTGTAATGCAGCACCAGTCAAAGGGTGATTTTTATGTATTTTTAAACGGGTGAGGTATATGAAGAGAAAGCTGAAAAAGATACATGCACAAAAAGAGGATACATACACATAATTGAAAAAGACACATAATTACGGATCATTAGTAATCATGAGAAAAACACATAAAAGAAAAAAAGACTTACAATGTCTCTGAAGATTTAAGATGAACTGCTGATTTTAAAATCAATCTTTCCACATTTTAGATTCAGCTCACAAGAAAAAAAATATTACATTCTGTTATCTTTTGGGAACCACTTCAGCTTTCATGCATAGAACTTGGGTCAATTGTGCTGGTATCAGAAAACCTATTTATGACTGAAACTGCCTATGAAATGTGGGAAAAAGAAACCCCAACAAATAAAATATTTTTAAATATTGTTCTGGAATTTTGTGAATATGTTTTCCATCACTTTTCTAACACCTGTAGTCATAGTAGGGGTTTTGTACCTATGAGATGGTGAGGTGAATTATACTGAAGCTAAATCATCATTTTTTTCACACAATTATGCAGAGAAAATCGGCAAGATTTTTAATACCTATATTATTTCTGGTCTTGAGTCTAGAACCTTCTGAAAAAGAAGAAAATTCACTATGTAAACTCTTATTTTTTTCACACTTGAGAATTCTACAGCAGAATGCCTTTATGCAAATTTATAAGCGAGATTCCAGTTTTCTAATGAATATGACTAGGACTTGCTATTATGTTAGATAAACAATCTTTTGCAGTCTCTGGAACAAAGGAAGTAAGTAAAATTCCTGTCCTGAAAAGATTATCATCCAAAGCCACAATCCAGAAAAACAGAAATTACTTTTTTTTTTTCACGAATTGTGGTTAGTCTGGTTAAAATCTCTAGGCTTTACTGGAGAAGACAGTGACTGAGATGACAACTCATATGGAAATGTAATTCACATTGAACTATTTTTTTTATATATATACACATATATATACACACACTTCTTTGGTATTTTCTTTTTCATTTTCAAATAGAGAAGCAGATGGAAGAGGTATGCTTTTAGATGATAGGAATTAGAGTGACAAGAGAATAGGCACATGTGGAACCATTAGTCTTAGGCTGATAGCGCAACAGAGAATATGTACAAAAGCGTGGTAGTGGAGAGAGGCAGATGCAGTGATGTGCAGACAATTAAAGGTAGCAGAGAGAGACGCTTCAAAACTTTTTGATGTATTCAGTTCTTTTGAGCAGTATTCAAACAGTTAGTCTTTTCTCATTTTTTACTGCTACTTGAAGAAGTCTTCACCAGGATTAGAAAGCATAGAAGTTTTCTACTATTATGACTCCCAGTGAAAAGTTAGCTGTCCTTAATAATAAAGTTATCTAAAATATTTGGCACATCAAATAAACCTAGTAAATGCCTATCTGTTTTGGAGACTGTGAGCAGGAAAGAATTGCTTCAGTCACCGTGGTAGCTTATTTCAGTAGCTGAAATTATTCCAGAGGAATATTTTTATGCCTCTGAAAGGGGAATAATTTCAGAGAAACCAGTTCTCTGAAGGCAATTTTGAAGGTTGAATACAGAAATATAGCTGGTATACTGTGGAAGGATCTGCAGTACTTTACACTTCTTTTCCAGTAGTGCATAGTTTCATACCAATCAAATTTTGGGAATTACGTTAGGAAGGAAATTAGGGGAAAGTTGTGAAGAAAAGGAACAACATAAACAGGAATTATAAGTAGTGAGAAAATGGCTATTTTTTTTAGTCTTAAGGCAGTAGATTGTTGTGACTGTTAGAGGTTTTAGTTCTAACATGGAAAAAGGCTGAACCATGTGCAATGGGGAATTTCTCTAGATCAGTTTGACTAGAGCAGCTATGGAATCATAGAGTAGCTGAGAAGGGGAAAGGAACCTGTGGAGATTGTCTAGTCCAAGCCCTTCGTCAAAGCAGGGTCAGGTAGAGCACGTTGCCTAGGGACATGTCCAGTTGGGTTTTGACCGCCAAAAGAGTCAAAATCAATAGACTGCTACCAAAGGTTGAGACTCCACAACCACTCTGGGAAACCTGCATCTACGTTCAGTCACCTTAACAGTAAAATATACAGTAAGATCAGTAATTAACTTATTTAATTAATTATGTCATGAAATAAATTAGTGGATGGAAAGCCCTGCAGAATGGAAGACAAGCAGACAGAGACAAAAGTCATACACAGGCTTCTATTCATTCACAGTGAGGAGCACAACAATAATGGAAGAACCCCTCTATACTTTGTATCATATTTCTACTGATATTTCTATACTAAACTGGAGGCGCAGGGGAGAGAGAGAGAGAAAGAGAGAGAGAAAGGCTGATGTATCAAGCTTCATCAATGTCACTGTTCCCAAAGGAGAGCATTATCATCCATAGTTGTTGGAGGGTGATAGGTGTGTGTTCTTTTTTTTTATTTGACTTTTGTCTTTTCAGAAAAGATCAACCTGATTCACTATTTCTCTATTGCTCAATGTGCCAGAGTGTAATATAGAGACAGTTCAGGGAATACAGACTTTTCATGCACAATTCCAATAAGGAAATTGTTCCAAAGGTGCAGGATAAAACAAATCTACTGCCTACCTAATCCCTGCTGCTGACACGCCTACAAAGACTACAGTAGTGTAAGAGGAGGATGAGTTTTGCACTTCCTGGAGGAGTGGGAGGAAGCAGTAGAGCAGCTTGCCTCCCATCAAATATAGCAAAGCAATCAAGAGTGTTAGTTTGCTAGAAAGATTAATCCAAGAATTTTTTCCTGACAATTTTTTGGCAGAAATGAATTTTTCCTTAGAAGAGTTGATATTTTGATAGAAGTAAAATAAGGTCTTCAATGAAGAATGTGATATACCATGTTTTGAATGAGTTGCTACTTAATTTAATGTTCCTACTCTCTCCGAGTGCTGGAATTCATTTGCCAAGTGAATTTCTTCGCTTCAGATGTATCATGATCTCCTGCCTTGATGAGGAGATAGAATTCATTCTCAATAGAGCTTGTTATAATGGACAGTGGGAGCTGGAAAAACAAAAGAGCCAGGATGTACTCCCGCTTCTGTTTCCACAGGACTCTTTAGTAGTTTGCCTGTAAGAGACGTATTGCAAGAGAAAGTAAATACAATTAACAAAAACATGAAATAAGATGAAAGCTGATATTACTTTAGAGGTCAATTAAAATGAAAATGTCAACTCTAAATGTCACTTGAAGAGACATATTCTGGCATTTTTGTACTACTTCGTTATGAATGTGGAATACTTGAGAAATGTAGTAGAGCATACTTGGCAGGCATGGTCATTGGAAAGGGGCTTTGAAGCTCTGGGAAGAGATGGCAGCACTAGAGTTGGTCCAGGAAAGCTTCACTCCTTTCTGACTCCAATGCAGGTGTAGGAGGTGCCTACTCTTCCCCCCTTTCTGCTTTCTTCCGACTTCTCTGAAACTTTCTAATCTGAAAATCCTTTGAAACTGTTACGATTTGATTAAAATTGGCACCACTTTAAAACATTTCCTGTTCCTCTTTTGTCTGAATTTCTTCATTCTTAAGTGACTTTTAGGCAGGCTGCACAAAGGCAGAATAAATATTTCATACCTATACAAAGCTCAGAATAATACCCATCAGTTTAGTTTTATGTAAACAATACTAATACTAAAAAATTGCATTGTGAGTATTTTTTTTTTATAGTTGCTCCCCTATATTGCAAGTTATTGTTGGGACTTCCCTTCTGCTGTTGATAAATTTCTGCACAGTGAATATTGATTTCCATGGTGCCCCTTTAAATTTTCAAAGAGGAGGAAAATTCCACAATATGACTGACAGTGCTTAAGCCAAGTGGGCTTAGACATACTCTATTCTGTTTAATTAAAGGTGTACAGGATGGGCAGACATTTTTTAGATGTACTCAATCTTTTTCCTAATTTAAGTTCTTTGGAATAACTGAATGTAGGGTAACCAGATGGCAGGAGCTCTGCAATTCTCACAAGTAATTGAGGACAGAATAGTCGGTCTTTTGCAATTGCTCCATGCCACAGTCATACACAGAAGTTCTTGTGTCAGGTATCTCAAAGTGCATCAACACTTGCAGGGGTCTGCTTGTTGTACTATACTGGAAAACATCCATTAGGGATAAAGTTTAAGAGTATCAGACTGGACAAGTTCTAAATAGAGTAGTCTATTCCAGAAGTGATCCTTGGTCTGGTAAAATTTCTAAGCAGCATAGTTATGTCAGGAAAACCTTTAAATGTAGCTGAAACTTCATTTCCTTTTCTGACAGATTGTCCTGCAGATTACTGAGGTTTTCTTTTCTTTGATATCTTTGGCCTGTGACATGACAACAACTGCCTTTAACTAAGGGATCCCAGATGCAGTTTCTTCCTCTCACCTACTTTGCCTTCAGTTAATGTAGTTAAATTAGAGAGAGAAGCAGCAAAATAAAACTGATGTGGGAAATACGGTTTGGAAAGCTAAGCTTGCATCTGTCCATGGAAAAGGGTAAGGAAAGGGCATCTTTAAAGTAACTAAACTAGTAACTAAGCACGCTAATAAAAATTTCTGATTAAATGAGTATGGCTGTTGGGCCTCAGTAAGTACATTTGGATATATTTTGTTCAAGAGTCATAATACCTAATACAAGACCCAGATTGGTAAGGGTATAAGTTTTAGATTAATCTTTAATGTAGACTGTGCATAAGCAAGAAAAAAAACATGCTTTCTTGATATGCTGAATGGTAGCGAGAGAAATCATCTCCCTCAGTTGAGTGGTGTTTCAAGGGTTGGGACAATACTCTGGTCCATTATTTCTTAAGGAATCTAATTTTTTTAGCTAAGTCTTAAGAATGGAGCAAATTTGACTTAGCTTGTATAGTAGGCTTTAAAATACTTAGAAATTTTTATGTAGCAGCGGTGACAAGAATAAAAATCTTGTATTCTACAGTTAGCAGTTCTTCATTAATCACTTTTATGAGATACAACAAAGTAACATGAATGTCAAACGAAAACATAATCACAAGTAATAAAAAAGCATAACTGTGACCTTAAGTGGAATTAATTGACCGTTGAGTAATAACATGAAAATTCAAAATAGCCAAGGAGTTCAATTTTAGGGCAGTATGCATCTAAATGCTTCATGTAAAACAGCAGGTGAAGGTGGGATTAGAAGTAAAACAATACAAAATCCACAGTATTAGTGAATGATCTACTAAAGCATTCTTCCTAACTAATCTATAAAGCAAGTTTTCACAGTAGTAGCATAACATAACTGTAAGGTAATGAAGCAGTACAATCCTCTTTAGCTGTACCTTACCAGTTAAGCAGGACATGTTCAGGTTAATTAAAGGCTAGAGGTGATAGGTAATACCAAGACTATTTGGTTGTAGACAGAGGGATGGTTGGTAAGGAACATCAAATGCCCAAGCATTAGGTCCTCCAGAATGTCAGGTATCATGTGTGCCTGAGTAGGCCAGAAGGATAAGACAGAAGGACAATCCCACAACTAAAGTCTTTTTTTTTTTTTTTCCTTCCACTACCTGCAGGCTTTTTCATGCACTTATCTTTCAAAAAATACCTGCCCACATTTTCTTGGGTCCCTGTTCTAGAATGCTTTCCTACCAGAGCAGAGATGGTAGAACTTCAGTTTCCTAAACTCTGAATGGACTCAAACAGAAAACAGGCTCTGAAGTCTTCCCACTTAGCCAATTACTCCTATGTTTAAGTTAGAAAACTAACCAACTTAGATTATCTCTTTGTGTATATATACTGGAGGCATGTGGACACTTTTAAAGAGAGTTTCTCCCTCATTAAGATAATTTGCTTCATTAAGAATAGGTGAAGCCCTAGCTCCTGCCTTAATTATTGCAATTAAGTGCCTGAGGTTAGGTGATAAATTTAAGCCCAAACCTCAAGAATTATCTGTCTATATGTAAGAGATTTTTTTGGGATTAGAGTGGTTCACTTTGGTTATGTGTGTGATGTACTTCATGAATCTTTTGCTGGGCGTGTGACAAAAAATTGTAAAAGCACTCAAGCAATAGGAAGCAATGCTGAAGCAATTGCAGCAATGGCCACTGCGTTGTGTGGGCCAGACTATGAAGATGGGAAGACATACAAGCAGATGTTAATTTAATTTAATTTATTTTGGGTTTATTTTATTTTATTTTATTTAATTGGGAGCCTAACACTAAGAAGTTAGGACAAATTGGAGCTATGGTCATGTAGGACATCTTACTTATCCTTGATCCTGTATGTGTGCACCTGTTGTTATACAGTCCTTCAGGATCTGATCTTACGTTATTTTCTTTTTTTCTGCAGGATGCTGCCCATTCAACCATTCTGCTGAAAAGAAAATGTGTTTCTGTATTGAATTTGGCTGCAAACCTTAGGTCTTTCACCTCAAGTTTTTGCAGAAGTTGGCAAGTATATAGAGTTTAGGCAGGAATCTGGAGGATGGTCATGTAATTTAGGTTGCTGAATGTTATCCTAGGGGGTTGGATTCTGTGCTATTCATGCTGTGTAAAAAGTTGCTTAGTTCACATACTGTTGTTTTTGCAATTTGATTGAATTACTGTAACTTTTCTAAACCATAACATAATAGAAAATAACGAATAAACAGTAACAAACCACAGTAATGATACATGTGGTTTTGTTCTCTCTTTTGTGACTGGTCTATGTACAAGACCAACATGTACACTAACCCAAAGAAATTAAACATTCAGTCCATGGATTAGCAATCTGACGGGTCTTTTTCAAATCCAATGTTTAGGCCACTCCTGCCCATAATCCAACTCCTCTTCTGTACATATTTGCTCATACTTAAATTGTTTTTTTAAAATTAAATTCTATGAAGAGCAGCATTTTGAATCAACAATTTTTAATTAAAAACATAAAGGGATTTCACCAATTATTTGTAGGTAGTGAATGCATTCAGAGAGATCACTATTTGAAATCTGAGTTGGTTTTTGTTTGTTTTTTTTTTCCAGTATTCATTTAATTTTGATTAGAAATTTAAGGAAAAAACTAGGCTCAAGTTTACCGCAGAAAAGGATGAAATTTACCCTCTGCTATGATTTAGATGTCATTTAAAACATTCAAACTTTTATGAAATTTATCATTAAATTAATATATATAAAAAATATAAAAATAATAGAGCTTCATTGAAAGAATTAACCACTTTTTGACTAACATCCTTAAAATTAAACTTGTATTAATGCAGTTTTCTGGCTCATGGACCTGATTTCTTGATGTGAGTATTTCTTTAGAAGAAATATCCTGACTGCCGGAAAATGTAAGTGACCTCTAAGATTAAAAAATGTACATACTGAAGTAATGCATTAGTCTATTTTTAAGTCTAATTTTTTTTAAGAATTAAGTTCATGTTGAAATATTTGAATCCATTATTTTTATTCATTAAAAATAGTCTGAGAAAACAGTTGGAAATTGTCAGAAGTGTCAGTTAAGTCTTTGATATATTTTCTAACTTCTAGAAAATGAATTATAGGAAAACAGAAAGTGTAATTAGTACAAGACTTCTTCTCAGACATTTTGAATTCACTTGTTTCAAATGAACTGCTATACAAAGTTGGCATACAGTGTGCCCCGTTCTATTATTTTTAGTAAAATGGATTCCTTGCTGTGATAAGTGATGCAATTGTAAATTTCAAGTGAAAAGTGATTCTGATAAATCAGTGGGTAGCATTTTTATTTAAGTAACAATGATGTTATTCAACAGCTATTATAAGTGGTCTGAAATATGACGTTATAGTCAAAAACAGCTGTGGAAAGTCATTGTTATCTTTTAGAATTTTGAATTTTTGTCCTTTGGAAGAAGTCCTGGGACCTGTTTGGATGAATTTTAGTATGAACAAATTAAGAGTATCAATGAAATAGCACTTCAGTGTAAAGAAAGATCTGACAGGCTTTTTCATAATACTGTCAAGATTGACACAATCCTTCAAATCTCCTAAAAGTGAAGGAATATTACAGGCTACATTTCTTAATTCATATTAGATACATCTGGCTATAGTAAATGAAAAGAGCTCGTATACTCAGAGAATCAGTGCTGTCCCATACAAGTTTTGGCTCTTATCAAGTCTGTCTGACAGGTACGGAACAAATAATGTCTAGCCTTGAGAAGACAAATATACACTGAAGTAAATTATCTATCAACATTTCTTTGACCAGTTAATGAAGAGAGAGTGAAGCAGTTCACTTAATTAGTGACAAATGTTGATTACTGTGTATCAATAAGCATCCATTTTCTGTTGTAACTTTAATACACTGTCCCCGACTTGTGCCTTCAGGTGGAAACCAGAGTAACTTACTTTTCTCTTCATAAAAGACGAGCTACTCACTATGTGTAAATACAAAACTGGGGACTCATGCTCCTGTCTGGAATAGAGCAGACATGCTGAATCATCTTACAGTACGAAGAAGAGTGATTACCTCAATTTTGCCTGAAAACATACAAGGGGGGAATGGAGAACAAAAGATGAAAAAAATGAGGCATTATGGTTGTGCTACTTATGTTACTAAGAGGTATAGAAGATTCAATGTTACATATTTTCCCCCTTTTCTATTACTTCTTCATGCAGCTTTAACCTATCTGAGGCTGAGTTCTTGTTTTTTTCCTGTAAATCCTTATCATGGACATTTCAGAAGAAATTCCGTGGAAAATCTGCAAGGGAGAACTGGAGCCACGTGATACAGAGGATAGATAACACTAGTGATGAAAAGACTTTAGTAACAACCATAAAGTTATATACCATTGTGGAAAACAGGGAAGTTCCTCTGAATGAGGAGGAAAATATTATAGGCAAATAAACCTGTTTTGCTTGCGGCTAGGGTAGAGTTAATTTTCTTCATAATAGATTGTGTGGTGCTATGTTTTGGAGTTGTGGCTGAAACAGTGTTGATAACACACCCATGTTGTAGCTATTGCTGAACAATGTTTACATAGCGTCAAGGCATTTTGTGCTTCTCACCCTGCCACACCAGCAAGTCAGCCGGAGGTAGCCAAGAAGTTGTGAGGGAACAGCCGAGACAGCTGATTGCAATTGACCAAAGGTTTAACCCATATAATATGATGTCAAGCTCGGCAAGTAAAGCTGGGGAGGGAAGTTTGCTAGAGTTGTTACTGCCTGGGAGCTGGTTGGGCATCAGGTTTTATTCTTGATTTTGTTGTTGGGGTGGGGTTTTTGGATTTTGTTTTGATTTTTCTTCTTAAAAAACTGTCTTTACCTCAACCCACAAGTTTTCTAGCTTTTACCTTTCCAAGTCCCTTCCCCATCCCTCTGAGGGGATGTATTGAGCAAATGGCTGTATGGTGCTTAACTGCCTACCAGGATTAAACCACAACTGTTTATTTGGAAAAAAAAAAAAGGTAAATAATCTATACCTGAGATTATCACAGAATGATTATTTTTCAGAGCTACTCTTAGTAATAAATGTTTCGTAGTTAATCTATAATACTGAAATATTCTGAATTAAAATTTCTTGTTTTTCTAATTGCAATTGTTTATAGGAAGAGAAGAAAAAAAAAAAAGAAGCCTAAAGTCTCCTCTTCCAACAGAAACAATTTTCATGTCTTTCTACCCTCAAATAACTCTACCAATATGCAGGTGAAAAAGCAGATTGTACTTTTCTCCTCATTCTTTTAATAATAAAGTACATCCCATCTAATTTGGCCAGTCATAGTTGCTGACACAAGTGATAGATATATGATTGCCCTATCACAGGCAACTATCCTACAGAATAATTTTAATTAAGGTATAAAAATGACAGATCCAGGCCACTGTTTAAATACAGAATTGTAAACTGACACTAAGTATTAGCTATTTAATCCTGGTAGAAATGCAATTGCTAACAATCAAAAAATACAGAAATACAACAAAACCAAAAAGAACAATAAGAAGAAAGCCGTCATGGTCAAATTATTTGTAATGTTTTAAATGGACAAACATGGTGTATGGGATATATAATTTTGTCAATTATTATTTTCTAGATTGACTGTTCTCTCTTGTAGCACTTTTTTATTAGACAGTTAAATGAATTTATTGTTGATACAGAGAAAGGCCATGATTAGAAATTTATGGTTTCAGAAGCTGCAGATAAATCCCATGTGAAGGTTTTACATTATTCCATGAATTTATACTGGAAAAGCCTTGTAGCAGAATTCATTATTTCTGTTACAGTGGAAAAATGCAGATGGACAGCATACAAGCTGTATCATCCAGATTAATTAGGAGAAAAAATTCTGTAAGTATATCCAACTGCCTACTAAGCAGGTGCACGCTACTACATTAGCTGACTAGAAACCTCTTGGATTAGCATGATGTGCAATATTCTTTTGTCGTACTTTGTTGACAGCAAAGGAAATGGAAATAATAAAATGGAAAACAAAAATCTACTCAAACAAATCCTTAACTGGTAGTATTGAAACAGAGCTCTGCAATGCTTTATTTTCTTCGCTGTAAACCATTTAACTCAAAGAAAGTAAAAATAAGTGGGAATTAATTTAACTGTTTCTATGGCATCTTCATGTGTCCAAACAGTGAGGAGCTGAAATTTAAAATAATCAAAGTGTAAAAAAATGTATAGTTTTAAGTGATCATAATAATTATCAACTGGGGCAAATTAGCAAGGGATGTCGTAGATGGGTTGTTTGAAATGCTTGTGTCAAAACTAGGTGTTGTAGAAGTACGTTACAGTTATACAAACAGCAGGAATACAAATCATGGCATGAAATCTATGAACTATTTCACAATGGAGGTCAATAAACATGATGTGAAATTTTGCCTTCACTATCTAAGAATCAGATGAATTCCTTATGTGCTTGGTATGAAAATTCCTTATATGTTGATATGAAAATAGTGTTTAATCAATAAAAAAACATTCAGTAGTGATAGTGAACTGATAAATATATAATAACATGATTTGCTTTACAATGCATCTTAATTAACAAAAGCTGTAATGATAATTTTAACAAGATCATAGGATATCATGAATCACAGCATCTCTAGACTAACAGTTATGGGACACTTAAAGATATAGGATACATTATACTAAATATGTAAATATAAAATAATTGACAAATTCTGAAAGAATTTTGCAAAGATCAGTGAAAACACTTTCATCCACCACTGTAATGAGAATAAGTGAGAAAACAAAGTGGTATTTCTTTATTGACAATCCAAAGGTATATGTATCAACTTGCTTGTCATTTCTAAAACCACTTTTTAACAGAATATTACTAAATGATTTTAAAATTATGGCTACTAAGGAAGTGGATGTCATAGGGAGCATGGAGCAGTTCAAATGTTTTGAATGAAGGTTTTTTACATTCTTCTGAAAGATGTTTATGTGACAAATAACAGGACTTGATGCCAATTACCTATGTTAAAAAAAAAAAAGTAAGAATACACTTGAAAGAATATAAAAATATTCGTTTTCCCTCCTCAGATATACAACAGAGATATTGTGAGTCAAAACTAAACATGGGTTGTTCATTATGAAAATGGAGATGATTGGATGGTTGGACACTTAATGACATATACTAATGAATCCTGATGAAAGCTAATTTTATTGAAAACGAATTTAGGAAAGCTAAATATCTTGCAATAAATATGTCTATGGAAGACCTGAAGAAAATATCTTCCAATGACAGTGGAAGGTAGCTATCCATTGTGAGAGAAAAAAACAAGTAAATTTAAAAAATTAGTAAGTGACAAGCTGCCAGATGCTTCTGTCTGACATAGACATATATAATCCATCAGTTCCAAATAAAGAATATATAATAAAAAAAGATGTGAAAGCAAGCTATTAATATCTCACATAGTTAAATTAAGTTGATACTTCCAATTACAAGATCCTGTTCACAGGTGTGTAATTGCATTACCTCTTAAAATAACTAAGCTTAAGCAAGTTAGATGTGAAAAAAACCTCAGTTCAGACATACTGAATAAAGTAGTGTTAACATTTATTTAATAGCTAAAAACCCTGAAGATTTCTTCTTTGCTAAGGATGTTGCATCTCAGGACATGCAAACTCTGCACAGGGTTTGCAATTACTTTTTTTTATACTACCACAGTACACAGCACAAGAAAGAATAGAAAACTATCTATCTTGGATATGTATTTATTGCTTCTTTCCTAGTCCTCAAAGAAAAGCAAGAACTGGCCACCTCAATTACAGGTGAGACTGGGAATTGGGTTGAAGAGAAATGACTGAATTATGGAAGCCTAAAGGAGAAAATCTTGTCTCAAGGCTGGACATTTGGAATTAAATGCTGGAACTGCCTACATAGTAGATCTGAAATCTGCTTAAAAATGGATGGAAACTGGAAGTGTGAAACGGTATATAGAGTGGGTAAACCAGGATAGTTATAAGAAGTGATTGAAATAAGGTGTCATATCCTAGCTTTGGAAAGTCTCGATTAACATTCTCAATAAAGTTATGTGAAGATACGTTCTTTGAATGTATTACTAAATAAAAAAAAAAATTAAAAAAAGGAAAATATCTAGCTAAGGAGGAAACCATAGGGGAGTGGAAAAAGCTGGTGCCTATTTTTTTTTTCTTAAATCTGTGTAGTTCTATAGTGTTTTTCTATATCTGTCTATATTTATACAGATCTGTATCTATCTAGATGTACATGTTTAATGCTGGAAGCTGTTACTCCTTAATAAAAGTGATAAATCTGATGACAGGATTTTCTTTGTTCACATTGGTAAATCATGAAATATATTACTTTCTGTTTCTCCCATCGGCCCCAGAATCCTGAAGAAAAACATGGTTGATTCTCTGGAACTATTCTCCCTGGGACTACTCCTAACGTATCATTTATGTGACTTTTTGTTCAGTTGTCTCCAAAAGTTATTTATAAAAGTACAGTTCCTCTCAAGCAGATTTTCTTTCACAGAGTTTACCAAGTCTCTTTTCTTAATTTCATTGAATTAATGTATTATGCTAGTATCAGTGGTTCCTCTGTTGTATATATTTTGACTTTTTTGAACTATAGCTGCTGTTCTCCCTACTTGCTGCTTCAATAAGCTTTTACATATAGGCACCTGACTATGATAAAGGGAAGGTTTTCAGTAAAAGACTACATTTTCATGTAAGGTGAACGTCAGTCACTGGCATTTTTTCATGTCAGGGAAAATGTCATTTTAGGTGGCCAGGCTTCTATTTAGCTCCTTGAATGATTCATCGTAAATAATTCACTGTGGTCCACCAGCTTTGGGGGGTTTATTATTTTTATTTGTTTGTTTATTTATTTATTTATTTTATTACAGCTCACTGAACTCATATCAGTTTGTCAGTATCTTTATGGAAATTTGATACCCAAAGCTGAATGCAATGCTGTAGGTGATATCACACCGGTGCCTCCGAAAGAGTTCTATTAGACCTTTGCTTTGTAAGGTAATGCATGTGCAGTCCAAAATTTGTATTAGCTTTTTTATTTTACTGCAACAGTGTTTCACATTGGAAACTGATATCTAATTTGCTGTCCAGTATTCCCAGAGTTAGTGCTTTCCAGGTTGTTGCCTCCCTTTCAATCTTTGCAGGGTTTCATTTATCTCTTCATGCATTCTTAAGCTTGCTTTTTTCCACGCTGAACCTCTGATTTTTCTGCCCATGGTGCTAATTTCTGAGTCCCCATTGGTACTTGCAACTCTTCTAAATCTATCATTGGCAAATTCCTTTAGCAATTTCCTTGTTTGCTATTTTCTGTTAAATACTAATAGAAATTATGTATCTAATTTCTAGGTCTTCAGTTTCTTTCTCAAGTTGTTGTATTGTCCTGGTTTGAGTTAGAACAGAACCAATTTTCTGTTCAGTAATTTTACTTTTCAGTGCCATTATCTTCTAATGAATGTCACACTCTGAAATTAACAGCATATTTTTCAGACAGTGTCTGTTTGCAGAGTGATAACACCTGATGTTTACAGTGAATACCAAGGAATGGTATGCAGAGAGGTTCTTGCTTATTCTCATTCCTATTACAACTGAGGTCAGCTAACTTTGTTATGTGCCAAGGTAGACGGCTAGAAGTGAAAGAGCATAAAGGGGTCGCATCTGTGGGGAAGACTGGACAGGACAGGTGATCCGAAACTGACCAACAGCGTATTCCATCCATCTGCCTCATGCTCAGTAATAGAAGCTGAGGCATCAAAGGGGTCAGCCTCTCCCTTGAATGACCAGCATCTGCGGCTCTATCTGTTCATCTGTCTTTGATCCCAAGCCATGTATTCCTGAATCTGGTTGCTGAATCCAGTTGCTGCCCATTGCTCAGTCCAGTTTGGGACTTTCCCAGTGCCTGCTGGTGATGTGATTGTCATCTTGGGAGCTCAATACTGGTTTTGTATATATTGTATCTATTTCATTATTTTCTTATTATTATGTTCTCTTTTTATTATTAATGTTTCATTAAAGTAGTTTTAATTTTCTTTTCAACCCATAAGTCTCTGTCTCCCTTATTCTCTCTCCATTCCCTTCTGGGAAGAGAAAGAGAGTTTAAAAGAGAGCATCTGTCAGTCATTTAGTGGCCAGCACAGCCTAAACCACAACATATATGGAGATTTGCAAATAGTATGTCAAATGTATTCTTCAATCAGGCTTCATTGTACTATTTCTCTAAACTAATTGTAAATGCAAAAATTTATGAGAGATGGAAAATAAAAAACTTTCCTTATTCAATTGCTTGAGTTGAAATCCAGGTTCAGAATTGCCACTGACTTCAACAGCAGAAGTAGTATCGCTACATACTGTATCACTGAATAAAAAGAACCCCTTGCAGGAGTTTTTTTGTTTTGTTTGTTTTCAACATATGTACATTTTAAGAATGGGATTATTCATTTTATTTTATGGAAAAAAGAATACTTAACAGGTTTTTCTTTTACATAAATATGTACCCACACACCCTCACACAGGCAGAATACATTATTTTATGGGTTTGCTGAGCTAGCTTTCTGTGGATTGCCCTACTTGGTTAGATGTTCTTGATAATAGATATCTTCAGCCTCAAGGGTTGTTACTCTGTCACCTTTAATTAACTTAATAGATCTGTTCCTTAGCAAACAAAAAATGGTTTTACCAAAATTAAGAGACTCATGACTATTTATATGAGCTGAAGCTTACTTACGCATATGTGTGACTGCATTTTGTTTCACATTTCTATGTGACAGAATTCGTGAGATGCTGGTCTCTACAGTATTAAATTCAGCATACTGTCATATTACTTTAAAATGAATGTCATGCAATCATATGTTAAGAATAAAGCATTTTTATTCTCCACTGGGAAGTGGTATCCAAAATTATTATTATATATAAGGCACTGAAAAAATTGTATGTCTACATCTCTGAATATCAGAATTATTCAAAATTATTACTTTGGGAATACAGGCATTTCAGTGCTATCTTAGTCTTGATATATAGACATACCAATGTGTGTGTGTGTGTGTGCGATTTATCCTTATTGCATTAATAATTTTCATGTTTTATTGTATGAATAATGCATGAACTTTATTTTCTTTGTGCTTTGTCATTCAGAAAACAATATAAAAAAATCACACCTCCGGATCCATTCTCTTTTGGACTAAGCGCATTAAATATTATTAGCTCAGAAATATGACAGCTATGAAAACATGTGGAGCCCATGGATTCCAGCTGAGAATTGAAGTGAGGTTTTGAGCAACATTACTAAATAAACCTGTTTACTAGGCATCTTATTTTTCCAGGAGTTAGGAAAATACAGAATTATAACATCTAGGATGATTTATTTTTAACAAAAAATTCCATTAAAAAATATGGACTATGTAGTGAGTGTGTTTGTTACTGATTTAGAAAAAAAGTCCTTTACTTGAATGTAGTGATCTCACCATTGTTCATGTGAGATAAGTGGGACTATAAGATGACTGTCAGGAGAGTGAAAAGAGGCTGAGATTTAGATATTTAGTAGTAGAGTTATAACAATCTTTAAATGGAAAATACATTGCTAGAGTGAATAATTTATCATTTTCTGAACCCATCTTGAAAGATGCATTTTCTCTATGAGACTGTTCTATTCCTAATGAGAGCAGGAGCATTCAGATCTGTCCCTCTGTTTTATAACCCAGTGGTGTCCAAAGATTGAAAGTACCTTGCAGAATGTAGACATTTTTGGGAAATGTGAACACATTACCTGTATCAGTGGACTAACAGCACAATGAGTGAATGAAGAACCTAAATACTTGTTTCACTTTCAGCATGAAATCAAACTAGTGGGAACATTTATGTTCCATTACAATGCGTTGATGTTCTGCCCCGAACGTCTGTGATGTGGGTCAGTGATCTGGGCCCTTGGTCCCCCAGGTGACCTATAAGCAGCTCAAATGCAGTTATTCTGCCAAAGTTAGACCAGGGATCCTGCTGGGATGTTCTGTTAGGAAGACTGGAAACTACTCACAGATACGCATTCTTTGGGGAGGCAGTGAACGACAAAAAAACCTGTGAAGGCCACAACAGCCAGTCACAGAGTCCATATCTGACACAACCATGACATAGTTGGACGTCTCCTACCTTCTAGCCTCTCTTGTAGGTCCTGATCCTCAGGATACGTGTATTGTGGTTCGTAGATACAGCTCCTAGGACCTGGAAGGTCATTTGCCTTGTTTATAAGCTTACTTTGAAACTAAATACATTTAAATACGTTATCGTAATAGTATTGCACTTCCATAAACCAGTTTTCTGTGTTGTTCAAGTAAAAGCTGGTAAAATTACTTCAGTTGCAACAACTATATTGTTCTTAGGCTGCTTATTTGTTTGTGAAGTTCTCATTTTTTTGCAAGTAATCTCAGAAACCTGAATTCAAACTTTAGGAGCTAATGTTTTTGGAAGAGGCTGAGCATAAACCACCTTCTCATATGCAAGAACCTGATAGAATTAAGCTGTGTGAACACATTAAACGGAACTTCCTAATTTTGCAGTGCATCATAATCATTCACAAATGTTGCTTTATGCAGAACGACCCCAGTACACAAACTACCAAAATACCTTCTCAACAACTTGAGTCACTGAATAAAGATTAGACTGCCTGGAAACAGAAAAGAGTGCACAATTTTTCCACATGGTTTTGTGTTCTGAAGTGTTTACTAGAAGACAATGGCAATGTCTTTTGGGATGGTAACCTGAAATTGTTAAGACGAGTAATAGAGAAGTTAATACATGTGGGTGGAAAGATGACCAAAGGTCAGATGCAAAAGCTGACTTGTGAAGTACTTACTGAGGCAAAAAGAATAAAAGGAGAGTGCTTGGGAGTTCTTCTGGTAGTTAATGTCCACTCTGTGCAACTGAGGGACAGTCAGAAGAGTCCCCTACTTCTTTTCCTTTTTCTTCTTTTTATTTTTTCCTCTTTTTTCTTTCTTTTTCTTTTTCTTTTTCTTTTTCTTTTTCTTTTTCTTTTTCTTTTTCTTTTTCTTTTTCTTTTTCTTTTTCTTTTTCTTTTTCTTTTTCTTTTTCTTTTTCTTTTTCTTTTTTCTTTCTCTTTCCCTCTCCCTCTCTCTTTCCCTTTATCTTTCCCTTTCCCTTTCCATTTTCCTTTTTTCCTTTTCCTTTTCCTTTTCCTTTTCCTTTTCCTTTTCCTTTTCCTTTTCCTTTTCCTCCTTTGTTCTCTTTCTCTTTCTCTTTCTCTTTCTCTTTCTCTTTCTCTTTCTCTTCCTCTTCCTCTTCCTCTTCCTCTTCCTCTTCCTCTTCCTCTTCCTCTCTTTCTCTTTTTTCTACAGCTTAAGTTCCATACCTAGGAGGCATTCTGAAATACCATTTTCCCTTTTCTAAAAAGATTGGAGACTGTTACAGTGATTATCTGCCATCTGTTGATTTCAGTGCTTCAGTTGCTTCAGAATCCTCTGGAAAACAACTCTTTCTTGGTAGAGGGTTGAATGTACATTCAAAGGTAGCTTCAGCTGAGCAAGTGCCCAAGTTAATCCCCTTAGCACACAGGGACAAGGCTGCCACCAGCTCTAATTGATTCTGAAATGAATCTGTATAGAAAATTAGAAGGTTGGGATTCCCATGTGAGCTTCAATAAAAAGCCAGGATGTAAGCCTGACAGCTGAATGGATTCAGAAATGAAAATCTGATAAGCGGCTTAAAATTGTACTTAAGTCCAGAAATGATTTGAATGCTCTTGTTAATGGCACATTGTATATTGTCACCTACTTAATTATCTCTGAAGATGAGTTCTTGCAGAGGAGAAGATACGCCAACCTTTCACAGCCTTTTCTCATCACATATTTATTAAATTCCACCCTCTTCGCCAGTAGCTGGAAGGCAGAAAGAAAGGATTAGGGGACTGCAGTTCCTCTGTGGCTGTCAGTTCACTGTGCCAAACTTCAAATATGAACTGTTGCATGTACTGTCACAGACATTTCCTTTACATCTTAATTTGCAAATGAGGAGCTGACATTTGTTATGCCTTGTATTTGCACACATGAAAAGCAAATACTGTCACTGCTGGCTATTTTGTTTATCCCTTTGGAGATAGTGTATGGCCTATTTATAAATTTTCTTCAGATTTTTTTTTACTAACCGAGATAGTCATGGAGCTACATGTCTTCATATTTTATTCAGGAACCCTATCTGCAGTTTATGAAGCGTGCCCTGCATGCGGCAGTTATTTAAAATATTATCTTTAAATCTTTTTTTGCTTTGCTGTTTTGCAATTTTTTGATGGATGTTCCTATTTTGTATATGTTTCATATAGATGGGTTGATGAGTTTTTGTGTGCATACACACTCCTTTTTTGTGTTTCATATGTGTTTATCTGCCTATCTGCATTTATATTAATAGTGGAGGGGTAGAAAGATTGTGCTGGAGGCAAAAACTGTTCTGTCCATCATATTACCATAATTTACTATCAGATATAAACTGGAGAAGAAATAAGATGGAAGAAGAAGAAGAAATGAAATGGAAGGTTCATTAGAGGAAGGTATCACTAGGCAAAATAAATGATCAGAGACAACACTACAGATATGCAGAATCATCATCTCAAATACCCAAGAAAGTATCATTGAGGAGTAAGATTTCCACTTTTGTTATTAATTACAAACTTCAATATATTTATCTGGAAAAATAGCCTTGTCTTTCTGCACTGAGTTTGAGGAGACTTTGTTAAATCAGCAGTCTATGTTGACTGTCTTAATCATAGAGAACATCTTGAAGAATCATTAAGTCCTTTCTTCCACTTCTGCCTCATACTTTGGGCATGACTCCTTTTAATTTGACTGAACAGTTAGTGCAGCAAGGTGCAGAGTTAGGATACTTAAGTTTAATTTGCTCTGAAAACACACATGTCTTACCTGACATCAGACAAGAAGGATTTTTTTCCAGTACTCAATTGTACATAAGAGTTGCCACTAAAGTGGTATTTCTTTTCTTGCCTGACAAGTGTAGATACCTAGAAAAGAAAGCAGAGCACCAAGAAGAGGATGACTGTCTATGTCACATGTAAATGTAAGTCTATGTTGATATATATATTTAGACCCTTAAATCAACCTCAGAGGCCCTATGTGTCTTTTAATGGGTTTTTCTGGAGTCCATTGATCATATATACGAGTACCGCTACAGTAAATGTTACTTGTTAGCGATTTCAAACATTCCAGTCCATACTGCAAAGTTGAGTAGATTTTGAACTGCCTGGACAGAAAATACAAACAGCAGGAATCATTCTGACCAGTGCTTTACATTCAGTGCAGAAACACCAGCACATGCCTGAGATTTCAAGTCTCTTACAAAGCCGATTCCCTTCCCTCCCTCCCTCCNCCCATCCCCCTTTCTTTGTCATTTTCAAAAAGGGCTGAGTTGGGAAATTAGGAGCTAGAGCAACAGCAGCAGCTGCCAATTGCAGCAGGCGCTGTGTCTTCTTCATTTGGAGGGTAAGTAGGACCCTGTTGGGGACTGCAGAGTTCCTGGCTAGCAAATTAAGAAGTGGCAGACACAGTGATCTTCCTGACTGGGTAAACATAAAAAAAGAGCTGAAATGTTCTTTTATAATTAAACACTATTCATGGAGCTTGAGTCAANTATTTATCTGGAAAAATAGCCTTGTCTTTCTGCACTGAGTTTGAGGAGACTTTGTTAAATCAGCAGTCTATGTTGACTGTCTTAATCATAGAGAACATCTTGAAGAATCATTAAGTCCTTTCTTCCACTTCTGCCTCATACTTTGGGCATGACTCCTTTTAATTTGACTGAACAGTTAGTGCAGCAAGGTGCAGAGTTAGGATACTTAAGTTTAATTTGCTCTGAAAACACACATGTCTTACCTGACATCAGACAAGAAGGATTTTTTTCCAGTACTCAATTGTACATAAGAGTTGCCACTAAAGTGGTATTTCTTTTCTTGCCTGACAAGTGTAGATACCTAGAAAAGAAAGCAGAGCACCAAGAAGAGGATGACTGTCTATGTCACATGTAAATGTAAGTCTATGTTGATATATATATTTAGACCCTTAAATCAACCTCAGAGGCCCTATGTGTCTTTTAATGGGTTTTTCTGGAGTCCATTGATCATATATACGAGTACCGCTACAGTAAATGTTACTTGTTTGCGATTTCAAACATTCCAGTCCATACTGCAAAGTTGAGTAGATTTTGAACTTCCTGGACAGAAAATACAAACAGCAGGAATCATTCTGACCAGTGCTTTACATTCAGTGCAGAAACACCAGCACATGCCTGAGNCCCAAGAAAGTCAATGGAAACATTATTATTTACTTGAATGAGCTTTGGATTTGAACCTAAGCAAAACTGTTGTGTATAAAAATATTTCTCATTTAAATGGATTCCACTTCAGCTTGTAAAGTGCCTGGGGATCTTGGGAACATCAGGAAGAACTCATATGAGAATTCTTATCAAACTGTCACCAGGGGTAACTTAGGATGTACAAATGGCTTTTCTATTGCCTTAACATTGCATCTGCATTACCTAAAATAATCCTTTCAACACTCAGTGAGGTAGGGTAGCATCATTCTGCATCTGTATTTTACTGCTATAAAAGTTGCCAAAAATGTCTTCTTAAAAGGCACCAAAAAAAACGTGCCTAACATATATGTCAGAGGCATAAAAGACATGGAGGGAAACAAAATCTCTGTGCTGCTTAGATGTGTGTACACACATATATTAAATTCTTTAAATGAACACCAATATGCTCCTGCTCCTGTGGAAAATAAATGATTGTATACCAATGTTAGAGTAGGTGTCTCATATTAAATCATATCTATTTGTTTATAAAACTGTTCTGTAAAGGATTACTGACTTTACATATACTTTATATATGACACAACATATAAGCACAGAAAGTTCACAAGAAGTGCTCTGTTTGTGGAAGGCTGAGTCATTCAACAATCTGAAACACTGAAATTTAATTTTGGTTTAAAATCTCAAGTCTTTTGTGGAGATTACGTCACTGCCTCTGGTCTGTAGGAATATTAACTGTCATAGGCTGGAACTATCCTAGGGTGGAGCACTGGTTACTTCTACTCCTTTATAAAAAATTGGAAGAGAAGAAAGGAATATCCTGTTCTGTATATAAATTCAGTAAAATAGTTTTCAAAACTTGGAATCTGGAATCTGACACCCTCCATGACTCAATCTCTATGTGGTTCCAACACAAGCCTCCCTTCTTTGAAGGAAGCTGTGTGACCCATTGCCAAAAAGCAAATAAATAAAGAAATAAAGTGGACTCCTTGAACTGAGGGCAGGGTGGGGATGTGAAGCGAAAAGGAAATAGGTCTGTAATACGTTTTATAGTGCTAAGATTAGATTCTGGACAAAATTCAAATTTCAGAAGACAATGAATTTGAAATAGACTTTTTATTTGGGTGGCTAGGAACCATTATTCCCTAGCTTGTACAGGGTAGAGGAGCTGATACTGAACCCTGCACCAAAGACAGTCTGTGTATTTTACAGAGAAAAGAGCATGGATCCAAAAGGGGGAAACCTGCTTACATATTTTAACAAATGATTGTTTCATTTGGAATTAATTAACTAACTACCTTGTGTGCAGGAATCCATACACAGATCTCTTTCCAGAAGATTTCACTGGGATGAAATTATTTTGGTGTCTGCTTTCAGGTAGTACAGTGAATTTAGGCTTCTTTTTTTCTATCTTTATCTATCTGTCATCGGTGAATTGATCTATCATATAAATATATCTGTAAAAATTATTCTCTCAGGACTGAGAATAAGAGTATCTAAGATAGGAGGAAAGTGCAGAGACAGTCTGTGTTGTCATGATGGTAGCAGTTCAAGATACGCCCAAAAGCAGAATGTTAGGCAGCTACAGACCTTTACTATTGGAGAGTTAAGCATGTACAGAGTGAAGATGGTAAGGAGTAAGTAGGGAATGCAGTCATGGACTTCAGTACATCAATTCAATTTTAATTGTAAAAGTCTTGTTATGAACCTAAATTGCTGATGCTTCAAAGAAAAAAATTTTGAGCTATGTGCCTTGGTGGGGAAACAGTATTCTTTTTTCAGAGATTCCTCTGTAGGAATGTAAGTCTGCATATAAGTACTTCAGGATTTAACTCTCTTATTGTAACTATTAGAAAAAAACAATCTGTCATAGGAAGATATTAAAAAACATTTGGAAATAATCTTTGGCTGTCCCTCTTATTTCCTTATTTTTGCACCTCTTTTTGTATGTCTAAATGGGGACAAAAAAAACCCCACCACCAAATAATAAAAATAAATAAATAAATAAAAAGCAACAGACAAAACCATTCTTGGTTGAGGCCTTAGGCAATTATTTTTAAATCTTTAGTACTAGGCAGAGCCATAACCCAGATTTTTTAGGATAACTGCCAATCCCATCTGTTTGGCAAAAATCTTTCCTTTTTTTTCTTTTTTTTCTCTCTTTCTCTCTTTGTTGTGTTGTTTGTTTTTTTTTTCCTGTTGCCACAGATAGCCTACAGGTTTTGTGTCAAGCAGGAGCTTCTGACAATCTTTCAAAAAGCTATTTGTAGCAAACACAGTCCTTGCAAAAGCCAAGGAGGGAGTTTTGGGGGTTTAGATAGTATCAAAACCATAGCCAAATGGATGTTACAGAAAGTGTCTGTCTGCTGCATTTAAGGAGATATTCATTGTGTCTTTTACTCATCTTTACAGTGAAGACAAATGTACAAACCAGCATATGGTCTCATATGCAAAATGCTTCAAGGTGGCAGGATCCCCTCATGTCCTTCTCAGCCTGTCTGCCCTTTTTAAACCCCACTATTTAACAGAGTATAGGATAGTATGACGTGATGTGTTTTTTAGAGATAGATATATAGATATATATATATACACACACACACACACCAAGTCAATAGTAACTTTATGGATAACTAAATGGTACCTTAATTTTCTTAGTAGCTTTCAATTTCAATCACTAACGTAAATGTTAGGTAAGAGAGCTGGCAAGAAAAAGGAAATAATAGTTCTGCTTAAACTTTGTTGTTGTTGGTTTTTTAACCAATATATTATTCCCATTTGTCTTGTTTTACTATATGAAGAAAGTGATTAGATCAAAGGCTGCCATAAAGAATTTCACTGAGTTTGTAGTAATAAAAATATGTGAGTGTTGATGAAAAAAGGAAGGCAATAAAGAAGTTGCTGAGGTATGGTCACTGATAAAAGTGGAAAGAGGGAGGTTACCAGCATCCATCTGGATGACGAAGAGTTTACCTGATCTTAAAAGTATCACGCAGATAAGATCAGCCACATTTCTACCAAGCTTTACAAAACTGGGTTCTTCAATGCAAGCAGAATTTTCTTAACTTTGAAGTAGAAATTGAAAGTAGCAAAAGGGGCTAAGATTGTTGAGGATTCTACGGTACAAAGCAGGAATTACCAAAGAGAATGAAATTTTGTGTTTTCTATTAATGGAAATGTAGATTTTAATTTCATAATTCAATTCTGAAATTCATAATACATTCACCTATGGTGAGGGGTTTTAACAATCATTATTTTTATTTATATTTTATATTTATTTGTATCTAATCTTTCAAAAAATGATGCTTTGCTTTTGGGGAATTTCAGTTATTTTACAGGGAAACCTTGCTGGAAGGTACAGGATCCCAAATCTGTCCCATAGGAACTGTGGACTTTACTAAGGCTGAATGTTTGTTATGTGATTATAGGTTGCTGAACTTGGCGCTTTTTTTTTTTGAGAGATGTAAACTGAAATTTTTTATAAATGTCAAGAAAAGTTCTAATTAAATAAATTCTTGTGGTTTGGGAGCATGGGTAACTTTTAGTCAAAAGGACCAGTTGACTCAAATGAGACTTTTCTGCTTGATCTATCTGGCTGGTCATTTCCTTCCTTTTAGAAACATACTTCTCTTTTACAATTTCTATCACATCATGGAAAAATGTTTATTATAAAAAAAGAAACTCTAAATTATCTTTATGTAAGAAACAGTTAACTGTATTGAAACATTTCCAGATGCAAGAAAAAGTGCTTGTAATAGGATATTTAATGGTCAGTTACATCTCTTTTATGCTTTTCTCCTCCTTCACTGTATTCTGCTTTCTGTATAGCCAGGAAAAAAACTTGAAGTTTTTATTTTATTTGATTTTATAAGGAATTTAGATTTCTTATAAGTAGGTGTAGGGAAAAGGCTTGGGGGGTTTCTTTCATTACTGCAGTTTCTGTTTTTCAATTGAGTATGCCAGAAGTACTACCAATAAATGGAAGAGAAAAATAATAATTGGAAACTGGGGTAAACATTGATTTGCAAATAAAAGATGGAAACAGCATCACTCACATAAAGCGGATGAAGACCCATATGAATCACCAGGGAATGAGGGAAAGTAAGAAATACAGAGTCAGAGGATCTCAAGTAAGGGTAAAGATGGAAAGTAGCAGAAGAAAATAGAGTCGTGGGAAGGAGGAACTGCTGAGATAGTGGGAGCTGAGAAAACAGAACAGAAACAGACGATATGGAAAATGGCTAAATAATTAAATTGAATAAATAAAAGAATAAAATACAGAACAGAGAGAGAAATTAATAAAGAAAGTAAATGGAAGAGTCACGTTACTTCATATAAAGGAGTATACTGAAGTCAGATTTTCAGCTCTAGTTCCAATTCCTTTTTACTGCTTCAGCAATAGAAGGCAGTTATAAACTTGCTACAGGTTACGAAATATGAAGCTATCCTGTGACAATTTTCCACTGGCATCTGTTTCATATGTGAAAGGGAGAAGTTTCCACACTGTAGTGAAATGAATCAGGATCCAGGCAGCTGCAGAGGTGAGAATTCGTAGTTATCTCTATGAAATTACCCATTCCTTCTCCTGAATAAAACACATAACCTGACACAGGAGAAGACCTGAACAATTTTTCTTATATTTCACAGTAATTTTACATTTGGGAGAATGTTTAATTAAATCTAGATTTTTGGCAGTAATAGAANGAAAGGAAAGGAAAGGAAAGGACCACAATAAAGATGGAAAAGCAACCTAAAAGCTTTGGGCTTACTCCCAGAAGAGGACTAGGAATGAAGACCAAGTCTTCATTCGACTTTTCCATCCCAGCAGGAGCTACTGCTCAAACACCCTCCTCCATCTGAGACTGATGTCAGCCTGCCTAATTTCCAAGTTTACAGCATAAGGAAATTGGGCAGCACACACAGGGCTTGTTTACTACTCCAGGAACTCTGGTGCTTCAGCATACACCCAGGTGGAGCAAGCACTCTGTTGGAAGCCCTACCACAACAGGAAAAGAGTAACAAATCGCAGTACTCACCTTATCTAACTGTGGATGTCTAAACAGAAATAATTTCAGTTTCAACGTCAAATTTTAATCTTCTCTGTTGGAACCTTCAGTTCCCCTCATTGTCAGCAGAGGAATACAGGCAGTTCTAAGGGGAGAATTCATGTCACTTATCCTGGATATCTATCTTACGATGAGATCTACATAGCTGTTTTCCTTCCTGATTTTAAAGGAAGCCTTGGGTGACTGACTCATTTTGAACCTTAAGTGAGGTGAAAGGACTCTTAGAGCAATACTGCATCTTTCTAAGGTACATTGAAACTTCATGAAAAGCACAATAACTCTTTGCTAACATGAAGACACAGTTTTTTATTGCGGGACATTTTGAAACTGGGCTGTGTTCAACACTAACTCTGCGTGAAGCCTCAAAATTCATGAAACAGTCAGAAAATGCATTCTGTTTTCTATGGTATCAAAGGGGTTGACTTAGAACAGTGAGCAAAATTTGAAGTCCTTACAGCTCTTAAATAAACTGAAATGAATCTATTCTTTGGAGGCAAGTAATATTGGAGTAAGAAGCAAGCAAGACAAAGGCAACTAGCAATTTTGTGATGCCATGTCCTCAATGTATTTTAGTGAGATCAGGATTTTTCAAGGCTGCCTGCAGTACACACTATTCCACAAGACAGAGAGTATCACTTGCAAAAATTAGTGTGTGGAAGAAAAAAACCAAGCCTGTTCATGTCATGATGAGGTGGATTGGAAAGAAAGACAAGCAGGGAGGAGTTACATGCAGGTTTTGCAATTAGGGTTGTTCCCACAATTTATAAACCAGAGGGTGAATTAAATCATTTCCCTTACTCAGTTTTAAAAGTTTTACTCACTCTCATTTGATGGGGAGGGTGGGGGGACAGAGGTTGGTATAGATTTCACTACATGTAGCTGCATAAATGAAGTGCATAGCACATCCAAAAATTGTGGCCAATTTTTTTTCCTAGACTCTGAGAAACAGCTTTCTTTCCTTTCCAAAACTTTCCATTTACATCACTTGTGGTTACCCATAAATTATATTCATTAAAACAGTTGCTCACTGGTGTCCACATTGGCAGCTGGAGATCAATCACATTTTGAAGTTCTGGGATTAGTCAAAAAAAGAAAAAAACAAACAAAACAACAAACCAAAACTATACTGTACAATTTGATCAAATGAGAAACAAGGCATTAAAAGATTAAGAAAAACTTATTTCTATTTTCCTCTTCTGTCACTGAAATGGTATTTCTTTCCATTCTTTATGGTCTGTCACTATTAGTGTCTCCCACAGCTATTACAAAGAAATGCTGGAGAGACTGGGATTAAGATCCCAGTTCTTGAAAGAGCAGGGGTTCCCCATCAAGGTTATTTGAAATTGAGGCACACAGCACTCTGGAAACTAAGGAACTCCACTTGTTCTCCTGAACTTCTGAAGAGCTTGTCTTCGCTGCAGGCTGATATACTGCCTGCTTCCAGATGAGACAGGAGTTTTGTCACTTGGGCATAAAAAAGGCAAAATTCTTAGGCTTTTGTTAATTTATGTGAAGTGGTTGCAAGCATTAGATGAACTTAGAGTTTGGAGTCCACCATATATAAAGGACACCAACTAGTGTTTGTAATGATATATTTTTTTAAATGATGGATGTGCCAACATGTTTCTTAAGAGGTTTGAAATAGAGGTGTTTTTTTTTAAAGAAATGAAGTTATATACATAGATACATCCTAAATTAGTTATATTCATGGAAATGTCTCCAATGCTTGGTTAGGTAAATTAGCAGAACTAAACAAATAATACTGCTATAATAGCCGCTAAGTTCTTTGACCTTTTGTATGGAAAACTGAAAGAATATCTTTGGATATTAAGAAATTTGAATTAGTAGTGTGTCTCTGAGTTATTCTCATAATTTCCTTATTTTACAAGTGGGAAAAACTGATTGTCTAGGCAATTAGTAAGATTTTCCATAACAGAAATGACAGTCAGGCATCTAATTCCCATTTAAAGTGAGCAAGAGGCAGGAAGCCAAACTTTTCTTTTACATTAAAATTACCTTTGAATGACTTGCTGGGAATCGTGTGGGAAGTTGTGGAAGAATCTGTTGAATAAACTATTTGTCTTTTGTCACACTCCTCACCTCAGCCACAAGAAAATCCTTTATGTATATTTGTAACAGACTGGGATATTGTTCCACAAGTTCTGTGTAGGTTTATTTGAGCTCAGTACAACGTTGATTGTAAGCTATCAATGACTGGAGAAGAGGAATAAAATCTTTTGTGAAGCAAAGATGCATCACATATATTACAAATCTCTTTTAAGTATTGAAGACTCAGTATTCGCCCATTACCTTTTGTCTAGTTATGTAAAAACTTTTCTTGGCAGAGATCAAAATGTATCATGGTATTTTTTATATTCAATAAATATATTATTAAAAACCTGACTTCTCTTTTTACAGTAATTACTTTTTGACTTCCTTACCTGTGCATCATAAGGATGTGGATAGCTTGACTACAACCTCTCCACCTTTTTGCTTATCTTTTTCGGACAATATAATCTTTTGAAAGATGAAATGTTTGACATCTCTTACAGGAAATACTGCACTTATTTTGACAGTGCTATATCTAGCATGTCTTCTTTACTAGGCAAACTGCCTGTAAGGAAAAATAGAAATAACAACACATTGGCTTTTGTGTTCGTTGCTATGGCTAAACTGCATAGCAACAAGACTTAGGACACTTGCCTATATTCAGGAAAAAAAGTGAAAATTTAGCCTTCTGCATCGAGTGCATAACACGCACACACAGAGCAAGACCTCATATCCAAATAAAGACCTCACATCTTATTCATACTTTTCAACAAGAAAGGTAGATGGGCCTTAACTTTTTAGAACCTTAATTAAGCAAAAGGTAAATTAACTATGACTTGTCATTGGGAAATGCTTCTTTATATGAATTAAGCAACTATTACAACTGTTATTATACAGAAAAAGAAAGAAACATAAGAAGAGAGACTGGTGGTGTGATATAGAAGTAGGAGAAATAAAGAAAAGGACAAACTTCTATTGACAGCCCAAATTTCTAGCTGTTTTTCATGTACCTTACAAGTGATGAACCTTTCCAGAGATATTCACAGAGCATAATAATGATCAGGATATATTTTGCTGTCCAGTTTATTCGTTTCTCTGTTTCCATATTCATAGAATCATAGAATAATAAAATCATGGAATGGTTTGGGTTAGAAGGGACCTTAAAGATCATCTAGTTCCAACTCCCTGCCATGGGCAGGGACACCTCCCACTAGACCAGGTTGCTCAAAGCCCCATCCAGCCTGGCCTTGAACACTTCCAGGGGTTGGGGATCCATAACTTGCCTGGGCAACTGTTCCAGTGCCTCACCACCCTCACAGTAAAGAATTTCTTTCTAATATCTAATGTAAATCTCCCCTCTTTCAGTTTAAAACAGTTCAAAAATATTACTTCGTATTGTTTACTTCTAATTGTTTGGCGGTTTTCGATTAGGGTTTTTTGTTTATTTGTTTGGGGATTTTTTCCTCCAAACCTTTATGTGAGGCCTTTTCCAAAATCCATAGTTTACATTCTGAATAAAAATCTTAACTCAGCTTCTATAACACATTTAGCCAGAACAGCCATAGAATTAGTGATTTGAAGTAAGGCAGTAAAGATCAAAGTGATTTTCAATTCTTTTCCTTTACTGCTTTGAAAGAAATGGAGAGCAGATCCAGTTCAGGAAAAAAAAAAAAAAGATCAGCTTAAACCGTCGTTCCTATCCCCAATTTAAAGTGTTGATATCTCAGTTGGTATCTCAAGTTTCCATAAGACAACTTCACTGTCGCAGAAGAACCCAATCGTATGATATAGGGACTGCAGACTACAATTAAACATTGCTTTAGCATTTTGCTGCTCTATTTGAGCTATTCCATGACATTTTGCTCTGACATATTTTTCCTTTCAAATGTCTCAATCATTGTAACAAAAGTGAGAGTTTAGCTTCCAAAGTTGATTTTGTTCTTTAAGAATATCTCTGCCTCCTCCTTGATTATATACTTACCTACTTTTGCTTGACTAAAACTGTTATATAGAATATAATCTATTGTACTCATGTGGACAGATGTAAATGGAAACAAGGCGAAAAAAAATAACCCATGCTGAGGGACATGTACGTTTCCAAAAGACTGAGCAGGAGGTATGTAGACAAATCCTATTATTGGGTAATGAGATTTGTACGCGTACCCGGACACTATTATGAAAATGTAGCCCTTTTTCAAAACAAAGTGAAAGAAGGGGCCAATCTTTTCAGCTGGGGTCAAATTCTGCTTCCAGTAAGGATGCAGTAAGTCTAGTGTTCAAAAGTAGCTGAAAGAAAGAAATAGCCTTTACATTCATAGAAATTTTAGATGAATTTGAGCCTGATCATGCTCTTATTGAAATTAACAGGAATTTTGCCATTGGGTTGTAGCATCAAGCTTATGAATTACTAATCTGCTAAAGCTCTCTCAGTGTCAAGAAGTTTGCATTCCTTACAATAGTCTTCCCCTATGGAGTGAAACAATTCATATAAAATCAGGAATGTTATGAATAAAAGATTCAACCATTACATCATTGATGGACTTACAACAAAATTCTGCCAGTACCATGCATTTTAAAATCATATATCAAGATCCTGATAGTCACTTAAAATCACGGGTTTTAATATACAACAAATGCTGCACATCTACTCCACATCTTCTGCAACTGTAGAACATAGATGTATGTTCTCAAATATTTATTTATAAACATAAAGACTAAGAATATACTTCTCCATAAAGGAAAACTGGGACTCTTCAGTAATAAAAAATTCTGCCAGCAAAGCGCTTTAAGGAAAACATACAAAATGCTAAAATGCAGAAACCTGGGAACACTGGGTCACTGTACATTTGGAGACAACTATGTTTAAAAGGTAAAGACTTGAAGGTAGCTTTAGACAGTGCTGGTAGCCTTTGTGCTTTACCAGCTCATGTGCCGAAAAATTTTTTATTAATAAAATATGTCTTTGTTTTGTTTAATCTTCCTGATAACCCAGAACAATTTAGTAGTAGGAAGATAGATAACTCATGAAAGGTAAATAATTATCTACTCTTTCTAATTTTCTGAAGAAGCAGATGTTAAGTGTTTCATACATGAGACAATAAGGTCTCCATACCTCACAATTTCTTTTTTACACTGCAAGGTTCCTTTTTCCCAGGGAAATTCCAAGGGAAGAGGACTGCACACTCCTCTCGCAGCTTGATGAGTTCCAGCTTCGTAAGCTGCATGACTGCAGTGCTGTTCAGTGCAGGTAGGGTTTTCACCATCATGTCCAAAGTTAAGTCATTCAGCAGAAAGCCTTCATGGTCTGAGACCACACTATTATTTATAAACACAGTATGTATCTGTTATACGCTGTCTCCAAGATGTACGTCAGAACAGTAACTGTTCAAATCATTGGACGATCAGTTTTAAGGAATATTTCTAATCCAGGTAACAGTCCTATTTATAGATCCTTTCTGCTGAAATATATTAAGTCGGATAGCTGTAGCAAATTGGATGGTTGGTAGAAAATATCCGGTGATACAAATGGAACAAATAAGTAAATTAGTGAATTTCATCACTACTTATGAGAACTGTGTATATATTTGTAACTACAGAAGCTAATACATGCAGTCTGTAAATTGATCATGAATTCATGTTCTGACCAGATAACCTTTCTTTTTCCAACAACCATATGATAGATTTGAGAAGACAGTCATAGAATAAAATGAGAGAGGAATAATTTTGGTGTTTAATAATATAGCGTGTCTCTCTCTCTCACCAGCTGGATTTTCAAGTAAGGGCTTACACGTGCAAATTGTGCAAGAAAGGGCTGAGATATGAAAAATATGACAAAATCTCTTGGTGGCTAGGGTTTCCTCTCACCAGCTCAGGAGAAGGGAGACCTTGCCATGAAAGGGGTGGCTTTATTCATATTTTGCTGGTGTGGGATATAGGATGTCTACTACTTTCCTTTTTCCATTTCCAATGAAATTGCCATTCAGGTGAGGTGATCTCCCAGTTTTTCCCAATGTGTATTTCTGGGCTACATGCATCTGTTATGAAGGAGTATGACTCTGTACATGAAGGAAAACAGCTGGAAGAGCTGCAAAATAAGTTTTGAGTGATGGGAACTCTGGCATGATGTCAGTTACAACATGACCTTATTTCTGATCTGTTTTTCATTGCTGTGAGTCAGGCTGAACTTCTTCCCTATGTAAGGGTGACACCCCTGTAAAACTAGTGGAGGCAAGATCAGAATGATGCTCCATGTCTCTAGGAAAAATCGGGATAGCACAAAATAATGATTCAAAATGAAGGCATAGGTGAAACATTGCTTTCACATGGACAGGGGCAATATACTAAGAACGTGTGACGGGAGCAGAGTCCTACTGTTGTCACGGAGACTGAAAAAAATTGTTAACAACTTCTAGAAACAAAAATAAAAGTGTTTGGAATCTCTCCCACCATATTCCTTACAAGTACTAATGTGCAGTTCTCTGATACTTGTTTTAGACCCTGATGAAATAAACAACAAGAAATAGCATTTTTTTTTGTCTCTGAATATATGTTTTTATTTTACCAGAACCAATTTTAAATATAAATAACTGAAAAAAATCCTATGTATGTTTGTAAATGCATGCAAAACCAGCATGCAGGAAGCATGCATCACAAAATCATGCAGAAATTACAGAGCCTAGCAGCTACCTTCCTTACACAGGGGAATCCAGAAGTGGGAATCTGGTCCAATCCTCCTCCCACAGAGTTTGAGGGGATTTGAGGGACTTGGAAACAAATTTGCAGCAGACAATTTGCTGCATGAGGATGATACTCAAACTACACAGTACAAAAAGCTAAAGGGAGGGATGCATCTTTTCAGTTCTTCCCTCCAATTCATGCTGAAAATGTCAGCTTCTCAGCTTCAGCAATTTTGAGACATAGCATAGAGCTGTCACCTGCCATGCGAGGTCTGTGACATGCTTCAGCAGAGGTCACTCTTTTCTTTCAAGTCACAGCTAGAGAAGAGGATTTCTATTCCCCTTTCCCTCATATGTAAGAGATTAGTGAGTATTCACCTAGGAATAAGATGTTCACTTTATTTAATAAAATATGTAAACGATATCAAGGTCAACTAGAAGGAGAATGTGGGTTTGCAAGTTTAAGGTAAACATGAGGTGATGCAGAGGGATGGGATTTACTCCCTCTACTAAGACTTAGTAACTAATAACTCCTCAGTGTAAAATGGATAATCTCAGGCCCAAACCCAATCTACCCTATTTTAGGGAAAACTTTCAGCCATCCAGTGAGTGTTATGTGTTGCTATACTTCTTGCTGAGCTATGCTGTCATCCTGTCACAGAGCTGAGGTAAAATGAATTTTCATAAAGCTCCTAACTTATTCTTGCCCAGCTGATATTTATCCCGAAACAAAGCTGTATTTCCGTGCTTCTCCAACAGGATTCCCTTGCAACATGTAGGAGCCTTATGGGTAGTAAGTCACCATCTTCTGTGAAAAAGGATGTTCACAGAACCCATGTGAACTCAGGAGAAAATTCCCTTCATAAAGTATTCAGGAACAAATGCAGGTGTGTTAGTGATTAAAGACCATTTTGATAGGCTGATATTAATTCAGAATAAGGCTGTAGCTTTGCTATGACAGCTTTTTGTTGTCAGAACTGAAGTTCCTGAAGGTAACTGTATAGCCTTTGGGTTTTTTTATTTCATATATTGACAATAAACTAAAATACACTATAAACTTCATTTGGACTGTAAAGGAAGTCTGAAATGAAAGGAAAGGGAAAATACTAAACAGAGTGTAATGATTGTTTGAAACCAAACCAAAGCCAAGACTTTGAACAATTGTATTGCCTGCTTGTGATTACTCAAAATTTAGCAGAACATCAAAATACGATCAAAATTGCTGATTCAGTAGAGGTCTTTTTGATAATTCAGCTGATATGTTATTGCTAGTTACTAACTTAAACTAAACTTAAATTATTGTTTATCGTATTTCATAGCTGAGACTTCGACTTCCTTTAGACAAAGCTGTTTTTTTACCGTATAGGTATTGTTATCACAGCGGAAGGTCACTTGAAATTTGTTCTTTGGTCTAAATGATGCTTAAAATCAATAGTAGTTCCTGAATAGTTTCTCACCCTTCTTGACTCAGTGGATAAACAGAGGCCACGTTCAAAACAACATAGAATTTTCTGGCTCAAAGTCACCTTTCAAAAAGAGGGAAACATAAGAATTTCTTTCTGTTGATTTCATTTTAGAATAGTGTTGTCATTTATTTATATCACCTCAACAATTGCTGCCAGAAGGATGCCCCAGGACAAGAGAATATATTTTTACTGTTCAAAATTGATCTCTTTAGAAAGAAGGCTAACATTTAGTTCCACATAGATATATGCTGTTATGCAAATAACTGGGTGCAGCGAATCATTAAATACAGAGACAAAGTCACAGCTAGTGTAAGAGGGCAGTACTCGTGAAATGAATGGAGCCAGGCTTGCCTTTTTCAGCAAAATATTTTGCCTGAGGCTTTTTAGCATCCAAAGTGTAAAGAGCCAACATGCTGTCATCCTGCCTGAGCTGTACAGTTTTCCTATGGAACAAAAGATCTTTTTCATTAACAACAAGCCCATTGAAAAGAGAAGCAATGGATCTTTTTAGCTATTAATGGAAAAAACATTAGCATAGCATTAAGTACACAACTGGGGAAATCCCCAAATTAAAATTCCTCACTTGCTGTGGTTTCAGCCACACTCTGTGTAATTTAAATCATACTTTAAAGCAGGGGGGTCTGATTTTCCCAAATTCATATGTATACAAATTTAAGTGATTCATTTCAACCCAATGCGTGTGTATAATTTCAGTAATTGTACACACAAATCACACATTTGCCTGTAAATGGCCCCCTATTCTTTTACAGGTGGTGAAAAACTGGCTTAATTAGAACTGAAATATTGCCTTTAGGTAGCCCATTTAACCTGTTGGAAAGCTCAAATACAGCAACTTCATGATGATGCTGGAGACTCCTGCATCCAGTCTTATTAGAAGATGTTTAAATATGTTCTTGAATTCTATTGGGTCAAATGCATGCTTAAGTGTTCTTTGGAGAAGGGATATTTATCTGAATTGGAACTTATATGCATAACTTCAGACTTATTTTGTGTGCCAATTATTTTGTTATTTAGAACCCACAGTGCAGTAGCAGGGAATTTACAATTAGAGAAAAGAGATTACTGAAAATGAACAATTCCATGTCTGTCAGTGTTGTCCTGCTGATCCAATTGAAATGGATAAGATTTACAGGACTGCCACCCTAAAGCATAAGGTCTTATGATTTAGCAAAAAAACACATATAAGCAAAAATTTCTGTTGGTCAGTTTATCTTTGCAGAAGGTTCCATTACAGTACATAGATCACTGGTAGAAAAAAGAGTTCTTCACAGATTTCAGTGGAAGCTACATAAGACCCAGAAAAAAGCATCTTTTGACACATTTTGAGGAAAACTAAAAGAACGGAAGAGGAGAGGAGTTAAACAGATTTCAGATCGGTTTCTGCTCTCTGACACTGTTATCAAATTTTTAGAAGTAAAAGGCAAAATCTTCTGCCAGTTACATCTGTGTAACATTGACTTCAATGGCATTTCACAGGTAACAAAACACAGAACTAGATCCAACATGTCGCTTCTCACTAAACTTATCCTACTACCTTTGCCTTTCAGGGCTTTAACACCCTGTTTGCTAAAAAAGGTGAAATAGAGCCGTAAGATATTTCTATTGCCTTTTGCAAGGGTATAAAGGAGTCAAACTACACAGATGAATAAAATCCTCTGGCAACAGCGGGAGCATTTGTTACCAATGAAAGCTATAATTCTTAGGGATGCTATAATCTTGAGTGTCCCATGAAAAAACATTCTCTCCCTTACCTGTCATGTTTGCTTTCCTTCTCCTCCCTCTGTTTTTTATTATTTAATTTTCTAATTATTTTATCTACCTTTCTGATGATATTTAGGGATCAGTTTGTTTGAAAGATATTATGTACAACACATTTGCATCATATTGTGCTATCTACACATGTGAATGTATTTTCTGTAACTATGAAACCTGGTAAACCCAGCTGTAATAACAGCTATAACAGAAAAAAGCCGTCAGACACAGAACCTGTCTTGACTGGTGATTTATTCCATTTTCTTCAGTGCCAGCTGAAATCGGTGTCTTTCGCCTTCCAGAATAGGCAAAAGTTTTTTGTCTTTTATCCTGACTCCTCTTGACCTACTCCAGCAATTCAGCCAGATTTTCTCTCTGTTGCTTAACAAAGTCAATAGATTTTGTATAGGTGTAAGAGGAGCAGATTTTGCTCCATTTGTTCCAAACATGCTGTGAAAATACTGATGTGTTTACATAAAAGCACAAGTCTGAAAACACAGTAAATCAACCCCATGCTGTTTCAGTGTCAAAAGCAAGAATTACTGAAAATGTTATTAAATTATTGTAAAAATGGTAAATTAAATCTAAACTCTAAATGATGAACAAATTAGAAGGGCTTTGAGTACAGTTGTCAATGTTTGTTTTATGTCTCCATAAATGTCAAAATTTAGACTCTAATCATTACAGTCTAAACTAGATTCAGATTTGGGTTTTGTTTACAAGTAAATATATTTTCTTCCTTTCTCCGGCTATAATGCAGGCAATGATTCTTTTTTAGCAAGGCATTCAGAGTGTTTCATTACCCTTTTGATAGTTCTAACACATTAGGATGTAAGGATGGTGGGTGAGTCAAAGTGGAGAAAGCAATATTTTTCACGTTACACCTTTAATGGAGTAAAGAAAAGAATGTTTTCTGCAAACCCATTAGTCTATTACTTCTAGTACTAAATAGCATACTGGTGCAAACGGGTGCATTCTATCTGAAGAAAGAATAAATAAGGAAAGAGTATACAACCACGTGGCTGTAGGACAGGAAGATTACTGAATTACTAAATTATCTTTAAGTTTGCATATTGCATAGAGATTGATTGGCTGCAATAAGCATTTGACTTTTTCAACAGCAAACCCAAAAGGCTAACTGGCTGATTGTAAACTTTGCTGGAATAGGTTTCTTTTTCCTATGAAGAAATATGGGTATGTAATGTTATGGAGAGCTTTTAAAATTCCTCCAAATGTGTGACCTTTCATATATTACGCCACAATTCACACACAAATGTTAATGATACTGAAGATATTTAAAACTGTTTTTTAAAGATTCATGCAGATGTTCATTACTTGACAGGAGCAATATCTTCTTTTAATTGAATTGTGCTTTCAATTAAATTTTGTAGTGTAGGATCAATAGAAAAGCACATGGTACAATAGAGAATTTTAACACTAAATTCCCAAAGGAAATGTAGATATTGCCATAATCCGGGCTGCAAAGTTGAGGAACCTGAGGTAGTTGGTACATCAAGAAGACTCTGAAGTCCTGCCTTGTGACAAGTCGGTCCCCTAAGTCCCATCGAGAATGTAAGGGATAAGCCTGAAATTCACAAAACTTGATCTTATTTCAGAAGATAACACTTAACCTAGGACAGTCCATACCTGAAAATACAGTGAAGAATCAGTACTGGGTTTATATCTAATATCCTATTCATCTACAGAAAACTCTGGTTTATCACCCCTTTCCATTCTCTGGAAATGAGGCATTTGTGCCTACCACCACCAAGAGCATCATGACTATTGGACTGTAGGCTATCCTCTCTCTTTTCTGCTCGATTTTTAAAAAACTTTTATTTTTTTTTTAATAATAAAGAGAAAATTACTACAGTCAGATGATTTGTACACTCCTGAGAGAGACCAAGGTAGGCTGAGACTGGTCCAGATCCAGAATTATATTATATGCTTTAATAACACATATAATATAGATATCTATCTATATAAGCACATAGAATCATAGAATCATT
>VWZL01002825.1:397326-595671 GCA_013396915.1 Stercorarius parasiticus | reverse complement strand
AAACCCATGAAATTATAACAATTTTTCTCAGTGGAATCACTTTTTGCTCAAATGGCTCTAGCTTTTACAGCAAACGCACCATGGTAATGAAACCAATCCTACAGTCAAGCTTATTCCAGCTGAAAACATTGGAGATTTCCTCCGGCCTCTTTCTGCTGTGCCTCCTGGCAGCTGTGCCTTCTGCCAGACATGGCCATGGCACTGGGGAGAAGGTGTCCAAGACATGGCCATGGCACTGGGGAGAGGATGCCCAAGACATGGCCGTGGCACTGGGGAGGAGGTGCCCACCTGAGCGCTGGGAGGTTCTGCCCGAAAAAGCCCCAGAAGTTGGGCTGCACATACAAATATTCCTCCACTATTTTCTTCAAGTTCGTCTCATCTCTGCTATCCTAGTTCTTCCTTTTACGGTTCTACTTTTGGGGTTCTGCACCATCAGCTGTTACGATACATCCTCCTGGCTTGTTGGGATGGCACTTGGCCATCACTTCTCTCTTGCACCTCCTCTCCAACTCCTGGTAACCTCCCAGACCTCATAGCAATGGTGTCACACCAAGCACAAGGCTTGGCCATGCTGTCAGCCCTTCCTAGCCCGGCTGCTGCATTTTGGCAAGACCGCTTGAACCAATTAAGCATAGGACTGAGGGGCTGCAAGGTCCTCCCTGTCCCAGTCTGTGGCCAAACCCGCGAGAGACGCAATTCTTCTATATACTATAGCAATCATGCAAAATATGGAGAGATCAGCTGGCTTGGAGGAGGTGGATTTGCTAAATCAACCACTCCCTTGCCAGTAATTTGTGAATACTTTTTCTTCTCTTTTCCTCTTTTTACAAAAAAATCCAAATAAAAAATAAGGTGATACAACGCTAATAAAATTGCCACTTAAATCAATTTGTCTTGGTTTTGGAAAAGAGTATCAAAATTTTAGCTTTTCAAAAACTGCGATTGCAAACATAGATATAATCTCCAAATTTTTTAGAAGGTGGAAAATCCATTTTCTGACCAGCCCTACTTACGACTGGGTAGATGGGTTACTTATCCAAACTAACACTGACCTTCAAAAATGTTTGGGTTGATGTCAGTGTTTGGGCTGAGGTTTGGTTTGGCCGGTTCTTATTTTTCCATAGCAATTTACCCATCCCTAGAAGAGATGCAGCTCTGAAACGGAATAAAAAGAAGAATGCTAAGCACACATAGGCCAAACTGGGCTACTATTTAATAGAAATAATAAAGAAACCCTTTACCTCATCTTTATCTGACTGATTGCACACAGCGCTTATTAACATAGCAGCTGATCCCATTATGAAAGCCATCAGCCATAATCGCAACGCCTGATGAAAAGGAGGAAAGAAAACAGATTTATTAAACAGCTAAACTTTGTTTACATTGATAAATGAGCCTTTCTAGAGATCCCAAAGTTCATTTAAAAACCCTTTTTTAGCAGCTATTTAGCTAGCCAGCTGCAGAAGCCTCCCGAGATCTCCCCAGTGTCATTTGCAGAAACCTTCCTTCTAAGTTTCTCCCGAGGTCTCCCGAGCTGTGCCCAGGTGTTGAGATTTAAGGATGTGCTATTCCTCACATCAGCTGCACAGGATGGACTCTCGCCCATACTGTCAGCACCCTGCGAACAAGAGAAGGCCTTCTTTGTGCGCTCTCTCAAGGCCCGGCACTGTGGCTATCTCATTCTGTTTCGAATTAACATTGGTGGTGATTTCCGCTGGCTTTGCTTTGTAGAAAGGCCTCTATGTTCTGCAGCCGCTCTCCAATTGCAGGGCGCCATGGGAGGCTGCAGGCAGATGCAAATAGTGTTGTCTCAGTTTGCTCCCGTGGTTTTGCTTTCCTAGGAGGCTGAGAAGCGAAGAGATGGGGCTTTGGTCATTAGCAGCCAAGGCGGACCAAGAGAAGCAAAAATTGGGTTTTAGCATAAAGTGCAAGCTCTGCACGGCGTGCTGCGTGCTGAGGACTGCAACATCGACTGCAAAAATTGTCTTCCCTCCACTGGCCTCCAGAACATGATGAAATCGTTGAGCATATTAATCAGCACAGCCACAGAAATGGCGAAAGGTGAGGCTAAAAAACATCAGTTAGTGTTACAAAATATGCGGGACAGCATACAAAAGCCTGTCAGCGTCCAGCAACAGAGCTGCAACCAGTATTATTAGATCACAACCTAGATGCGATATACATTTTAATCCAGTATAGAGTGTTTGGAAAAATAGTTTCCCCGTGGCTGCTCTGATCTCGGCGGTCCCACGTGCTCCGGCTACTGGGGAAGGCGCAGACCGCGTGGCCGATGAATGCCGACTTTCTTCGGCCGTGTTTCCCTCCACTCAGAACAAGATCACACACAGTATGTATAGGACCATGCAAACATACAAGGATGATTAATACTTGCTTGTGATTAATTGCACGTTTACTCCAGCGAATGACTCAATAATTAGATGAATGTTTTTTCCAATCCTTTGCTAGATTTTATTACCCTCCAGCGCGCCGCAGCACAGAGACATCGTGAGATACGGAACAAAGCCAAGGTCAGCGCGGCGCTCCCAACGCCGTGCCATGGTCCTGGCCCCAGAAACCCTCTTCCCAGTCGGGATCAGGCTGATGGGCTGTGAACCACCTCGCGGAGGCAGAGCTGACAGTACAAAAAGTCTTGGGCATATATATATAGTCGGTAGGAAACCAGTTTGAAAAAGGGAAGGCTATTGTACTCAAATTGTGCCCGCAGTCCCAGAATAGATGGGTGTTTTTTGCAAAAGCAGACAGGAGAGTGAACTTGTTGACGCTATACTTCAAACAGCAGGATTCAAAGTCAACAGAAGGGTGGTGAAAATATCTCCTCGGATTTATTTATTTATTTGCATTAAATAAAACTTGCCCTTTCTTCCCGGTAACCCAACAAACAAACCCAAAATGGGGTAGAGTTGCCAACATGTTCCAGTTTGGTCTTGCAGTTTCAATCCTGTCCTCTCGACAGGGCCCCCTTAGATGTACTGGTCCATGACGTGCGCACTGGTGAGATTTTCCTCCCTCCAGCCCTGAAGGATGATGCCCCCTTGAAAGAATCGCACAGGGATTAACAGGTTTCCTACCTCCAGTCTAATCCATAAATAATTTTATCATCCTTATAACATATGTAATTCTCCCCAGTCCCTTCCAAGGACAAAAAATATTTCAAGTTTACGTCTGAGAAAGCTTTAGGCACCTTACAGGATATTTGGGAATATTCTGAATTCAGGCTTCTTTTTTTTTTTACCTTCTCTGGTGCAAAGAAGATTGGATTTATATTTAGTCTGTGTTTCTGTCCCTATTTTATAAACACAGGAGTTCTGAGACAAAATAATAATAGTGTGAAAATGGACCAACCGCAGTGACGGCAAATACATGGAGAGACGTTTTAGTTTATAGTTACACAGAAAATGTTTTGCTGAAGTGGTGGTCCCTAATGTAAGATTCACTTTTAATTACCCAGTACATTCATATTTGAGTAAAACAAATAAATAGATAATAGAGGTAGAGAGAAGGATATGAACTTCAATGGTCATGAAATCATTGACTGGAAAGCCTAAATGATGTATTTTATTAATTTAACTAAGGCTGTATACCCATAGCTTTTCATTGCCAGTGCCGTAATTTTGGAATTTAAGCTTCTATCTTTCCACAGAATTTTTAATGCCCTTAAATCTGTGTGGTTTATTTGCCTAACTCTGCTAAATTTCTAACTGCAGCAGCAAATACTATTTACCATTTTTAAAAGGGTTGTCAAAATTATTAGATATCAGATGAGTGTAATCAATACAGGAAACAAAAAATATTTACTTTTCCACGTCCAGTAAATAATAAATAGTTTGGATTTTATCCTTTAACTGTTGATTTTGTTTTCCAGTTGGAAGCATTACCACTGTATTAGTAAAGAGTCACTATAGGAAAAGACTAAATGTTAAATTACATTTTCAGCTATCTTGACATGGCATATTTGGCACGGCTTTCTCAGCGAACAAGCTAGTCTATATATTTCTGAGAAATTAAAACCATATGGCAACACCTTAAAAAAAAAAAAAAAGCCCTTCTCTGGAAGCATCCTTGGAGTTTTCAAAACGTATATGAATTAAATATAGTTGTATTTATTTAGAAAGGATCTGCTCGGATTAGACATAGCCCCCTCATTTCTGCTCCAAGATTTAAACTGCCAATATGCTACTGCTGTAAGTCACAACGGGAGATAACTTAATGATTGCATTTCTATTAATAGCCTCTTCGTCTCTAAGTTGAAGAATGTATTTAATTTTGGCTACACTCAGTTTTTGTGAAGACTATTAAATTAGGACATTGATTAGAGGATGAGAGCTTTCTTCTGCCATGCCAGATAATGGCTAAAATAATATTGTCGCTGGAAGGAGATTCCACTCTTCAATGTCATTGAAAGACTACGGAAGGCTTTATATGAAGTTAAAAGGTTCTGATAGATATTAGCTAGCGCTCCGCAAGTCAGTACTGAGACTGGCTTTGAGCTTCCCCTTGCTGCCGGCCCAGGACCAGGAGGCAGGAGACCTCAGAGCCCTCGAGGTACAAAACTCCTTGCAAAAAATCACATTTGGGATACAGGACCGGGGAAGTGGAGCACCAGTGGCTCACGGACCTCCCCAACACACGGCCCTTCTGGCCAGATACCATCGTATTCCTTAATACGTTCATCGAGGATTGTTTATTATTAATATTTAGAGAGTCTCTAATTTCTCGAAGAGGAGGAGCTGGGTCACAGTGTCACCTTCTCCTCCCGTGCCTGAGCTGGGAAAAGGTGCCTCTTTTCTTGAATTATCTGGTGACGTTACAAGCTTTGACAAGAAGAGAAATCTCCTCCAGCTCCTGCCCAGCCCAAGATGTGGTCAAATATATGACTTCAGCGGAAAGCATTTGATTAGATGAATGTAGGTATATAAAACCACTCAATTTGGTATAGATATTTTGATATAGGAAACATATTTTCAATTTTGTGTTTTATGTCCGTGAGGAAGCATGTAAAAACTTTTCAGCAACATAATACCCTAAAATATAAAGCCCTCAATTTTCCCCTGCCTCTGTTCCTATATACTCCTTGTATATTTGCACATTTGGATATGATGACAATTAGTTCTGTGCTACGGGACTGGATTGATTTCGCTTTCTGGGTCTCGTCCAGCTAAAACGTTACAGGTTCAAATACAGAAGCCTCTGGTTAATGAACTCCAGAAAGTGTAAAATACTGAGGCCCTGCAGTTACACGATCACCCTTCCGAACAGAAGCACTAATATCTAACAAGGCGAGCTACTGTTCTACCCTTTAGAAGAAGCTCATAAAAAGTAGGTTTAATTTGTCTGGGAAAAATAGACTTTAAAAAAGTGGTCTAAGTTCCCTGGTGGAAAAACATGCTTCTATTATGAAGCCTTCCCACCAAATGTCTTGGAAATTAGGCAAAGTTAACATGTCCAGTTGGAGCCGAGCCAGGAAATGAACAGTGGATGTTCTCTTGTAAAAATCCTGAAAGCTGCAAGTAGCCCATAAACAGTTTGCAGAGTGAGTCAAAACGGACCATTTTATGTTCCCTAATGGAAATACGGCTTATTTGTACATGGATTCAAAGTGACAATGTGATGTCATCAAATGATTTAAGGTCAGAAGCATAGCAAGAGTCAATATACAGTGGTGGATGGAAACATCCTATTCTTACTGAAGTATTTTGGAGGAACCACCAGCACTAGGGTTTGTCTTGGCCCTTTGGAGCTGGTACAGGAAAACCTCAGCGGCTCTATTCCTGGAATTGCAAGGTGGGAAGTTTACTGTTACCATCAGTCTAAGGAGGGCTTTCAGGAATATTAGTAAAGTTTGCATTCGGTTCAGAAAACAGAGACATTTCCTATAGAAAAGTGCACTTTTGGCTGGTGCGGCCAAATAAATGATCTGTGTTCGGTATTATCTCCAGAATTAACACTGAGGTTTGCAGGTCAGATTCAGGTATTCCAATTCACAGATTTGCTGCAGAAAAAGTGCACACCTGAAACAGTGTCCCTTGAGGACGAAGCTTCCTCCAAAGTAAGGGGAGCCGGGATGTCCCTCAACCTTTGACTTACAGCCAGAGGCCCTTTCCTTGCATTCTGAAATGTGAGATTTGATCCCTTCTTTCACAATATGATTTTAATTTGTAAAGTGGTTTTGAGCCCGTGGCAGAAAAAACAGAAGGCTGAAGTGTTATCCAGCACTGATACAGTTTTTCCAAATCTTTAGAACCAGATGAGCTAGGAACAGTTCTTCCATTTTTCTTTCGAAGGCAGAATACAGCAGTGGAAGGTTCAAATGAGGTGCTTCCAAAGAGGCAAAGAAGAAAGTTTTGCCCAGGTAATATAACTCCCATAGATCATTGAGAGCCGTAAAAGCTCGTTCATCAGCAGTCGTCTGCAACCAGGCTGAGCAATCCTCAAAGCTCAAGTTTCACCAAATGATACTTTTTAATTCCTGAAACTATCTTAATGAAAGAATGCTTCCTTCTTACTTCTTGAGGTAAAGTTTGACACTGACTCTTGAGCCATTTCTGTTATTTATCTCACATCATTTTCTTCATTACTGTCATTACTATGATAAGAAAACATACACATCACTTTGGTGAAGGATGCCTAGCCCTGCACTCAGTTCTAAGCGTTCCCATTTATTTAGAAACCTAGTAAAACCTGGTCTAATTTAATTGCTAACAGAAATAACCAATTCAGAATTAATCTCTAATTAAGAATGAGCTTTGGAACCTACACTGGCATTTGAACTCCATGTCCTGGTCTCTATAGGAATATTAAAAGCCCCGTCAGAAATGTTCTAGCTGACAAGAGAGGATAAATGGAGAATATATTAATTAATATAGAAGACTCTAATTAAATAACAAAGCTGCAGATACATCCAGGGAGCACAGAGCTCACTCAGGTGTCTCTCCAGGACACGGCATCGCTCTCGGCAGACCCAGATGGATTTCCTTTACAGATATTTTCCTACACGGTTTGTGGAAGTGAGCAGGATGTTCATGATTTTTACAGACGTACGAAGGCACAGCAAAATGACACGAGATTACCGAGGTCAGCTGGAGGTAAACAACAGAATATAGTAGATTTCTGTTCCCTGGATTCCAACTCATAGGTCTTTCCTGATTGTATGGTCTGTTTTCTGTAAGAAAATTTCGGAAATGAGAGCTTACTCTCTGAAAAACATGGGAAATCTTCAGCCATTTCCTGAGGAGTTGTTAGGAAACATTAACAATCATCATTTATTGATAAAAATTAAAGCTATGATTTTCAGGGGTTGATTCATTTTGAAGAAAACTTCTAAATCAGTTCTACTTATTGATATTTGCAAGCACTCATTTGTCTTTAATTTTGGCAGAAGGTTAGCTGCAGATTCAGTGGAACAAGTCACTATTTAATCACCTTTCTGTATTTCATGGCAGCTGCCAATTAGAAGGTGGGAGAGAGGCATGGACAGGCTAGAACCATATGGAGTTCTCTAAAAGTAGATAATTTAGGAATGACATTTATTTGTATAAAAAATAGTGCCTTCTCTTACCTACCTGTTAGGCATGGCCCTTTCATGAATCTTGCCCACAGTTGCAAGAAAAGCAAATTGGAATAAAATGAGATGCCAAGAACAGCACTTGCTGGTTGGGAACATTACTGTTTTATTATAGGAAAATACCTGTATCACACTCATAAAGAAACTATTAAAAATGTAGGTAGGCTACCCTTTCTACCTCCTTCCACATACCCACACCTACGCACAAAACCTCCCTTTCTTCTGAGCCCCCATTTCAGCCAATTTCTTTATGAGGGTTGTGTCTAACCGAGCATCGGGAAAGTCACAGACAAAGAAGGGTATGAGAGGGAGGAATCTTTCTGTTTCCATTATGTTTCCATAAAATTGCAGTCCAAAAGGTGTAGCTTGGGATGCAGCAAGGAGTTCACACACACAAAGTCCACACAGGAGATGGAGTTCCTGCAGACCTCCCCACACACAACAGCATGGGTAGTCTGGTACCCTTTGTACTTGTTCTGCAACAAGTAGACGTGATCCTGAAAGATTTAATTAGCTACACGCTCAAATGTTGCTGAGAAAGAGAAATCCAAGAGGAGAATTAGCAAAGTGTCTTCCTCTTCAGCCTTTCTGTTGGGCTGCGTGGAGCTGAGCAGAAGCCACTAAATAAAGCGAGGAATTGAAAAGTTGTTTTCTTGCAAGTTGACTGAAACCAAATATACTTGATAACAGGGCTAAGTCCTTGTGGGAGCTGAGCCGAGTCTTTCACACATTTCCTCAGGTAGGAAACCGCTGTGCAACATTTCAAAGCAAGGTCCCTCCCATTTTTCTCAAAAGAGCTCTTTCGTGACTCCCTAGGTTGTGGTTTCAGGGTCCCACAGGCTGGACACGCTGCTGGTTCCTCATAGGACATGGTGTATGGGAGTCTCTCGGAACGTATTTTCCCTCATCTACAGATCCATACCCCCACCCTGTGGCATGACCCGGCCTGTAAAGCCAACAGCAGACAGAGCTCACAGCCTTGCTCTTGGGACACCCTCCTGCCTCCAAGCTTGGAAAAGAAGCAGCAGGACGGGTCAGAGGAACTACATGGAGGATATAGGACACGATTCAAAACTGCTTTAGAGTAGCCCTGAGTTGAGCAAAACACTGAGTTTGAGTCCTCTCCATGCACAGTAAAAATTTAAATGAAATTCACTGTATCAAGAAAGATCCTCTGGATTTCCAGCAGAAGGGACAGAGGAATTTAATACCTGAAATTCAGCCAAAGGCTGAAAGATCTTATAACTTTAATGTCTGCACTAGACTCTTTCGTTTCACTACAACATTTTGATTTCCAATTAGAATACACATGCACTCAAATTGCTGTGCGTATAATTTTCCCACGGCAGCCTCTCACGGAGGGTGAGCACAGCAGTTCTTGAGAATGATTATGTCTTCAGTCAACCGTGGGTTCTCCACATCCAGATTCCCAATTTTTGTTATGCCATTGTAAATCTAGAGAAACTCCAGTGATTTCACTGAACTTGGGCTACTGGAAAGCCAAAGTAAACACAATGAGTTGTCAAAGGAGTTATATCGCATTGGCACCAGTATAACTGAAAGCATAATTTGCACTATTTTTGAATAATATGGTGTCTTAGGTTGTTAGGAATGAGGTCCTGCAAACACATACGTGAGTAAATTTCTTCATGTGAGCAGCCCCTGTGCTGTCTTTTTATCTGAAGAATGCTAATACGCCAGATGTTGGGACTTCACCAGAAACTTGATTTACGTCAGCCAAAGTTCTGGTTTACCATTCTCATACAGAAAAATGTCTGCTGGATTGGGCCCTTCTGATAATGTCCCCAGGAACTGATGAAAATAATAGCCGAGAAGCCTTGAAACAGGTTTCTGGTGAAGTCTGTAGAGTAGAAAATCTTGAAATTTAGGGGTGGTAGGGCTTGTAAAAGATTTAAAAATCAGACTGGCTTTGAGTTACAGAGTCTCAGAGTCAGTCATCAGTTACAGACATCTCAGAGTCAGATGAGACATGAAACTTTAGGCTCCTCTGAATTATTTGGCATTAAAGTCATATGAAAGTTTGGAAGGAAGTCCAATCCAGAAAGAAATCCTTCATGTTCAGATAATCTCCGTGGTAGCAGAATCTCATCCTTCCGTCCTCCTTGTGAGCCACCCATAAAGAAAACTCCTGTCACAGCCCCTGGGAAGGCATGAGCAAAAAGGGAGCAACTGAAAGGAGGAACTGAAAGGTGAGCTCCTGGTCCCACCGAATGCAGTGGCAACACTCTCACTGACTTCTAAGTTGTAATGGTTTTGCCCCAAATCAGGTTTCAGTGACAAAATTTTCCACGGCGGCGTGGTATGATCAAGGTAAAGCATTGCATTCAGCTCCTTCAATGTAAACTATTTCTGGGGTATAGGAACGAGGAACGGAGTTTGTTGGGGGGGTTGTTTTCAATGAAAAGGTATTCCAATATACCTTTAAAAAATACGTTCCAGAGAAAACATACGGAAATTAAGTTTGGGTATGGCTACACAGCCATTTCCCCCCTCCCCCAGCCCAGATTCACTGAGAGACATAAAACAACATCTTGATATTTCGTTTTGAAGGGTCCTTTCTTCAGCCTTTTAGAAACAAATTTTACCTTGCTTGTAGTTGTAAATAAAAAAGTAACAAAATCAATTCATCACGGACTTTTATGAAGTGAAGAGAAAGTTAACACACCCCATTGGTTATAAATTGATTTCTGAAGGCATAAGGACCAATAAAGTGCATTTCTTATTTGCCCCCGTCTACTTGCGTGGCGTTTCCTACAGGTCAGGAGGCACACGAGCTGAGGTCAACCCCTGGGGTGTATAATTTGCAACACAGTGCCTTCATTGCAGAGCTTCCCTGCCACAAGGTGCAAATATGTTTTCCTTGGCCAGAGGAACTGTATGAAATAAATTATTCTGCAGCCAGTCTGACAGAGCTGGGCATGGGGTACAGAGAACTGGACAATTTCCCAGTGGCCTCTTGCCTAGAATTTGTTCTGAATGCACGAAGCCGAGCAGGATTTGCAGGAGACAGATGTGGATCGTGCGTATTAATTCCCAATTCAAGTTTATCTCTTCACGTCACAAAAGGACAATGTGTTGCTTCAGCAAATCTCATTTAGCAGAACTCAACGTGACTCCTACCAGAGCTGGAAAACTCGAATATATCCATCTTAGCATGGTTTAAGGTGGTTGCTCTCAAACCTTGTGTCTTATCGCATATTTCATGGCTGTACAGAAAGACTTGCAGGTTAAATTCATCGCTGGTGTAACTCTATCGAAGCCAGGTGTGCGGGTCTCCTGAAAATTATGTGACAGTGTGAACCTTATGGCGACAGAAGTTATCCGATAAAGGGGAAAAAAAGACATACAATATTTCTTTTGGTATCAAATACATGTTTCCATTTTGAACAGAAAAAAAAATATCCCCTGAGCTTTGGCTTTTAGGCATTAATGATCAGTTTAAGAAAAGTATTTTGGCTTCTAACAGCTATTGAATTCAAGGGTAATCCATGTGAAAAAAAAAAGCAAATGAATTTACGGTGTTTGGCTTTCAAAAATATGATTGTGTATGAATAGGTAAGTAACTATTATGTTCTTTTCTGTCCTATTTGACTCTGGTCATGTATCTGTCCCGCTCTCATTAGGATAACATCTGGTTTTGCTCCCTCCTACCTGTGTGTCTCCAGAATCTTTAACATATTATATTAAATATATAAAGTATTTATATGCACACATTTAATAAAAGCAAGGAAGACAGGGCAGGAGCTTTACATTTCTCTCTGTATTGCAAACATATTAATGCGATTTTATTGAATTCACGTTAGCAGCTTTTGAATTGGCCAAAACAAGAAAACCTTAATCGTTACCTGAATTCCTGGCGAATCTGTTGGCTAAGAAAGACACTCTGATTTTTGCGTTGAGAATGCAGTCTGGGATCTCTCTCTTTCTCTGAGTTATTCTGCACATTTACTGAAAAGGAAAATGCTATCATATGGGAAAAATCACTTACAGAAGTTGTTTCTTCACTAGGTCATACAGTAGCTGCTTGGAAGGACAAATCCAAATCAGAAGCAATGCAAGGTGGTGGTTTCATAGACTGAAATTTTGACTGCATTGCTTATTAAGATTTTTCTCATGCCTGAAGAGCATTTTAAAACAACTGAATCCCACATTTTATATAGAAAAGTGGGAAAGGAACTCCTTTCAGTCTTTAAATTTGCAAATCTGAGAACTAATACATTTATCAAATGTGATACGGTAAAACCTACATTATTAAAAGTGAGAGGAAGGGAATTCTTTTATGGCACTGGTGAATATTTGACTGTTTTTTTCAGAATGTCTGACTGCTCTTTCATCTTGAACTTCCATTCAAAATAATTGGGAAGTCAAAGCACAGCAAATATCTCCTGCCGCTTGTTGGACATACCTGGTACATTATTGGATAGTTAAGTGGATAATGGTGTGAAATAAGCCTATAAAAACCAACACACTTCATAGTTAATATTTTTTCAGAGTATGAGTAAGTTACTATGACACATCTGTCATAACTCTTACGGGGAGCTTCATAATGTGTCTGATCTTATGTACTCAGAGCTGTAATGTATCTCCTGAACTGCAGCAGACCTATGGAAACCGAATATCCACAGGTCAATGGCAATATACTTTATAGTGTCAATACAGTATACAGTTACAATGGTAGCGTGTAATAATGCCAAGGTCTCATCTTGTTCTACAGGATCTTCTTTTCCACCTGTGCACTGCCTTTGAAAGCTTTGCAATTCGTTTTCCTGGAGGAGACCAGCACCGAGGTGGGATTCTGGCATCCTGCTGTGTGCTACCGTAGCTCAGTGCTCTCAGCCTGATAAAAGTCCCGATCCCTGCATGCATCAACGCTGCAAGAGTCCCCGAAAACTCCTAGACAAGGAAAGGACACCATTGCAGAAGCTGATGGTGTGCTTCTGTGAAGCTGACGAATGCTTTCATGTACTGGGCTGGACAGTGAGGTAAGAATTTCCAGTCTGAAAGACAGTCCTACCATCACATTTTAGCTAAAAATGCTCAAACTGAAGATGAAAAAATAGTACCAGCGTCTCGTTTTCAGTAGCTGGGAAAAAAAAGAAAAAGAAAAAAAAAACAAACCTGTTGTGAACCTGTTTGAAGCCTGAGCTGGGTTGTGCGGTCCCAGTGGGCTGCAGCGGGAGAGGCGCGGGAGGGAGGGAGGACGCGCAGAAGCCAGACAGGCTGCACCGCTCCGTCTGTCCTGCCGCAGCCAGGAAAACCTCGCCGCGTGTGGACTCGGAGGTGAAAAGCATTGAGCAAAACCTCCCCGGAGCCCTGCCTCTTCCTCACAAAGTGATGGACACCGACTTCATGCAATGCTGGCCTCCTCCAGACCGTTATTACTCAATCCCTTGTCTTACATTTGCACAGCCATCTCTACTGCAGCTGAGAAGCCGTGACAGTGGAGAGAACGACGGTGACACCTCCAGCTGCTCTCCAAACTGAAGCACCAAAGGGAGAAGCTGTCGGCTCAGCACGCTGGGAAAAACAGACTACTTCACTTCATTAAGTTCCCAACTACAGACTGCAGAGCCTGATACAAATTGCAATCAAAAAAATTCCTCCTCATTAATCTACTACATTTGGTTTTTAATACATTACTGAGATGAAAAACACTTATTACTAAAAACCTGCTTTCTAGCTGAAAATAAATTTACATTATTAAATTTGATTATAAAGTAGTGGAGGCTCTAGAAAAAGTTGCAAAAATAGGACCCATGTATCAATTATAAACTTCACGATATAGCTCATGATTCCAGGATGCTTAGAAAGCCGGTTTGTGGTGAGTTCCTGGGCTGATTTATCTGAGCACTGGTGTGATGGTAACTTCTGCCGGGTTACGAAGAATCACTTTCCTCTGCATCACCCATCAGTGGCTTTTTCTAGAGTTCTCTAAAACCAATAATTCCAGTCCAGTTTTGGAAGTGACAATTTTCTGTCCCCGGGCTGCTGTCCATGCTCCCAAACTGAGAGGAGCAGAGAAGCAAAGCGGGTGATTTGAGAGATGAGGAGGTTCTGGTACATCTGGGCCTCAGACACCTAAAAATATGGGATTCCCATTCAATACGGCGCAAAGTGTGAAGTTTGGACGTCTTAATTCTCACTAGCAAAGTGTGGGTCTGGGCTGGCTTTGCTTTTTTCACCCACATAAAAGGAGAAGAATCTAATGTAGCAGCCAGCTACTGAAATCATTCCTGTATTACAAGCAATGGAGGCTGAGCCTTGAAATGTGTTGGATTCCCATACGCTTCAAGAACGAGTGGTACTTTATGGGTACCTGTATTAATTCCCGTGGTTTTAAATCAAGTTGTCTCACGGACACTAAGCTCTGCTTCGTGTTAAGCGTTGATTTCCAGGATTTTGGCTGAGCTCAGCGAGGAGATGGGATTAATTTCCAAGGAACAGACCTAGCTCTAGATTCTGCTCTGAAAGAAACCCGAGGGTGTCCGGGCTCAGAATACTTCTTCAAACCTAAACCACTCTCCCTGGCTTGGACAAAAAAGAAAACCCAATTCCACTTTGCTCCAACAGTTTGCAAGACCGAGGGAGAGCAGCTGAGCTGAATTCTGAGTCAGTAATGGTTTTCAGCTTTGAAACATCCACCGGCGTTCCTTTTTAATAGAGACGCTGAACACTATCAAACGATTTGAGGGGGTTCCTTAAAACATGGAGTAGACATCTCGTCATATGGCTACAGGAGCAATTTTTCAGCTCTGACATTCAGCATCTGTCTCTGCACAACAGCAGGTAACCCAAGAGCCTCTTCCTTAGATGTCTCAGTATAAACTTTATATACAGCTCATATTTTACAGCTAAAAGGGTTAATGAGAGGGTGGGTTTCCACCTAGAGGCTCTTCTTTGAAAACGAAATGAAATCGAATGGAATGAAATAAAATGAAATCAAATCAAATGCGACAGTCAATCCTTCTGATAGAGTGGTGCTAAAAGGTTAACTTACAAAATGCTATTGCTCTTGGGCCGATCCTGTGGTGGCTCTGTGGTTTCCGCCTATATAAATTTGATAATATTTTACAAATGCAGTATATGAAATATATTCTTAACATGTGTTTAATACATTTACAATCTATTAAAATGAAAAACAGAATATGCTTCAAATACTGCTGGGGTATTTGCTTAATGCAGTATGTCTGGAACATGTTAAACATTATTTTAGAGGTAATTGAAACATTTCACACACATGCACCCTGCATACTGTATGTGTGTACTGCGTGCACTTTGGGGCCAAACCTTGCCCCTAGCACACAGCCTGAATATCCCGGGGCCGAGAAGTTGTGCCAGCTGGGCATTTCCCTCTGGTGCCCAGAGATGCTCTGGTCCCCGGGGCTCTGCCAGGGAAGCGGAATTCCTCTCCTCCTTCGCCCCATGGCACATCACCTGGGGCTCCTCATAGCATCAGTCTCTCTGCATCTCCCAGCTTCATCTTTGCTAAGTAAATTAGATCCAAATTTACTCTGGGTAACCCGTTACCAAGTTACAGGGTATTATTTCAGCTCACTTCAGCACATAGCCTGTCAAAGCGGCCATTAAATACTTCTCAAATGAATATTTATGTAAATACACATGGTACGGGAATATTCCTATGTAAGTATTTGCTTAGTTTCACAACATGTTCCTCTCACTCATGCCAATGTTCCCAAAAAGTGCACAAGGTGTATAGAATAATGACGGAGAGAATTCCTCGTTCTTAACTCAAATAAATGGCTACAAAGACTTGATTATAGTGTTTTCCTCATTATCTCTACGTAACCATTTCACGTCCCAGGACACAGCAGGATGATTAATAAATTATACATACCTATTTAAGGTGACAGCGTGGCTATCATTGCTCCAGAGAAGCAGTACAGTTTAATGGAGAAGAGTGAAAAATGTGTTTATTTCCAACTTGGAAACAAACCTGTGATGTGTCCCACACATCTGTCTTCTCTATGCCATTTCCTTTCCACTATTCGGCTGCGCACAGTGTACACTTTTCAGACTAGGAACCTACACTTAACTTGCCATAAAGCTTTATATTTTCCCATTCTTTAACTCTAAATCAACAAATTAGGTAATAAATATTGAGGGAGATAGTAGTTACACTTCTAGCTGGCCGTCAGAAAAGCTGTACTTCGTGCTGAGAGATTTGCTGCTTGGAAGAAGGCCATTTGTGTACAATTTAAACTCCTAAAGCTAAAACGTCAGGGGTTTCTTTGCTTGCGTTGGGATGTTTTGCTTAGTACTTGGGATGCAACCTCTTTGGAGCTAGGAAAGCAAATTAATTTTGGAAAAAACCATGCGAGATGAAAAGGGAGAAGATCTCTATGCTCATGAAAATGAGATAACAGCAATACTCGGTGGTTTTCTGTCTCACTCTTAGTTGGCAGTCTCATACAATACGGACCTTGATATCTCAACTTCTTTTTCCCAGTGGAGCCTTTACTCCATCTACTGCCTCCTCCTAACGTTTTTAATCTTTCTAAAATCCTTTCCCTTTGCCAAGTAATGTGGGCAGCTATAAATTTGTCCTGGTGGTGGTAGACTACAAGCTATTTATCATTTCAACTTTGGTTGAGACACAAATTTTAGCTGGGAGCCATTAGAAGGAAAAAAAAATTCATCAAAGCTCGAAACAGACTAAATTAGGTCTCATTAGGGTGGTTTGCGGATGTTTTATGATTTCTGTATGATCTTTTTTCTATAGCTCCTTCAGTGAGTTATCTTAGTACACAGAGTCAGGTAAGATGCCCCTTGAAATGAATTCATATGAGAAAGTAGATCAATCATTTTCTAAGGACAGCTCAAGCCAGAGAACATAGTTTTAATGCATCACATCACTGTCCCTCTTTGCATTTGGGCTCTATCTCAGGCAAGCAGCTCATGGAAAGGAGAGACTGTGCTCTGTATTCCAGTTTCTTCAAAGAAAATAGCTTTATTGTCCAATGCAAGGTTGTGCTGTGTAATTTTTTTTTTAAATAAGACTTATTCCACATCATTTACTTATAAATTAATAAACCCCCCTTTACGGTTGTATTCATGTGCTCTATTCCTGCAGGCAGAATGGTTCAAGACATTTTTAGGGAATTCACCTGGGAGGGGGTTGGAGACAAGTAGTGCATATTATCAAAGGTTCTTGCTGAAAGGAGATGACTAATTTTAGCCATAAACGTTCTGTGTACCTCACCAAGACTTGAAAGAGCATCTCAATGGAAGGGCATCTCTACCAGACTCTGAACACCCCCATAAGGCTCTTATTTGAAAATGTCTTTCGTGTTCATGGCAGATCTTAAATGTAAATGTTGTCATCGATACCAGTCTGTGATCTGAATAAACCAATAAATAAATAAATCATTCTGAGTGGAAAGAGGCCAACATGGCAAAAGCCACGATACTGAATTTCTGTGAGTGGTGCACAGCGGGTGAAACCAACATCTGCGCAGAGACCGAGGAGCAAAGATTACACATTTGGTACCTCAGGGAAAACGGAGCAGCCGTAACGCCCACATTTACAGTGAATGTTTCTGTGCTTTTTACTGATATGAGCCGAAATCTGCAATGGGCTACAGCTGTTTTCTAGGAGGGTTTAGAATAATTTCTAGTCTCCTGGACAACGCACATTATTAACTGCTTCTGCTTGGGTTACAGACTATTTCTGTAACCTCTGATTCTCTGAAAAGTTTTCCTGAGCATTTTTCAACATTGTCTGGGGGGCAAAGAAGGGCAAAATCTCCCCAGTTTAATTTGCTTCTGATTTTAAAACACTCAGTATTCACACCACTGTGAAATGGAGACATGAGCAGCAGAGAATTTCAGTTTATGTACCTTACATTTTTGGCAAGTCAGGTTTTATTCCTTGCCTCCTCCCTTTCCTTTCATCTCTTCCTCTCCTCCTTCGACCCACTCCATCCAAACCCAACGTACCCTTTTCAGCCCAGGAGCCAAAAGGAAAGTTTGTAGATTACAAATTTGAATAAACTTCATTTCAACAGTAAACAAGCAAAAAATGACCACATTAGTGTCAGGTTCCTGATAAATATTAGGCCTGACGTAGGTTGGGGTTTTTCCTTGGACTTCTGCTTGCTGTTTGCGTTCCAGGAATCCATTTTTATAGTAGGCCTTTGTCTTTTTTCTTTTTTTAATGAATTGAAAACTTTATGTTGTTTTCCTGCCTGTAACCACAGAGTGCATTGTACTCACTATTAAATGACACTGTCAGAAGCAGAAACCTGTCTTGAACAGACAAGTCTCTCTTGAAATACTTCTTCTTCATAATATAAGAAGAGGTGTTAAATAAGGGCTGTGGTTGGTGGGTCATAGTGGCAGCTAATTTTACAGAAAAGAAGANTATATTATAGTCTATTATAGTAGAATATATATTATACCACATACTTTATTTTTTATTATTATTATTTCTTCAACATTTTGTCCTATGGAGTTCTCAAAAAGCACACTTTGTGTCTGAATAACAACCAGACACGCATCTACTTTGCAAGGCAATGAAGAAATTTCCACATGAGAAGTACTGAAAGCTGCCAGTGCAGGAATTACGTAGCTCAAGCAGAACTTATTAACCACAAGACGTTTCTGAAATATCAACCAGGTTCTTTGCCCCATCCTATGCTTCGTATATGAATCAGCTCAAACAATTTCTAAAACAAGGACGGGCAAAAGAGGGACAAGAGGCAGGAGTCATGTGAAAGAAATGGGCAAAGATTGATTTTATATAAGGTGCAGAAAGGACAACAAAATAAGAGACTCAGAGAAAATGATAGTTCTTCAAAAAGAGGTGAGATTATGACAAATTGCACTTTCCAGGTCTAAGAAGCCTCAAGTTTTTTTTCAGAGCAGTGTTTCAAATATAGGAGTGGCTGAACCGCAAAGAAATCTGACTGCCCACATTTTCCAGTGAGCGTCTTTCTGAAAACAGGTGACTTTGCTGGTGTGGAATGAGAGGTTTTAAAAATCTGTTCAGTTGCTGAATCTAAAATGAAGTTTAATCAGGACACGGGAGTCCTGAATACCGTCCTCCACTCAAAGGCTTAGCTTCTGAAATCCTTACGCAATACAATTAATTTCAGCAGACCTTGAATGAAACTGTTAGGGTAGAATCCAAGCAAATTAGGATTTATAAACCTAATCCTGCACATTTCACTGAAACTGTTTGCTAGGGCCAGTGGTCCCACCTACCACCAGAGAGATATTGCCTCCTGTGTCCAGCCCAGCGCTTGCTGAAGAGTATACAATATTTTTCTTTAACTTGAGGGAGGCAGGATCAATGCGTAGGTGGATCAAAGCCACTCAGAGCAGCGGAAGAGCATCCAGGGAGTTCACTGTGTTGTGGGACCAGCTGAGAACAACAGGCAATTCCAAGCAACCAACCCGGAACTGGAGAGATCGGGCAACACATCCCCAAGGAGACTTGCCGTATCTTCAGCCCTAGCACAGCATCCTCATTACATTTGAACTGTGGTTATTTCTAAAGTTCTGGACAGTTTCTGCAAAACCTGTTTTTGTGAATATTCGATTGAATTTTAGTGATGGTCAGCTATGTTTCGTCTCTCTTGTTCTTCTCAGTCTATTCACCTTTGTTAGCCTTGTTTCGCCTTCTCTTCTTCAGCCTGTTGTTCTCTCCGATTGGAAAGTATCGGAGGCAGGGGCCACCTTTGACTCTGTGTTTGGCACCGCAGTGTCCTGTCCGAGACCTCCACATACTGCTAAATAGCAATAATGCTGATGGTGTTGTTTCAATAGCATTCACATCTTATTTGTGAATATTTCTGAAAATATTGCAGTAGCTGAATTTATAATAATACCTAGTCATGGCCGAGTGAGGTCTGAACTGATAAATACCAGAAGACTGAATAAGCGTTGCAGTCCTGTCGTCAGGCAGCAAGTGCATTCATTTGATGTCTGTGACCCACAAAAACAAACAAACAATTCTGAGTTTTAAATACCCTTAATCAATTAATCAAAAGTAACATATACTTATTTCAGGATTTACTTCTTCCAATTATTCAGAAATATTTGCCTTAGGTTGTTTTTTTTTCACTGCTGTATGTCTCTTCCCAATATTGCATTATCTTTATGAAATCTGCAGCTGCTCCACCTAAGGCTGTGGTCTAAGATGGGCTGGGCATGTTTATTTGTACTTAGACTGGAAACCTCCAAAAATAAATTAAAGACCAGGTGTATCGAGAAGTGATGCTAAGTGACTCAAGAGGTGGCATCTAGCCCATTGAGTCAATACTGCATTGATGATCTGGCACTGAGTGAGGACACAATGTCTTCTTGCTGCTGCCTTCTGCAGGACAAGGCATAAAACTTCCAGTTGTTCGTACATCACATAGCATATTGTTTCCTTTTACTTTTCTTACGTTCCACTCTGTAAGCTTGCACTTGCGAAAATGAATCTTGCTTTTCTCAATAAGAGAGGAGGCCTGAGGGAAGAAGAAAATACGAGTTGCCCTCAACCCTTAGCTATTCAACATTTTGTCAGAGATCCCAAGAAGATGGTAGCGCTGGAACATCTCAACCTGGGTGTTACCTACTTCCAGGCAGCGTTAAATCTTGAGGACTTGACTTTTAAGCCTGGAATTGCTTTTCCCTGATGAATAGCAGCAGCAGGAACTGTCTCTGTCCTGCCCAGTAGGATGCATTTCCCTCCCAGCATTACAACCCTTGCTGGTGGAGGCAACAGGAATTGCATATGTTCTGCAGCTACCAAGATGAGTCAAGATGACTGTCGATAGTGTTTGTTGTACAAATATTGCTCAGACAAAACAAACAAAATAATCACTGGTTGGCAGTCTCCCCTTGCCACCGCAGAGATGGAAGTGTCATCTATTTTGGTGGTCACAGCGGTGATCTCAGCTTAACCCTGGTTTGACAGTGACACCACACGCTATGGCAGCCAGGAACAGAAACGTCAGGGGGCCACACCGACACTGGCTTTACGTCCAAAACCTAAAGGAAAGCAGATTGCAATACATGCTGTGAGAGCAGCTTTGGCATTCACGTTTCCTGAACGAACCAGCCTTTCAAGGTGGTTCTCTCGCCCAAATCGATATGGCAGGGACGCGGCGACAGTCATGCTACTGCAAAATGGACAGTGCCGGCGTGGCCCGAGGCACACACCTCCCACAGTGAGAGAGATGCTCCACGGCAGCCCAGCTACACGACTCTATGAAGCTATTGTTGTTGACTTGCCATTACATAATTTCCCCCAGCATAAATCAGCGCGTGTTCAGGGATCAAACTGGGCTGGCAGGGTCCTAGTCCTTTCCAAGTTTCACGGCTAGTTAGCTCCATATTACCTCCCAAAATGCTCCTATCTTTACACTTTTAGAAAATATCCACTGCTCCTAAAGAAGTTTCCAGTCTCATTCTAAATGACTTATTCCTTTTTTTATTTTTTTTTTTTCCTCTAAGAAAGTAAAATCTGTGTGCTTTCTTATTAAGCCACTTTATTCTTGGCAGGCTTTGAAAAAAAGCCCTACTTCAGCAATTTAAGCTTTTCTTCCTGGAGGCACAATACTCAGACACGAGGAAAAGTAAGTCAAGAAGACAAAATAAACATATTTTTCAGGAAGACTCTAAGCCAACTGGAACTTTCAATGAATGATTGAGAGAGTAGCTGCTTTTGATATGCGCAAATACGCCCCAGTAACGCATACCCCATGCAGGCACACACCACACCGCTGGATGCTGCAGAGTTGTAGAGGGAGAGGGGGAAAACTATAATAGATATTGTAGTTTCTCCCCTACAATGGCTTTGAAATGCATATGCAGCTCAGTAAAGGTTGTACAAGTTCATGAATGATGAAATTGAGTTCATATTGCCCAGACAAAAAGGAGGAAGGGAAAAGAACCACTGTATTTCAGTTGTTCATAAAATGTTCTAGAACACCCTGGGATCTAGAGTGTTTTAGAAAATCCTAAAGCTTGTATTTACTTTCAACTCTCCATTTATTTGCTTAAATATGAGACGATAAAGATGACTGGATTTATATTGTGGTCTTATTCACACCAGATTTATTAACAGTTAAGGCAGATTCATGAACGGCCACTCTCTAAGGAGGTTAAAGGTGCTGACTGCTGAATACCAACCAGGTCTATGGCTCTCGATGATAATTATGGCTTTATGTGTAAGATTTAAATTAGTATATCTGGGATCTTTGGTAGTATATTGCAGTCTCGCATCTTCTTCACATTGAAGCATTTTTATCCAGCAAAGAGAATCCAAACGCCTATTTGGAAGACTGCATCAAAATAAATGGTGGGAAATCAGTGGGAAAGTGATTCACCCAGACAAATACAAAAAATAATACTCACAAAACTTGCCAAAGAGTTCTGGGCATGTAAGAAAACACTGCCATGAGATGTCCTCAGGCACCCTGGGCTGAAGACACGCACATATCTGTTATATGTCTTAGAACTGCTGTTCAAATTGACTCATGGATTTGCTCATGGATTTCAAGGCAGCTTCTTGCTCCTAATTACTTCTTTTATTGTAGGCAGCAGTTTAAGTCACAACAGCGGCAGAAGCACATAGGGCAAGAAAGCAAACCATGATAAGATGGACTGGGAACTTGTGCCATCACTATTAGTTACTTTGATTGCAAATGTCACCTTCTGCGTGCTTAATATCCTGGAAATTTACTCCATGATCAAGTGATTAATAGGGGAGGGAGAAATACAATTCAAGCCCAGTTCAACAGGACCCATGAAACCTTCACTATTCAGATGGCCTTATAAACGAACAGAGAAAAAGAAACCTAGCTCTGCATCACTTCTACTCCACGAGAACTGAAATTGAATTTGAAGTTCAGGTTACGCAACAACATAGCATTGTCTCATTTTATTAAGGCCACCAGCTTCTGGAGGTCTTCGGCATGTTATTGTTCTCAATTAACACACTTCTCCTCTTTCTCTCTGGAATCTTTCCTGCTGGTTTGCATTGTAACAATACCTCCAACTCATAGTCTCCAAGATAGATTTCAATTTGTGAGGCCAGTTGCACTTCAAAACCCACTAAAGACTATTCACAGTCTCCATTCTAACATGCGGCATTAATTAGGAGGAAATTCGCAGAAACAAACAAACAAGCAATAATTTCTTTGCTTTTTTCTTAATAGGTTGCTTTTGTGCGCGGAATAAATCTTTACATTAGAAAAAACAGTCAGCAAATGAAGCCAGACAGTAGCTGTGTCTTTTGGCAATGGGAATAATCTAATAAAACATCACCTTTCAGAGACAAAAAGAAAAAAAAAAAAGAAGTTTCTCTGGACACTCAGTAACGTCACCTCGGCACGAAATATATTCCACTCTTGGTTTGTGTTTTTTGGACCAATGCAGCTTAGGATGGTTGTTATCCCAAGACCATGCCACCAGAGTTGGAATTAATAATATAAACGGTGAGCCCAAGCTCTGATTGACAGCTCTGATTCTGTTAATACCTTCTAGTTGGTCTTCTACTACGGTCAGAAGTTAAAATTTATTTTGACAAGCTTTCTGCTGGTTATGGGGGCTAGAAGCTTTATACTGGGGTATCCAGTGATTAAATATCTGGCATAGATTATCAAAACCTATAGGGAAAGGCAAGGAAGGCCTCTTGATGACAAACTAGATCCTGCAGTGCATAGAACTTGGTTTTAATTAAGTTATTACCTTCCTTAATAGGAAGTAGCTGTTCCTTTGTTCTTTTGCAAGTCAGCAGACAGTAACTGAGCGTGGAATGTAAGCAACTCAATTAAGGAAAGACTGCCTTGACGGATGCTTGCATGTACATGGAGGTCGCCCCGCTAACGTACCTGCTGGTTTCTGTTTCACCCAGTGGCAACTGCCTCTCCAATGAACGGCACGGGATTTCGGGGGTGACGGTGTCATGGCTCAGGCATACAAACTCTGCCAGGGTCAAAATGAGTAATTCAGGATTAAGAGGAGAGCTCCTGGGCTTAATCAGTGGATTCATAGTAATTAAAGGCAGAAAGCTCTATGAGTCAACCCGTTTATTTCCCAGGGCAGCGGCAGGATTGTCTTCGTAGTTCATTTTCCATCATGCCTCAGTGTCCTGGATGAGTACTTCAAAGATGTTTTGTAAAACAGACCTCTTATTATCTTTTTGATCACCTGTACCGGTAACATTCAAAATTAATAATAGAGAAGGCAAGAAAAGCCTATTTTTTCTTTCACTTCCACTTATGGCAGTATCGTATAAACCTACAGCCACCACAGCTCAAAATATCATTATGATTGAGTCCAATTCGGATTTCAGTGATAGTCATTTCAGCTCACAGAAAGTCAGTAACATCAGCATTAAGAGCAAAACCAGACCCATTAGTTTTCACCTTAAATTTTATAACAATTACTCTAGTTGCATTGGGAAAGATCCGAGGTGCCGAGTCTGCAAGCAGAATTGAAGTCAGTAGAGAAGTACTGCACATCTCACAAAGGGATAATAATCCATTTTTAATCCTTTACCCCTTTGGAATATCTTCCCTGGGAATTAAATATTCCCTGTGCAGTAAAATGTGATATCAAACTCACTCCAGTGATGTAGTCGCACCTTATAGAGTAATATTATTTGATGTAGGGTTGAGATTATAAAAGCCCCATGGATTCCTCTAAAAAAATGCTACGTAGACCATTCTTGTACAAAATCAATCAACAGCAACAAACATCCCATCCCATACCCTGCTGGTGACGGTTTGTATGAAAGTGCAGTCAAGCACAGACGCTACATATGGTCACGAGAATCCCTCATATAGAGGGAGTAGCCACCCAAAACTAACTTCAGACTATACACTTTACAAAGAGGCAATCCCCGTGAAAGGTTTATTAGGAAAAAAGAGACAGAAACGAGTTTTTTAAAAAAATTGAGAACAAGGCTATTTTCAAAAGTCTAAATGTTTTTGGTCAGAGGCTCGATGTGAAGCTGTCAGTCATTGCTCTCACTCTTTACGGATTACTGAACTTCTGTGCGAAGGTAGCACGCCTGTTGCAATGTAAAAACAATGGATATTTAATGTCTTTAAATAGTGAGAAGGGCAAAACTCATTTCAATAGCAAAGGAACAGTGAAGAAATGCATATTCTTTACTACGCTGTCTGACAGTGTCTCAGATACTCTACTACACTCCAGACTGCTCAGCATGCCCTGCCCTGCACACGTAGCTAATAGGAGAGGAGGTGTTGAACTGCCAGCTCACTGAAGACAGGGACACGGGCTATAAAGATACTACGGTGCTAAGCAGGTCTCCCAGTCAAAAGTGCAAAAATTAATAAAAGGTCAAAGGGAGGAAAAATTAGAAGTCTTATTTGCTGAGAGGTAATGGGAATAATTAGTACAATAAAAGTGTAATTTCATTATAATGTCATTACAGCCATCATAACAATAACGTAATTATTACTACATTCCGTTGTTACAATACTCATCATTGTAAGAACTGATGTAGACGAGATGAACACCAGTATGCAGTGCAGATCTTTTTTCTGTACACAAACTGTCCTTGCTGCTTAGAAGAAAAATATTCTGAAAACAGTTGATTATACATCTGCACCTGAAGGATGAGAGCTTTTTTTCAGTGAACTTCTAAGAATTTTTGGGGACCCCAACTGTTCAGTCCAAAGTATTTTCACTCTGAAATAAAGGACACATTTTATTTAGGAGGAACAACTGATTCATCAGGGAGAGAAGTAACAGAAAATCAGATCAGAGAGATATGGCTCTGGGGAAGCTCCTGCAGGGTTGGGGTCCCCATTAAATAGCTCATTCAATAGAAGAGCTAGAGCCTGCCTTGAGAAAGCACTCAGAGAAAGCCATAAATGTAGAACAGCTGCCCTTGTGCTAAGCTAGAATGTTCCCAAATTGAGATACGGGAGATATGATTGCATAAAACATTGGCTACACGTCAACCAGGAATGCTCTTGTGAGACAAGCCTCATGTTGGCATATCAAGTATCACTGAAGAAAAAGCTAATGTCATGTTGGAGGATGACCTGATTCAACAGTCTTCATCGTTTTGGATAGCACCATCTACAACAGTATAAAACGTAGCTGAGATTTAAAATATAAATGTTTGTTCCTTGAAAAGACACTTAACTAACAGATGGTCCAAGATTGGTCCCAAACTCCTTGTAGCAACAGTCACAAAATGTTTTAGCAGTTTTCATTTGCTAATGGACACCGTCAGATTAAATTGGCATCTGGGGATCAGGAAAAACCCTACCTTGGTGACATATTATGGATTACTTTATTTCTGCATTATGCCTTTTTGTTTCATCAATGCATTGGAGCCACTTCAAAGGGGCAGCAGCAGTTCATGTTTTCAGCATGGAAGACGTGCTCTTTTATGAAAATAATTCCCCAGAATTCTTGCATCCTGAGTGAGCCAAATACATTTCATTTCAAATTAGTTCAGCATGAAACTTCATCTTCTCGTGGTGCCTTCTGAGAGTTATTGTTCTAGAAACGTCAGTCCCCACCAACTATCATAGTTTCTTTTAATGTGCTCCCCAGCCCATCCTCTCTACGATGCAATGTCACTCTGGACTGATGTGTGCAGTTGACCCTGGGAATTCAGAAGTCCAGGTACATCATGGGAGATGCTGGGGACAGGATGCGTATCCAGCTGGAACTTTCCCATATGGACTTTCTTGCAGGGTCATATTCATCAAATTGTAGTTTCTCTGTATAGTTTCTTCTGTGCACTACGCTCTGGTTTCTCTTCAGATCATACAAAACTTTTGGTTTTACAAACAATCAATGTCCATGGAGAGAAACTCATGGGTTTCATTGCTTATTGCTACATAACTCCCAGTACAGCCAACATCAAGTGATTCTTTTTTTTTTTTTCAGTCACTGTACTCGCTATTTTACTTGGAGGTTGGTTAATATCCAGGCATCCTTTAGACAATTATGAAGCTTTTGTATAGGAAATGAACACCTAATCCCTAGATCCCATGAGACTATGCACCCTTATAGAAGGAATATGTTTTTTAAGAAAATCCTTTGCCCTTTGCTTTAAGCAAATCCTTTGCCCTAAGTCTCATAAAACAAAGCAGCTTAGGGATCCTTGCAATAGCAGGGCTGAACTAAACACGCTTAACAAAGTTTCCCTTTGTCAACAGCATTTTGGTGAGGTTCCCTCCTGCAGGATGAGTGTCAGGCTTCAGGCTAATCTCTGTAATTCTTTAACTAGAGATTTGCACATTATTAAGAGGTAGTTTTCTCAGTGGGTGGAAAGCTATCATGCAGTGGAACATTTCTCCTGATGGAAAGCTCAAATGCTCCATTCTTCACTTAAAAGGCCAATGATGTGTGTCTCAGCTGAAGGACAAAAATCGCAAATGAAATCAGAATTAAATTCCCATTGAAATATTTTATTCAGCACATCTATCCATAGGCTGTGGGCAAGCAGAGATTTCTTAAGTTAGCCCCAGCTTCTTTGCTAACCATTAATTAGTCTCTACAGGTAATTATAGATCTTGAAACAATGCCTGATGTGCATGGTCAGCAATCACAGCCTGGACTACGTGGGACAAAGCAGGAGCTAGTGTGACCCTGTGATAAATGACTGCAGGAGCGAGCCAACCTCAGAGTCTGTCTACCCTCAGTACCCTCAACAAAGACTCTCTCTTACTGTCATTTCAGCTGAATCCCGACTCTCTTCTTCTGGGAAACATGTCACACAGCCTTTAAAATATAGTAAGTTTGTTACATCAGAGATCTTTTAGGTTTTGGTTAACACTATCCTTTTATAGACAGTGAGAAAAATATATTCACTCCTCGAAATAGGGCACCAAACACTTAAACGTCAGCTATCTTAGACCCTTACATCTGACAACCAGTCCCTACTTATAACAAACCAGGTCCATGCCTGGCATGCCAGCACTGCACCAGCACACACACTGGGAAAAGTGAGAAACACGCAGGGAGCGGCACATTAAGCTCTACGAGAATTTGCAAGGTGGGAAATCAAAAGGAAATTCTCCATCGTTCATTGAAGAGTCATGTTGGTGGATAACCTACCCAGTCTTTGGCAAACCAGGGTCACTTCTCTGAAACAATCTATCCCATTGTAATTTATTTTTAAGATTGCTTCCACATCCAACTTTCACCTCCTTCCCTTAACAAACACAGGGCCAAACTCCCCTGAGGTCTTTACAATGGCTTTGCTGGGTCCCTGTGCAGGCAAACTCCTGTTGGCACCGAGATTTGATCCTCAAGCTTCATCTTGAATTCATTTGCGTGTGGCATTTGCATGCTGATTTCTTTGACGCCCTAATGGTTCAATTTCAAAGCACATCTTTTCCCTTTTATCTCTAGCTGAATGAGATGTCTCAATAAGCGCCAGATAAAGACGGAAGTCTTTTGTCTGAAATCACACAGGCATGGCCAGCTGTGATGAAAACTGGCTGAAGTTTCACAGGCTGCTTGTCTGCCTTCAAACTGGAGCTCCAGCTCCTTTCAGTCTGGAGGAAGAGAGCAGGGGGAAAAGGCCTTTCTTGCACACATGGATGCCAAAACAGCTGAGCGTCTTCCAGTGTTTATTTTTCCTTCCAGAAGTTATTTTTGATAAAGGGCTTGGGGGGGGCAAAGGGGAACAGATCAAGAGGGAAGAAAGAAAGAAAAAGAGAGCAGACACAGTAACAGTTAAATCTATGATTTGCATCATATGGGTTATTAGATGGTAGATCATCCTTATACCGAGAGGAGACATTCCCTTTTGCATTTGAGCCTCAGAGTCAGCCATTATTCAGCTGTTTAACAGTGGGATGCCCTTGTGCTATTTCTCTGATTTTAAAAAGACTTGCTTTTGTGCTTTTGGGTTAATTGACCTGTTGAATACAAACAGTCTGGCACTGAAGAGTAAAGCCTATTGTTTCAGCCAGTTACCAGTGAGCAAAATTTTGTCTATCTTAAAAAACTGTCAGTCTTTAAAAATTGTCAGTAGGACTACAGGAGGGCATAATTAAGGAAGGATTATTACAAAACCAAAGGTAGCAGTAAGGAGCGCATTTTGAATAATACGTTTAAGGGCTTTAAGAGATCTACCAAAATACGAAACCTCCTGCACAGTATTCAACACTGGTTACATACCAATCAGATTTGCTCAGAGTGGTGTATTAGAAATTGGAAAGATCTAATTCTACTGCCTATGCCAAAAAAATCTAGATGGTGAGTTTGTTCCCCAAATGATCTGCCCTGAAGCTAAAGCAAGCTTATGCATTTTTCATGGAGTTATTGAAAACATATTGAGTTTAAGCTCGAGAGGTCTTGACACATGGAGAACAGTTTAAAACCTGCAAGGCCATGATGCTTGTTAGGATTACACGTGGTGGAGACTGACTAGCAGTTGCTGATTTTGGTCTCATTACAGCCTGTAATGTGGTTTGTGCAGATTGTAGCTTGGCACAAGCTGCTCTCCATAAAAACAAGGAGTAAGAGCCACCAGCGCATCTTTGACCACACTTTGCACAAAGACTTGGGTGTCAACCTGAACTCTAACGATCCTGCCAAACCAGTGCCTTTTTATTAGGCTTTTCGGTAGAATGACAAGGAAACGTAGCTTCCCCGTAGGAGCTCCAAGGGGTTAAATTCCCTTGGAGAAAGGAAAGTCAGATGGGTTAGTCTCAAATAAGCTGCCCATCTGGGAAATGTCAAGTTTTCTCACAATGTTTTTAAGGGTTTGTAATGTGGCTGATCATTTGCATGCATGAAAACAGCATGGGAATGCAATATTTCCTACTATATGTGTGGTGGAGCCCTCCAGTCCAGCTGTATTTTGCTTGTCATGTTCTTGAATTCTGACACCATTTAGAACATGCCAGTTACTACCGTAGAAAATGCATTTTCATTCTGTTCCCTGGATGAAAAGCACATTAAGGCAGAAGAGAAAAACCAGCAGATTCTGGAGCTATCAGTGAGGTCTCTTTTATTTATTTATTTGTTTTTTTAATAACATATCATTTCATCAGGGGGATGAGCGGGTGGGGTAAAACTCAGTTTGACTCTGTCCTAAAAATGAGAATGTGAAAGTCTGGGCTTGAAGCCACAGAGGAAGAGAGAGAATGATGACAACATTACTGTCACTATATTCCCACACGCTGTAAATTAAAGTTAGTGGTAAGCAGTTTAAGCGCTATTGCTGTCTGATTCATTAAAAAAATACAGTAGCTATATGGGCGCAAAAGTCTGGTTCTTCTTGTATCTGATATATGATTGGAAAGTCATATTACGTCCTGTCTTAAGGAGAGGTGTGCATTTTCAACGTCCCAAGTGGAAGAGCAGATGTGTAGCCATTGACTTCTGTGGACAGGACCCCATGCCTGATGTGCTGGCTATGTCTGAGGAGAATTGTCACTGAAATATGTGAACCAGATCCTCCGTAGGTGTAAACTGGCAAATCCCTATTAAAGTTAATGATTTACTGATTTAGTCCAGCTGAGGTCTGGCACTCTGTGTGCGAGTGTCAAGAGGAGGAACTATTTATTCCTAAGTGAACCATTAACTTCGGGTCCTTTATGTTCATCTCTGCAGTTAAAATTCCTACTACATTTCTTCAAAAGAAAAAGGGGTGATATATACATGAGTCATATGTCCACATACCATGCACCATGACCAGCAGAAGCTGTAATTAGTACTTCTCAATAGAGCTATACAAGTAACTGGCTTCTCCTCTTACTGCCAAGTCAAGTATAGACTTTTTGGATCAAATCATTACAAAAATATTTTAATGCAAATTGATACATCAAAACGTGTTTCCTTGGGGGTAAAACAATGCTCAGCATTTCGTTCTGATTCAGGCTTGCTTAGTTATATTTTAAATAGAATTACAGGCAACTTTGAAAGCACAGGTCATGTCACGGGGAAAAGTAAAAACATTTAACTGTCAAATATCCAAACTTAGTTTTCTGAATGCTCCCTATATACACACGCGTATATATCAATCCAATGAATAATTCATCACGGTGAGTACATAATCTAGAGGTATCTCTGAAACTTTGCATTTTTCACCAAAATATGTTTTATCAGAACATTTTCACCCAGCTCAATTACTTTCTGCAGAAAGGTCTAGAAGAAAACATTCGCTTTCTAGAATAACATCATCTACACCGGGCGGTGTTTGTATTACCTTGTCTGTCTACTCATCCATTCATCTAGGCAGGACAGTATTTACAGACAAGACTAAAGGAGATGGAGGCCTGCACATGATCACAACGGGTACAGTAGGTCCTTTTGTGGTGAAGGTTGGGTTATCCATCCACACAGGTAGCAGAGATGGATGCATTGCGCTCACTGCTTCGTTTGCAGACAACTGCGATACTGTCTGAGCCCACAGGGTTTGATACCAGCATGCCTGTTATTCTGCTTTCCTAAATCTAAACCTCCTATATGTCTGTGTGACTACAACACAGAGGACTAATGGAGCTGTTGAAAGGAAAAAGAGTAACGAAGCTGAGAGCTGTTGGCTCAGCCTTGTTTCTGTTCATGTAATTTATGCACTGATGGTTGCTGCTTCATTTTCACCACATGTGAGGCTAAGAAGATAAAGGAATGGAAAGGAGAGCAAACTACAGAAAACATTGTTACTTTTCTTGTTTAATGGTAAGAAAGCCACTCTATTTGGTGGTCACTTCTACCTGTTTAGTATTTCTTGTTCTGCTCAAAGTGGAGGAGAAATGTCATTGAACAGCAAAGTTTGGCAGGTCAGGTTAGAAAGTACTTGGCTTTTCTCTGCATGGGAGCAGTAGCAGACCACAACATGCAAACTCTGTACCGTAGGGGCTGCTGCTGCAGTCAGCTGAGGCTCACACTGGGGCCAGATCAAGCTGCAGTGGCATGCGTGGGAGAGCTGAGCTCTGCAGAGAGCAGCTCTCGCTGTTTGATGTGTGCTGGCAGTACAGAGATTGCTGGAGAAAGCAACTTCATGCAACAAAAATGGACAAAGCCCAAGGAAACAAACCTCCCCTCTTTAATGTTGCAATGATGAAGCAGCAGGTTTCTACCAGATGAGCCATACGAGAACATAATTTGTCTCACTGCCTTATTTTGTGGTTGAGATGGGCAATTAAAAAGCCATAAACATGCAATATTTAAGTCCCAGACTCACACCTAATAACTGTACTGTACATCATCATGGCTTCAGACAAAACAAATACATGCAAAAGCAGTAAAACAGACCTATTACTAATCCCACCAAAGATTTGCGCAATCAGATACTTCCAAGAAATAGGACCATATTTCCTGAAGCGTCTTACAGTTATCATTGACATGTAACACAAGATTTTCCACACACACTTTGGCTGGAACATCATTCTTGGTGCCTTCCAGTTCTTGATGAGTCACTTCTTAGCAATCACCCAAGAACAATGAGATTGTAACTGATCTCAGTGGGCCAAAATTTTAATCTGAGACGATTTCTTTATTGAAAGAATTTGTCGCTGATTCCAGTGACACAGAAGAAATCAAAAGTCTTTTTTCTTACCACCTTTAATCCTAACGATATAAGAATGCTTAGTGGTTTCAGCCAATGTTATTACTTAGAACTTTCGTCCAAAAAATATCATTTTAGATCAGCCAAAACTACTTGCAAATTTGAGTCAATCAGAAAGACAAAAAATACTGAAAAGCCAAAAATGAAATAACCAAAGGGAGGCAAACAATATGAGCTTTAAAATGTTATTAAAACCAGAAAATATTTTCCCCTGTTGTGGATATTGGAACACCTCCTATTTCAGTTTGCCGGTTTGGTTTATTTATTGCTTTGGTGCTCACAGGCAGAGCAGACTGGGTTGGAGAGCAACCTAGGTACAAGCTGTGAAAACTCCCCTCACTTAATATCCATTGCAACATTTCGAAACTTCAGATAAGCTTCTAGCTACCTGGAAACAAAATGAAAATGGGAATTATGAAAAAGATTATTTTTTATTTCAGGAATGTCGCTAACTCTTCGCTGCGACGGTGATTAATTTTGTCCAGAGAAAACAAAGCCAGTCACTGGATATGAACTTTTTGTCCTTTATCTTTTGTGTGTGTATACCAATGCCACTGTGAAGGCAACCATACGTGTCCATGCACACTGCAAATACGAACCATGCACAAACAGCGGCACAAAACTGCGGCAATTTGAAGCAGAACATTCTGGTGAAGCTAAAATTAGAAAATGATTATTCAAAGCTTGTGCTAGTTCCAGCTCTTAAAGCACATTCTACTCAGAACCGCGCTGTTAGGAACACTTGCCTAGGATTAATAAATCAGCTATTTTTTCTGAGATTTGATTTCATCAAATGTCATTTGACAAGCTCCTATGTAATGTTTAACATGACATTGCTCTTATCTAGCTGCCCAGCGTGGGACCGCTTTTTGGAATCATCTGATGTATTTATTAAAAGCCTTCAGAAGGTCACTCAAACGGCAAACTAAGGTCAGCCATAATAACATCTGTATTTAGATGGATGAACTGCTCTGGGCTCCCCCACCTGCTGAAGGGTCTAACGAGCCAGCTGAGAGTTCCTGTCATAGCAAACATACCCCTTCTCAATTATAACCTGCAGAGCGGGCTGAAAACGCGTGAGCATGTACAGCTTTAGTAGTAGGCATTTGATGGCGACGAAAGAAATAAAAACAGGCCCAGAGAGAACACTGACTGAAAAAAGACGTTTGCCTATAGTATGGCGAAAGATATAATGCGTTTCACTCTGAACTCTGGGCATGAGACTTATTTATGTCTCTTTTAAACCAGATTGCTAGTGAGTGATACGGTTTGTTTCTACAAGAATCCTGTGGTAACGGTCGCAGAGAGTGGAACAGCCTCAGGTGCGGACAGGCCGCCGAAACGCCTTCCCCACCGCTCAGCCTCCTCCTCGCGGCGCAGACAGCCCATCCATTACGGCCTGTAAGAGGAGCCAATAGGGACGGATTCTGCTTCGTTTCTGAGGGAAAGAAGCCTAAATTCAGTATGGAATACATGTACTGTTGATCCATCTGTCCACCAGAGAACAGGGATTTAGAAGAGAGATGTTTAGGAGCCAGCACGACGTGGATCAGCTAAGGACGGGAGAGAACGGCTGCAGCCAGGGGAGCTGTGCTACATCCACTCATGGCAACCGTGTTCCCTGTGCCACAGACATCTCCCACCAGAGTGACTGACCTCCTGCAGCCTGACATACGGTAAAATACAGGCAGACGTTATTCTAAAAGCAGAAACAGAGGGAGTGAAAGAGGTGTGTGGAGCTGTGGTGGGGGAGGCCCATGACCTTCAGGCTCCCTGGCAGACAGCAGCCCAGCAGCCACAGAGGTGCCTGTGTGAAACCCGAGGCCACCCTCGCTCCCCGCAGCTGGGGACGGCGGTGGGCCAGGCCCCGCAGGGCCCGGCTCGCACAGCCCCAGGGGCCGCGGAGCCCCGGGCCCAGCCCCGGCGGCCTCGGGAGGGCCGGGCCGCCTCCCTCGGCTTCCCCTCAGGGAGGCTCCCTTCCCTATCAGGAGCGCGGTTCTCTCCCTCTCCCTCCCTCAAATCGATGAAAATTGTTCGACACTAAGCGAAAATATTTATTTCTATAACCGTGAGCGCCAGGTAAAATCTGGCTCTGGCGCTAAGGCACAAATGGCGAAGGGCCCAGCAGCGCTCGCAGCAGCGGCCCGTCGCTGCCACCTGCAGGGCACGGCCGGGACGGGCCGGGGAGCGGGGGACCGGGCGGGCAGGGACNGGAGCGAGCCTGGGCCGCGATGGAGCAGCTCAAGGCCGCGGTGGAGCAGGCCGTGGCCCTGACGAAGTGCCCCGCTGCCATTACGGGATTTGAAGCATCTGTTTGTTTGAGCAGGGACAGCTGTAGGTGTCTTTGCTCCAGAACATAAGAGAGTTGTAGAATAAAAGAGAATACAATCGTTCTGTGGCAGAAACCCACAATGATGATCTAGTCCAACTGCAACGCCTTGTGGTAACGAGACAGGCCAGAGTTAAACCCTGGTTCAATGACAGGATCATACTAAGACATTATTTTGATATCTGTGACTTATCTGACATTGTGATGAACTCACCACTGGGAAACTCGGGCACAAACTGGATTATTCAAGACTGAAGAATAGGGAAATTCTTCAAAAGGCCGCAGGTATGGGATATCCTAACTAGAGACAGGACATTTTGATATAACTTTGATCATGGATGCATTATTGCTCTTCATCCAGTATGAATAGTCAAACCTCTTTCCTTTTGTAACATTGGAGGTACTTTGATTATCCTTTCCTATGATTAGTTACATTTGGTGCTCTCTGATGTCACTTAGTGCTGATATCTGCACGTAATGTGACGGGGCAAGGGTACCTCTGAAGCTCAGATAGTAAAATTCAATCACTTTGTAACCTACTAACCTAACTGATCATAGCTTAACGCAGAGAAATGAATGGTATATCAGCTCATCTCTATTCACAGTCAACCCCAGCCATGACAAATTACAAAAAGAGCAAGGTGTGGTATTTTATTGTAGTGACAAGGCAGCTTTCAGTTTCAGGCTTCTGAGAGGTTTATAAGAAAGGTACAGAAATATTTGAAGTTAGAAACAAAGAAACAAAAAGTGTCCCTTATAAGTTAGTAATTGTTTGAAGCATATATATTTTATTTATTCCACTGGAGTAGTAATAAACAAAAACTACCTTTCTTCTGAGGGTAGACAGCCGATGGGTCAGGTTTAGCACAATAGCCGGGTTTTAGGCAAAGATCTGCACAGCTTTGGTGCCTTGGCTTTGCTATTGTAAACTGTCTGCTTAGCTTCGTTTCAAAACACTGGGGTTTGAAATCAATCATAGTTTTCTTTTGGTTGATACTTGTTTGCCCTACTTCTCAGCTTTTAATACTTCACGGCACTGACTCAGAAGTCTGTGCCAAGAACTGCATCACATTGATATGAACAAAACTCTTGCAAATTCAAGCTGGCCCTCAAAATCCATTAGTGCCCTAGGAAATTCGGGAGTTGGAACTGTCGCAATAGAAAGGTATAGATTTGGTTTACATATGTTGACATGAGGATCTCAGTTGCACCCGTTATGAGAGTAACCGCACTTGGTGATGAGTGAGTGGGTTCTCCGAGGGGGAATGGAAAAATCAGAAATGGACCCTGTGTGGGAGCAATACGCTAAGGTGCTGACAGCTTAATGAATAACTTGACTGTTATGACAGTAGGACACCTTGCAGCTCCAAGAGCAAATATTTGAAATCATATGCAATGCAGGAAATGTATGTATGTATGTAGAGAATACATGGCTTACCCGTATCACTAACAGATGGTCTATGTTTTCACTTCAGAGGTTTTCTTCTGCACAATCATGAGTTACTGGGGGTGAGAGTGAATCCATAGCTTGCAACTGATGACATAAAATGGAACAGTGTATTAAAGTCCCCTTTTTATGGTGGCCATATGGCTCAGAGGTTTTGGTAACAGCTAATTAAGATATTTGCCTGTAGGCCGCCCCCCCCCTCCCCCCTTATAAACCTAATTTTTCTACTACTGCTCCAAAAGCTCTAGCCAGCCTATATGGTAAAAAAAAAAAGGTGATTAGAGGATGGTTCTTTAAGGATATAGCTACATTAAAAATAATTAAAAGAAAAAAATTCTCGTCTTCTACATTGTTGTTTACATTCTCCTGAAGCTTCAGTGGACTATGGACACAAAACCTACCTTTTGTCTAACTGTTTTGCCTAAAGCAAGTTCTTGGGGTGCACGTTAAAGAGGGGAGTATGTGAGAATCTGGAAATACCAGTTTCTGCCATGTATCAATTCTGGGGACCTGAAGACTCTCTGTTCCAGATGTACTCATCTTGAGCGTTTCTTACCCTGCCATTCCCTGACACAAGTAAAACCAGGAACCCCTTTACCCCTTTTCTATAAACGTTCTGTATAGTTGATCCCATTAAGATATTTTTTTTTTTTATTCTGTCTTGAGAGTGGATGGGAATTCTTGAAATCCATGGGGTTTGTGATTTTCCTAGATTATTCATGGGTGATTAATAACTTTGCAGACTGCTCAGATTTTGAGCACCACTTTTTTCCTTAAAAGTAACTTCTTACTATGTAAAGAAGCTGATGTGATATTTTCATTAAGAAATACACACTCTCTTCAGCATCCTGTTCAAGAAAATGGTTTATTTTTATTGTAGCAATTAGTACGGTATATTAGGAATGCGGTATCTCTGCTTCCAGTAGATAGATTTCTATGAGTGTTTTGTTAATGGTATCTACAAAAAAACCCCACCAAACCAACCAACTAACCAAACCAAAGACTTTGGAAGCTAAAGACAGCTGATTATTTAAAGCAGCGGAAAAAATAGGCTGATTGACAGCTGAAAAGTAAAATCATGGAAGTCTTATAAAAGTCAAGGTGCTTCTACAGGACTAGCGGGAAGAAAAGACAATTGCTGCTTGTAAACATAATACTGAAGGAATTTAGTACTGATGCCATTGAAGTGAATAATTTCTGGCAATAGATTTTAATGATTAAGTGAAATTCAGAAAAAAATTATACTCACTACTAATAAACAGAATTAGTGCATGAGTTTTCCTTAAAGCAAGCAGATCTTTCCATGCTCACTACTGTTTCAGCTTTAATTTTCTGATTGTTACACACATCTCACAGTTCATCTTCTGGAGTCAACTTTCCAATCCCACATACAGGGTTTGGTAGGGCTCCGTCCTTGGGGGAAGAACAGTCCAACACAAGCATTTCATGTGAGCCTGGCAAGGTAATTGTCTCCTGCAGCTGTCAGGACTAATCACTCAATGGAAACCAGGCCCCAGCATTTGTGGTAGCCTGAGGGCAAGCAAAATATCAATTGGGCTACAAATCAAGAGTGCAGCATCCTCTTGCACCATGAATCAGTTAAATGAGACAAGCAATTCAAGTCCTAAGTCAACATGGTCTGTATAAACAGGAGTTTGGAAACTGTATTCCAGTGATTTGCTTCACCTTATTTTTAAAAGGCAGCTAAAAAGAGAAGAGAGAGAGAACATGAATAAATTGTTTGCATTGGACAAACTGATTTGGGTAAAATAAACACAGGCCTGACGTCTTCACAGAAATTACAGCTCAATATATAACCTATTTTGGTTGGAAAAAGTTATCAATTTTTTAAAAAAAAATCTCCATACTTCATTCTTTTTCATTTAATTGCAGACCTGAAGCAGAAGTATAATATACTAGATGCCACTTGAAATCTGTTCTCATTCATCTGCAAGCAAACATTGGGTATCCTCATGCACTTGTGATTTACAGATTGATTTGCAGACTAAAGAAGCTGGGATGAGCTTTGCAAAGGAGAGCCTTCTAAGTAGGAAAATCCTTATGACAATAAGCTGACAGCTGAAACTTGGCAATTCTGCCTGAATTTTTCTCTTCAGCCCAAATTCACATTTAAGGATGTGAATCCAAGCCAGAAGAAAGTTGCAACATAAATCCTGGGAATTACTAATGGCAGAATGGTGATGACTACATGATTGTCATTCTATACAAAGGCAGCAGTGAAGAATTCCCAGCAGGTTCGATGGACTTTAGTGGTCATGAAAAGAATGAAAGACAAGGCAAAATGGGCAATATCAAAATCGTCTGCAGCAATCTCCCTCTGAGTACAAATGTCTCCTAAGGTATGGTTACACATGGCCTCGTCCAGACACTTTGCAGGTGATTCTTGAGGCAGTGACGTGATCAGGAGAAGGAAAGCATGGGACATGCCATGTTTACTGACACTTTAGAGGAAGCCCTTTCAATCCAGCATAGACAGGCCTGGCTGAGTAGAATTTCAGCTCTGAACACAGAATTGGGGGAAAAAGACCCAAATTTAAAAAAGAAAAAAGTGTTGTTTTTTTTTAAATCAGGCCAAAAATGACGTTATAAGTGGCTTTCTGTTTAGACTAGGACACCACTGAGCTGGGGATGAAGTATAATGGTGGGCTGATAAGGGGCAGCTCGTACCCGAGTCTCCTCCCACGGTCTCCATCTGAACCAAATCATTCACATCTACCGTCTGTCTGGCATCATTGATTTTCTTTCAAGGTAAATATTTTTCTTCACTAACAGGTCCAGTAATGGGAACCCAGCCCATTTGCACCATCTTAAGTAGGTGATATCCGTGCATTTCTACAATATACATTTGTAACACACATCAGTACTCAAAATGCATTCTCCTCTCACTTACACTGCTTCTGCACTGATGTAACTCCAATACCTCTGCTAATCCTTTTTTACACTAAGGGGAGAATAAGAGTCTTAGTGTTTCTAAATATGACGCTACCAACATATTACAGACCCTTGATTGTAAATGCTAGCTGTGTAGAGCACAGCCCTGGACACCAGTTTTGACTCATCAGATGTGGATTTAAATAATCATAACATCCACATCTCATTTGCAACCAAAGATGGAAGAGAATTCAAAATGATGGAATGAATACATGGAGTTTGGGAGAGCGAGAGGTTTGTACCTACTCAAGATGGAGAACAGGCTCAAAGTTGAGCATTAGTTCTTACTTCTCTAATTTTTTTCCTTTTGTTTCTCTGGCCTTTGCAGGGAGACAATCAAATTTACCAGAGTTTGTAAGTGTCTAGAATGCTTATATTCCACTTCGGAAAGCAAGGATTTCATGTGGAAGAGAGCATTCTGCTTATGTTTCCTATGAGGCATCCTTGCACTCACTTCCACCGTAAAATATATGGCACCTTGAAAAAAAAAAGGCAGCCAATCTGTGTGCTTTGCATCATCCACACAAGCAGAAATGCTATATGAAGATCATCTGTCAGGTCTTGAAAATGCAAAACTGATGCAAGTACATCAGCCTCTGCTGTCACAGAACGGGATGGAAGAACATGTCAAGAAAACATCATCTTTATCAGAAGGGAGGGGAACGATGAGGTTATTGCTTGCAACTTGCCCAAAGTTCTGGGAAAGGGGTAAGGCTCATTAGAGCCGGATATCTGTGCCGACTTCCCTCTCCCCCCGACTGCCACTTGATTCTAGACGTGAAGAACAGACAAAAACTTATCATTGCCAGTGTCTTTAAAGATGCCCACACATGTTCCCTGCAGACCAGAAAGAGGGGAAAAAAGTCCATTTTGTCTGGACAGGTATCAGTTTTAAGCTTGTCTTATCTTCACACACCCACCAACCTCCCCATGTGGGAGCGGGACTATCGCTGTACAGTGTGCAGGGTGAACTCCAGCTCTCCCTTCTGAGAACTGATAAGAAGGGATGCATGAATTGCCCTTTTCAGCCAAGCTCACGGTGTGCAGCCAATCTTTATCTCCAGTCTGAAGGAAGGAAAAGCAGAAACCAGCTAAAAGCCTTTCTTTCCCCTATTCTCTGATATTCTATAAGTCACATTGGGAGATTAATATTGCAACCCGGCCCTCCTCCTCCCCCTACTCCTAAAAATCCCTGTTGCGAATAAGCAGGCTGATAAACTTCAAAATAAAAACAGATGTGGCAGGAAGAATGATTTATGGACTTCCCCGCACACTTCGGTTTCTACATAATGCCAGAGGTTTGGGCTTTTTTATTTTATTTTATTGTCCACCTAGTATTCGGACAGCTTCTGCTTCCAAATTTGAACAGGAAGGGAGGTGGGAACAATACCCAGACCTAAAACACCAGCATGAGAAGAAGAACGAAGCACTACTGCAATGAGACGGAAAGTGCCAGAGATCTAAACTGATGGTTGCAGTTCACAGATGCAAAAGAGAAGGGAAAAAACTTACGTGGAAAGGAAGGAGCAGAGAGGAAACCCCAAATTTCCTCCCATCCCCTAGTAGAAAGTCAATAAAAGAAAATAATTGCAATAAGTAAACGCTTTATTGGTCATTAAGTGGAAAGCGAATGGAACTGGAACAAGTGGAAATGAGGGCAATAAACGTTGCACTGAAAAAACAATTAAAATTTGAGGTGTAAACGGAAGATAAGAGATGTTCAAATGTCGTCTGAAGAAAAGTGAATGCCTCTGAAATGCACTCCAGGGTCTTCCAGCTATTGCCAGTCAGAGGTGAAGGAGGGCAGATGAAGACATACCTAAATGCGTGTATTTGGAGGAGAACTTGAGGCACAAACTGATGGCAGGGAAATGTGGTTCAATGGCATAGATTCATTTCTACAGCATCTATCATTATTAGGAGTGACTGGCAGTCTTGGGATACTTGTAGTTTTGAAAGCTCAGCTTCGGATGCCTAAAATGGGAGCTGGTAATACTAATTACTGATATTTGATCATTAAAATCTCCATTGAATAACTAGGTCTGCAAAAGAGGACATGCAGATTGCCTCAGTGCTGTGTTGCTGCACTCAAGCCTTGTGGTAACAGAGAGAAATCTGTTGAATTATTTTTTAATTATTTTTTTTTAAATTTCATTTCATATGAAGCATCCCCAAAGACACATGCAAATGTCCCTATCAGTGTATAGGCAAATCACCAATAAACTATATGTACGAAAATAGACTGTGCTGGACAACATCCAGGAGAGGAGGTGCTTGAACTTGAGGCCATTGCTTGGCGTTAGTTGCTGGTATCTGTGTGCTGGTTCAGATCACATGCTATCTAGATTGCTTCGCTGGCTTTCTAGCATTTCATGCCTGTTTTCACTCAAGTGTTTATTTCTATAAACAGACCTAACCTTAGAAAACAATATAATGACATCCTTCCTGGGGGAGGAGGGGGAAAGAAGTTTCCTCAAATTACTCAGGAGGGTTTCCGCTGGCTTTTTATTTTCAATAATCCAAGAAGTAAACGGCCGCTTTTGAACTCTGCCCTCTGCCCTTTTTATTTTGCAACTTGGGCAAAGATCAAGCCCAGAGTCAAAAGTGTCAGCAAAAATGGCTGTGATATGCGTGTGCTTTCCTTTATGAAAGTCCTCATGATTATGTTTACAGAATTCATTATAAACTCAGGGTCCAGATTAAAAGCAAATGTCTAAGTGTCCTGTGGGGAATTGCAGGGTTGAGGATGCGGCTTCTAAGAGATGTGTGGGATCAGTAGGGGGTTACGAGCATTACCAGGGAAAAGGGAGCAGAGTTATGCTAAAGGTGAAATGTGGACACGGGGGTCACCAAGAAGACTAGAGGTAGAGGTGGGAAAGAAAGAAACAAACAAAAAAACAAGAGTCAGAAAGACAAAATACTTTGCCACATCAAAAGCAATACAGGACCATATGTATTCGGAGTGGATACACAGTTCTAGCAATATCCGATCATGGCAGAATCCCAAATGAAGACAAAAAGATCTATCCAGATATAAAATAGAAACAGTCCAAGACAGAGAGATGTTACCAGACCGTGTTGAAAACAGCACTCTATCAAAATCTGTACTGCAAGGCTCCCTCTGAACATGTGAAAGAGGCATTGAGGCATTTAATAGAATGAGCTGCAGAGAAATGCCACATACGTGAGGGAAAGCCACCTATATACCTATTTATTCACTATTCATACTGCTCCTTCCCCAGCCAGCGTAGGAACGTTGGCATCCCATCTTCTGTTACTTACTGCTCCAAGGCCTTTGTGCCACAGACCCAGGGGATAATAACCCTTGGCTGAAATAGATGGTGTAGCAGTGACATGTCCTTTTAGATTATTGAATGGCATTTTTCATTTTGAAGAAAGATCTGGGTACGCCGGAGAGGCAAATACACTAAATAGGTCCCTTCTGAAAGACTTTCATGGTAATTGCTGCTGACAAGACTCTGCTATAGCGGTGATTCTCAGGAAGAACTGGAAACCATCTTAGAGCTGATTAACGTGAGGTGTTATCCCTGACCCCTGTCACGGAGAGACCCTCTCCACAGCCAGCATCAGTGATAGGGAAGTGGTGGATATTAGTTGATTTGGGATAGGATTGGGAGGAGGTGGGTGAAAAGTAAATTGTTTTAAGTTAGTTCCTGAAATGACTCTAGATAACTTGTTCGCTTTTTTTGTTATAACGATTTTGAGGCTGTCAGTGCAGCTGTTCAGAGAGTCATACATGACAGGGCTCGGAGAACCAAGTGTTTGTTAAACTTTTACTGCGGTTAGCAGGAGTTGTGGGTCTGGCCACAGGGCTGGGAGTCCTCCAGAGCAGAGCTGCTTTGGATACCCCTGCCTTCTCCCCACACGGGCAAATGAGCCTGACACAGGGATGCTCCTGAAGAATCTCTTGGAATTGCCTTAATTACTAATATGTCTGAGAAGAAGAAAACAAAAATAATGCTGCACTACAGTGCATTGACATTCTTCTACACACCAGCTTGTAGACACTGTTAACTGGGGTGGAACTGCATTGCCGTCTTGCAACAGATAATGTGGATTTTTAAGTTGTGCTAAAAGTCTTTTCCCGTTTTATACAATTTAGCAACTGTAGCATAGCCTACACAGCTTTAAACAGATTTGATTTCATTTAAGTAAAATGGGCAACTGTATAGCCCCAAGAGTCTCTTTAATGGGTCACTCATCCATCAGGGTAGTGGGCTATGGGCTGCTTGTCCTTTGTGGATTGTTTGTACTCTTACAGCACAGCATCCCTCCAGGTCTCCCCAGAGCTGCTTTGAAATGGCCAACATTTACCAAGGATATATTCAGATTTCACTTTATCCTGGCTGTCAAACTTTGTGTATTTTTCCAATGTCAAACAGATTTTAAGATGGAGGAAGGAGATAATATGATGATAAAAAGACTTGACCAATTTAAAGGTAGCTTTTAAAATATTATATACAGCACAGGACAATTTACTTTTCCCCAAAAAATTCAGCTGAGTGGTAATGGAACATACATACATAGAGTGGGCCAGAAGCAGACTTTCTTAAAGAAAATATACATGTGCATGTCTTTACTCATGCGTACATGTGCACATGCATGCACACAATAAGCCATGTGGTGCTGGATTTTTTTTTTTTCCTCTAAGGCATATTTTTAACTTTCTTTTCTGTCAGCTTGTAAAACATGATTTTTATTCTTCCTTTAATGGCCTGGGCTAATTACTCACAATGACCTTTGACCTTCAAGTGCCTTCATTTATGGTAGCGCATTCCTTTCAACAGAAACATATTGGCTTGGTTTTACAGGGTGCTGATGTCTGGCCTGGCAGTCCAAGCCTCAATGGTCCTACCACCACCAACCAGCACAGCCTGGTTTCGGGAATCTATAGCATCATCCTTTCATAGGCCAAGTTTCTGTGAAAGTTCCACCTGAGCAGAAATACCAAGATTTGCTTTCGATATTAAGATTCTGGAATTTTTCTCCGGCAAAATTGTGTAAATGAGTATAAATTTGTAAAAATGTGAAGGCATGTGCAAGTATCTTAGAAAAATCAGGGAACGAAGCAAAGTTTTAACTGTACTGGTAGAAAGCTCTCTTGGTTTAATACACCTAACTGCTCAGGAACGCTGAACACCGCAGCACTGTAGTGATGGCTGTTAGTTCAGCTAGAAAATACACCTCCAGCAGCTCTTGGTGAGGTGGCACTACAGTATTTCCACTAATTAGCATACCACATGGAAGCTTTTCGTAGTGCTCATCTCTTCCAAGAACAGGATTCTACTCCTCAGGATTTAAGAGTAAAATACAGGCAGCAAGAATACTCTGTTGAAAATATCACAAAAGAATTCTACCAAATACATGGACGTTACAGAAAATAAAAGATCCAAAATCCTGGCACTTCTGTTACCAACATCAGCAGTATTGCATGCAAGCGAGGAATTAGGGGTGGTCTGATGGTTGGGGCAATTGGTTGGGTTTTAAAAGATGTGTCTTCCGTATTAACCTCTCCCTGATCTTTCACAAATTGCTTAAAATTTAAACCTGGAAGTTGCTGAACCTTCTGGCCTAAGTTCAGAAAATCATGAAAGCCCCATATGAACATAAAATTTAAGAGCAACCCCAACTGTGTTCTGAAGGGTACTTAAGCACATGGCTGAATTCTTGAATAGGGAGCGTGAGCTGAAATGGATTTTCTGTCCCAGCTTTTTGTATGTAAAAGAACTCATCTCTTGTGTTGAGGAGCAGTAACATTAAATATATTAAAGCTACTCAAATGCTATTGCAACGATAGGACTACCTGGTTAAATAGAATATATGTGGAGATCGTGCAGTGCAAAAAAGAGAAGTAGTTCTTTGTCAATCACTGTTTACCTAACCAGGAAAAAAAAAAGTATAGAAGGAGATATACTCTATTGAGATAGATTGCTAGAGAAAGAAGAGGAAGAGTCATGCAGAAAATGAATGTCTTTGTAGGTGTTTTGCAGTAGTTACATAGTTTTCATGATAAGCCTTTAAGCTTTTGGGTTATTTTTCTTGGGTCTCATAGATTCTTTTTTCTTCCTCGGCCTCCTCTGCACTAATACAGACTCTCAGAGAAAGACCATTTACTTGCTCTGTTGTCAACGCATCTGGACGTCTTGTCAAAACAATATAATTTTACTTTGTAACTTTTTGACACTGGTATTTATTGCACCTGTCTTTAGTCATGATTTATGACTTGTCTGGTGAGTATTACTCTACAGCTCCAAGTTTACAATACCAGATAAGTGAAGTATTTGAAGTCCCGAATGGGCTACAGATTTATAGATGTATATTTCTCTCCCTTCCACTACAAAGGGAAATTAAGATGAGCATTTTCTCCCGTTTTTCTGGGTGGTAGAAATCAAGATAATCAAAAGTTCTTTGGAAATGAAAAAAAAAAAAAGAAGAATGGAATAATGCTATTTGCTACTGTCTATTAGGAGGAATACAGTCAAATGATCTTTGTTAGGGGAGTGCCTTGCAGTCAGAGTAGGGATTTGTTTTAATTAATTGATAGCTGACTGTCCGTACAGCATTTTAACACCCAGAACTATATCAGTGATGGGGACGTCAGCATCATGCAAGTTGTAGCATTCGGAAGTATCCATCAGTCTGACACTCTGAATTACTAGGTTTGTGACACACTTCCTAGGATAATACTAGTTCCTACTTAACACTGAAACATTAAGGCCAAATACGTAAAATATAAGCGTTCCCTACCTGAGCAACCTCGCTGAACAAAATGGGTTTGTTCACACACATAATGTTAACTGTGTCTATGAAAAGCTGTTGTAGAATGTGAGTCTAAATATTTGATAGAAGTAACAATCTTAAATTGTAAATACCCCAATTTTTCTTTTCTTCTTTTGTTTTAGAAAACCTAAATTTGGGGCCTAAATCAACTTGACAGTATCCCTTAAATATATAGTATGCTTGAAAGGTATTTATTATTCTACTGCTGCTAAAGCGGGTCTTTCAAATTTGCCAGACTTTAAAACAAATCCGGGCTTCCTTCCTAGTCAAGGTTCTTTTCAAATCTGATCCGCGATTGCAGATGTAACACAAGACCGTTGACACGGTTTGGTTGTTGTAATGTAAGTATCCTTCCAGTGTATCTCTCATCTAAGCGAAAGCAACATGTGAATGTGTGAATGTCAGATAAAATTGTTTTGTAAACATATGGCCACTTTAATTTGTCAAAATTTCATTAAATTATAAAGGTACTTGACAGGGTTTGCTATTGTAATCCCCTAGGAATATATTTATAAGTGAGATTCCCTGAGCTGATCTTTTGATAGAAATCAGGTGGAAATCAGGGACTGTAAGCTCTGGGTAGCTCTGGAAGGAAAACCTGAGATTTCTTTCCCAACTATTTTTCAGTTTTCAAGTAATAAACAAAAAAAACCCACCAACCCTCTTCACGAAGGATGCATGGTAAACAACCGTAAGAGGTGGCTAAGAAAACCCTTGCTGACCAAGCTGTTGTCTCAAATACAGCCAGTGACTTCCCGTAACAAAGCAACACGGGAGCTGGTATCTGGAGGCAGCACGGATTGCTGCTCCTGCCCCAAATTTTGCACGTTCTCGAATGCTTTGATGGACTGCCAATGAAAATATTGGGCAGGCATCAACTGTGCGGTTGCCACGGAGATCTAGTAAGCCAGGGCAGTGGGAGCAGAGATTTCCATCAACAGGACTTTAACAAAAGCCTTGATTCAGTGGCAGACTCTTAGGTTAGATGCTTCTGGGCTTTAGCAGGGTACACAGAAAACGGTAAATTTACTACTGAGCTTGCTAAGCAACTGCAAATCGTGATTCCTTCAGGGAAGAAAGTACAGCCCTACATCTCTCTCTGATTCAAGATTGACCTTTTTAATTCTTCCTTGCCCTTTAAAATAACAAGGCTGGCTCTCTAACAGTCAAATGTAATTCATTGCCATTTGAAGATCTCTATATTATAGATTTTGGGGTCATAGGATCACGCCATCAGTTTTGATACACATTCTCATCTCACAGAAATTACTGCTTGCTGCTTTGAAAAGGCAGCAGAAATACCTCACGTTGTTGTGACGGTCTCAGAGGGCCTAAAATCTCTCTGTACATAAAACCGATTAACGTTGTATTTGTCACTATACATGAATTTTTATCATTAGAGAGCCTGCTGGCAATTCGTGCTTGAAAAGTGCTGAAATAAAGATCTTAACAGAGAAGACAGCAGACCAAAATAGCAAAGTAAGATATTTCCAAAATCTCATTTCAGCTGTTGTACGCAGAATTGTGCGTGGATTCCTATTAAAATTCTAATGTTAATGCATTCAAAGCAATATTAAACTCATTGAATGCACTTCCAGGTTTTTTTCCAGTAACAAACAGCACATTTTTAGTACATTGTTATGTATAAGCTGATGTGAATTTGTACTTGCAAGTCAAAAGTAGCTGCTTCTAGGTTTAAAAACAGAACTTAGAAATTTTGTGTCTGAACTTTCCTTCAAAGAGATGCACATAGAACTGTTGCATTTAGAAAGAAAAACTAATATTTTATTACCTTATGAAGCCCTAAAGGCAGCATGAAAATAATGTTAAAATAAGAAACTTGATTGTTTACAGATTTCCATCTAACTAGAAATATATTTTCAGGCACTTAGAGCAATTAAGTTATACATCTTGATAAACAAGCACAAATTAAGTGAAATTTTATACAAAGTTTAAATGAAACTCAGATCTTCTAAAGACCATCTTAGGAGAATTTGTGAAACACCAAACACTAATGATTTCTTATGCTCTAAAAATGAAAGTTCTGGTGTTTTCTGCCAGAAGTCACGAAGAGATTGGTTTCCAGGTTTAATTACAGCAAAGATGAGACAAAAATACTCAATCTCTATTCACTGTCATTCGACTGAGCACAGGTACGGGGTAGGAGGCACCGTCTCTTGACACTGAGGAAGGAAGAACTATCAGAGGAAACCGTTTCAAACACGTGTCTGGGTGGTAATAACCACTAACAGTTGAAAGGGACAGCAGGCTTTGTGCTTCAGTCCCAATAGAGTCTCCAGCAGAGATCAGACTGTGACCTGCTGTATGGACAAGTTATTCCACAGTTCTGCATCCTATGGAAGTCCTTAATCCTCCCTTGAAGCAACTGCCAATGGATACTGTCAGTCAAAAACTCTGGTCGATAAGTTTTGGCTCCAGCTTCCCATGTTCTTTTACATTATCACTTAGATGGGGAAAGAATTTCAACCCAGAATGCTCATTGCATTTAAATTATATGGAATTTTGCTGTTATCCTCAGTGTGACTGGACTTGATCCAGTGTATGAGGCCTGATGGAGCGTTCCCTAGAATTAAACCAGAGCATCCAGGACACTGTCTGGAATCAGCAGTTTCTTCCGTATGCATCCAACTTGTCTGAAACACACCTAACCAGGCTACCCAGTTAAAGACAACTGCGTAAGGGAGAACGTCATGCAAGTCCAAGACACCTTGGTCTGGCTCTGGTTTCTTGAGGAGCTGGCTCTAAATGAATTATGGCTCCATTAACACCACCATCTTGCCGGTAGGATAAATTATGTGAGCACACAGTCCTTCCATTTCTTCTCTAGATAATGAGCACAAGTGAATTTTTTTTGTAGAAATTGGGAGAAGAATCACATTGCTGCTCATGCTTAACCAACTCAACCAGTGAGTTGCCAAGCCCGTGACATCATCACTGGCAACATACAAGCTTCAGATTAGAAGTAGTCTGATGACATCACCCTTCCAGTTTCTATCTAACAGATGGTTTCTGTATATTGTGTAATTTTAGATCATTATTCATGGTTTTGGTGAGTATAATTCAGGAAGTGAAAAAACTGCCAAGAAAAATTGACCTGGAACTAGTTCAAAGGGACTAAATTATTTTATTGATTAGACTCCTTAGCTTTCATTTTCCAGCAGAGCCATCATGAATCATCGATACACAATAATATCTGAGTAATTTCTGTGCGAGCTGAATTAAGTGCTCCAAAACAAGGTAAGCTTTGAAGGATTAGGCCTTCAAGCTGCTTGAAAACAAGATAGCTAAGAAGATTTGCTGGGCAGTCCTGAAAGGGGGCCAGAAGCTATTTACTGAGGCAAGTGGTTTGTTTGAACTGGATTTTTATTTATTTTCATATTATACTTGTTGACTTCATATCCGCCTTCAGCTCGGCTCAAAGGCGCGGGAGAGGCATGTTTTTCACCAACATGAACATGGGCCAGAAAGGAAGGACCTTCTGAGAGGCCTTACCAGGCACAGCCCCAGCGCTGAGATATAGCACCGCAAGCCTGCCGGAGGAAGGGAAAAAATACAGAGGGAAGGGGCTAAGAAAGGCTGGGGAGTCTTTTTATTACAAAGGTTTACAAGAAAGTGCAGCCATGCAGAAGCCGTCGTGTAAGAAATATGCAGAGGGCAGTGATGAGTGAAACCCTGCATCATTTGTCTAGTATAAATACATCTGTCGGACGGTTGTATGGCACAGAGCGCACAGGTTTACCTTTGGAGATGCCGTGGCAGTGAGTTTCCTTCCTGACTGTTCAGCGGCAGAGTGCAGGATCTACCCCGAAATCAGCATAGCTTTCACCAAATATCCTGGTGGCTGCGGAGGTGCCAGCTGGGTCTTGTAGAGGGGGCAAAAGAAACAATTGAAAGAAACTATCCGAGTTCAGGTTTTGGATCTTGTTCCCATCATAAAGGATACCTGAATATTGCGCCTCTGTCAGCTCTGAGGTCCTTTGAAAATGGAAAAAAAGAATACAATAAGTGCCAAGTTTGTCATTTAGTTTCCTAGTATTTTCCTTTCCATAGAACAGAACGGACCGTTGCATTGCAAACAAAGCACCTTAATTGGCCCGCTTTCAAAATGAAATATTTAAGATCCTTCCTATCAGTAGTCAAGCTCTTCTGTAAACTGGTTGTATTCTTGCCTTAGTTTTTTTATGAACACCAACAAAGCACCATACCCTGGCCAAGTATCTATTACCTTTACAATAACTAAGATTTTCATATGTTGTCTCTGGTGAGATCATTTCAACATTTGTTCTCCAGGAAAAGGAACTTCAATTTTATGAGAATTTAACCTGGGAGTACCACATAGAAGTAAAAACAGCAATTCTTTGGAAATGATCCATCAGTTCTTTGCTGCACGTCAGAAGAAAGTGCAACGGCTTCTCTACGGGCATTTTTCCTCTTTTCCTGTTATGCTTAAATAAAAGAGCATTAAGATTTAATTATATAAAATGCCGTTAGCCCAGGCTCAGCAGGCATTCAGCTAAGACAATCACTATTCTCAGATATTTACATACAGAAAACCTACTCGTGGAAAGATGCAGAAGTATAAATTTAAAGCATGGTAGATCCCACATATTACTGTACATGTTAACTTCACCATGATTTTTAGAATAAAGTTCTAGGGATTATTAGATGCTATTTTACTAAATGTCCTCTTACCAAAATATCCTGGTTTGCCACGTCTAAATATTTAGGGAAGACATTGTAGTTTAATTAAAATCTTTATGAGGAAAAAAAAAATGGGCCTTACCTTTCCAGCCACTCAGAAATAAAATACGGCATTTAAAACCTGTCTCTTTCCATCCCCAAACATATGGTTTGACACCATTCTGTTTTGTGAGAATATTTCACAAGTTTGGGTTTTGTTCTAATGTAAAATTAAAACAAATTTTAAAGCCTCAAGGTTGGCTGCAAAGTAGGAAGTGTTGTTCAAATGCCAAATTTAACACCTAGTTTTTGTTACTTGAGTTTCAGGTGCTGAGGTTGCAAAAGCTTGGGGAAACTCATTTTTAGAGGATTTTTGAAATTTGAGCCTCTCTTCTGTTCTTAACGCAGAGACCCTGTATTTGACACACTGCAAAAAAACTTGTCACCGTTAATACAGCATGTATGCGACCTGGTGTCATCCGTGCAGTCTGGTGTTAGTGGGAGACCTGTCTGTGCTGTACTGGGGTTACAGTCGGAAGGGTTGTGCATGGAGCCTTTTTTCAGATAGAGTGAAAGATTCTGCAATATGTGCACAGAGAACATTATTCTTGACTGCAAGAAGAGCATGGCTTTCTCCAAAGCAAATACCTGCTTACTACCACCCTTATTTATTCCTTCATTTTCTGCGTGTTTACCAACATAGAAACCTACTTGTAAGACAATTTTACGGTAGTACATTACATTTTATCAGTCTGAGCTGATAACAGTCTTTTCCTAAAACTTCATTAGGGGAGATTGCTGGCCATGATAAACTACTCTGCACTCTCATTTCCAACTAATAGCACCCAAAACCTGAATGAAAAGCCAAAATATTTTCTTTTTCCATTTTAGAAAGCCAGAACATCCAAGAAAGCCCAATCACAAAGCTCAGTTGTGTCAACAATGATAAAATGATTCAAAATGACCTATCTTAACCTGAGGGAAGGTTAAACTATAAAATCTAACAATCTTTGGATGATTTTATTATCTAAATTTTCATGAAGACTAATCATAACAGACATAAATATGTTCTGAGAAGATACTCCTTCTATATATACATCCAATAGGAGAGAGATTTCAGGATTTTCTCTAAAATTATGATTTTTATTAAGAGTTAATATTTGTTACTGAGAACCATTTTCAGCCTTCTGGTTATTTGCAGATTTTGTTTGCAAACCGTTCCCAAATAAGAAAAAAATTCTTTCCTCCTTCCTGATTTCAATAGCCAAGTGAAAATCAGTGCGGTGATCAAGATGTAATTCTGTTTTCTTTCAAAGCTCGTGCATTAAGTACTTTCCTCAAGCATTTCCAGGCTAGATAGCATCCCTTTCTGAACATCCCACTTCAGGAAGAGGAAAAAAAAAAAAACCCAAAACACTGACATTTTCCTTATCAGTTGTATGAGGATCAGCTCAAGATTTTTGCAGTATTTAGCACACCACATGGAGGAGACAGCATGGATTTGGAGGAGGATGTCTACAGATAAGAAATTTCCCTTGACTATGTTTGCCAAACCACGTAACACACTGATGACTATTTGCTTTATCCTGCTTCAATATATTTTGTCTTCATTTTCATGCTCTTATAGGAGAAAATTATACTTGAAAAAATGGAGAGAGTGTATTATATATGCCTTATATGTCCACATATTTGCTGTTACCTAAGTAATCCAGTGAAATATTGGCCAGCTGGAACAGGGGAGATGATGTTGCATGGTTTTCCAACAGTGACCCCTGAGGACTGGAACGGAGATGTATTAGTTCTAGCCAGAAGGGAGCACTTTGTCTCCTAAATCCCTTGGAGTAAGTTGGTTTTTCTTGCCAGTCTGCGATTGATTGAGTCATCACAGGTCAGTGATGACTATGGATAAATATTTCCTTTGAAGATGTCAGGCTTTAAAAAACAGTACAATAAATTCCCGCACATTGGGCTGAGTCAAATTAGCAGGACTTCAGCAGTCCCAGCTGGTGTGAAAGGAGTATTTGTGGGACCTAAATGGACAGCAGCATTTGGAGACGTATGCAAAGCGCACCAGACTCATGTTGTTTTCAAATGTTCTTCTCCTGAGGCAGATGAAATTGTTCTGGGGTTATTTTGTTTTCCCCTGGGCTTTTGCTGTCCCCATCTGTCCTCTCCCAAGGAGTCAGAGTCCACGCAAATAGTAACTCGATGTCTGAAACATTCAGGATTCAGCTTCATCTGTTGTTCAGGAGGGTCAAGGTGGAGGCCACCCATCTTCTAACTGGACTAGAACTTCACCTTCAGCAACATCATGATGCCTAATGAAAGGATATGGCTGTGTCCTGTCAACTCAACATGCAGAATATTTTGTGCAGCATTACCTGTGAAAACCTACTGATTTTGCTAAAAAATATTACAGTGACCAGTGAAATGTAGAATCCATTAATGTTGGCTGAAGGAATATATTCCTATGAAGGGAGTTGTCATTCGTAGCTGGGGAGGCAGAAGGTTTGGATGATGATTCCTCATTTAATTTCTCTAAATTAACCCCAAAATTCAATATCAAGGCTAGTTATAGAGTAAAAAAAAATACAAAATGTTGTTTTTCTAGACCTATTTATTTTGCTTGTTAATGGATTAAAATAGTTCCCAGCTGTGCAAAGTTCTCATTATGTTCATTACTCATAATGCACCTCACAATGAGATGATTAATTCAGCACACTTGCAGGCCCTTCATTGAATGCTGTTGATTAAGCAATTATGTTAATCCACTAGAGTTTGTTTTCCCACTGCTCTGATGATGGTTGGGACCAATTTCTTTGCTGAATTATTCCATGAACATGCTAGAAGTTTTGCTAATATTTGTAAAGGCCAAATCCACCATTCACAAACAATGTGAAGGTGAAAATCGCAGACTATTTGTCTCTAGTGTATTTTGGATTGCTAAGAAAAGTGCCAGACTTTATTTTGATTCCTCCTGTTCTGGGCCAGCTCCTGAAGAGCAGTAACATAGATTTGTATGTCTGCTTTAACAGTGAAGTGGTAATTTCAGGCCAAGTAGAGATTAGTCCTTTCATTTCATTTGTGTTCTCTTGTATTGATTGTATTCGGTAGTTGATTTGATCTTTTATTTCCATGAGACTGGTAACAAAATGATTTTTGGAAGTGTTGTACAGATGGATGTGCAAGTAACCCAAATATGCCATTCAGAATCAGAAACCTGATGTTTGCAGGAGGAATATGACAAACTTTCACTGTCACCAGCACCATGAAAAATGGATAATTACTCCTTACTTGTTTTAGATTTAGTCTCTAATCTGATATAAATCAGCAGATTATTAGAAAAGGGAATGATATTCTCCTACTTTTACGTGAAAGTATTTTTGTCAGTAACAAAAATGGAAAGGGAAATACTGTGGTAGGAGAAATATGTAATAAATTTTAACAGTCTTTGCTCAGCTTAGTTGGATGGGGTAGTCGTTCTTTAAGTATATTTGTCAGTTACCTACAAAGACATGTGATGGAAATATTTTCAAGAAGCCAGAAACATCCTGCTCTATTCAATATACTAAACTCTCTGGGTGTCCGAGGAACCACCAGCGATCATTTGTAATAGTTGTCGTTTACCGTTCCGCCAGCTTAGCCGGCCACGATGGCCAGCTTCAGTGGAAAGGAAAGGAAGGATGGATCTGCGTTATACCTCAATAGACTAAACAGTAACCCCGCAGCAGTGCCCAGCTTTAGGTTGGCTGAATCGCTGGCGGATCTCATGAATAATAGACACATGAAAAATGCTAACAGACTTCCCACCCATCAGAGGAGCCAAAACCAAAAGGCAAAACATTAACACAAGCCAAACCTGCACAAAACTAGCTATCCCCAAAGACCTCTGACAACTTTTGAGTTCCCAATTTGGAAAAAATGTGATAAAGAAGCAGCATATAGATGCAAAGCAGCAAGATTTTCTGATATCCTCCCCCAACGCTTTCTATTTCTGCCATTCTTTTCCTTAGCTTTTGTATTTAAATGTATATTCACAACAGCTCCACCGATATTTTCTGAATATAGACCATCAATGACCACAGCTTTTATTTTGGGAGGTCCATTTCCGTAGCAACAGCTCATAAAAGATACTAAATAAAGCTTAGATCTCTGCAGCTCAGGTTGATATATTATATATTGGTCACTGCAGTGTGCTGACGGCTTTCCTGCAATGTGGCCTGTGTCTTTTTTATTATGTACATTCTTGGTGAGTGTTGGAGAGATTGATCCCATTCTGGTATCCAGATTTTAAAACAGATGTGTGGGAAAAAAGCTGCAGAGGGTGCCGGCAAGAGGTGCAAAAAATCCAGAGGCCCTGAGAAACAGCCTTTGAGAGAGACCTTTTCAGGTTTGTCAAAGAGGACTGAAGTAGCATGATAGCATTGTACAAATACATTCACAAAAGGAAAGCACCAGTTGTTAAATAAGGCCAAATCTAGCAGGGAAAGATTAGTGCGATTAGCAAAGGGAACTAGAAGGGAAACAATAGGTTCTCAAGATCTTGTTGTCTTCAGGTCAAGAGGCAGATACCTTCCTAGTAGTGATGTTCCAGCCTGATAGATGTTGCTCTTGGTAGGAGGCCGCAGGGTGAAATTTAATCTTCTTGATGTCAAACTACACAACCAGGTGTTGCTTTCTGCATTTAAATTATATTCGTCTATCAAGAAAGCGTCACTGAGATTGGGGGGTTTAATTAAAAGCTAGCCTTCCTTTCGTATAAATGTATCGAGAGGAAGCATTTCTTTTTCCATAAACATTCCTGTTGGGAAATTGAAAAAAAAAATCAAATAAAAAAGCCTGAAGGGCAGTTGGCAGCCATAGGCAAACCTTTAACATTACTGTAATGAATACTTTTCTTTGTTCTTTACAATTCCTGCAGAAAACAGCATTATCTGGTCTTTTCTAGTAGCAACATAACTTAAAGGTACATCACAGAACATTATCACTTCTCTGGCATCCAGTACCTTGATTCCTTTCATCTTTCACTCCAACCGTGAGATGAGGATTCTGTAATTGTGATTACGTTGGGGTTTTTTTACAACAACTTCAAGGAACTGAAGGCACCTAGTACTTTACAAGGCAGTTAAGTACAGTGTGGAATTTGCTCTTAATATTCATCCACATGTTTTATGAATTTCCATATTTGAGTTTAAGCCTGAATTTTAAAGCCAGACTTGTTTTAATTAATTTCTGTCTTAAACTCAGTACCATTTTCTGTATTCTTCTATTTTGGGAAACCTGAGTTGAATTGCTTAGCAGAGGAGAAAATGGATCAGAATTCTCTTTTCTCCCTAAAAACTGTGCTAAAATTGTGTAGCCAGCTGTTGCTCTCAGACCAAACTCCCATCAAGTTCAGCAGAAGATGGAGCTTGCCATAATGTAACATTAGAAATCATGAAAATCCCAAGGGGCATAAGAAGGTGTTGAAGGGGGGTCAAGGAGCATGATAGACATGAAAAGGCTTTTTTGCAGCTGGTTCCTTTCTCCTATCAACTGTACAAAGGCCGGCAAGGGAGAGGGAGAGCAGCAAAGAAGTGAAGCTGGATTATGAAAGGGACACGCTTTCCATCCGTGTTCAGGAAACCAGTGAGACAAAAGGCACACAGCAGCAGCCACATGGCAAGGGGGCTTCAGAAAACAGCCAGCTTCCTCTGTTGTTTCCTCAGAAGCCCAAGATCCATCGCTCAGTTTGTTTTTCCACGGAAATAATTAAAGATGTGGATAAAAAAAATTAACAAAAGACTGACCCTTCCTCCCCCCCCCGTTCTTTTTTCTGCCTGCCCACTTTAAGGGAAATCATTTTCATACCCCCCTTCCGCTCTCCGTACACAATGACAACCCTGACACTGGAGCAGAGATTGGTTTACATCCCAGTAGAAGGGAATACTTAAGGAAACCTTTGGCAGTATTATGGATTGAAGTGCAAGGAGATGGTTTTATCAGGAGGCTTCAAGGCTATTATTGTCCAAATAAACACTTGCTTTGCCAGACATGATCTACAGCTGCTGCACAGAGACCCTTGAATTTCATCTGAATTTCAATCTCCTTGTCCTTTTTTTGCCTTTCCAGCTTCACTGTTTTCAGACCTGAATAGCCTACTGTACTGCATTACTTCATTTTTTCCATCTTAATAGGCTTCACTAGGCTCTCACTCCTGACTTCCTGCCCACGACCCTCGTCCCCACTTCATCTAGATTTAGGAAGCTTTAACACTTCCCCCCCCAGTTGCTGGGGGACAGGATGCTCCCCCAGACTTTGCTATCGTGATGCAGCATTTCATTGCTGACCAGAAGAGTGTCACTTGAGCCCTACAGAAGCCCATGCGGATACACACCTCCTCCTGTGCGTTAAGAGACAAATTGCTTGAATAGAGTAAGAAGCAGCCAAGCCAGACTTTCCAAGAAAGTTGTTAAATCCTTATCATTTTCCACTTTCCTATATCCGTGCTGTTCTCTAGTCTGACAAAGAGACCCACAAATGCCAAAGCACAGGAGAAGATATTTCTGCAGCATTGCTACAGCATCAATTAAAAAACATGGACTGAAACATAGATAGTTTCACTAAAAGACCATTTCTGAGCACTTCCAAGGGCAAAACTGCAGAAGAACAGCAGGAACAAGCGTTTCTAACAAGATTTAGGCTTTTTTTCTAGAAAGAATATCTCAGAAAGAAATCATACCAGCAAATCAGCCAGGAATATAAAACTCCTCATATGATACCATAAGAAATTAACTTCTGTTTACTCCTTTTTATTTTTTGTTCCTTCTGTTACTGCCTCTTCATCTCGCTCTTGGTTTAGAAGCTTTCCTAGGCTTAAACATATATCAGACACTCATGGCTTCAGGTACTTTAGCACGAAACACCCTTACCACCAAGGCCACTGAAAATCTGGGTATTTCAATACCTTCAGAGTGAATTTAGTCCAGCACTTACCTGCGCACCTCCCCTTCGCACCCAGGGACCAGCAGTTCCCAGGGTCAAACTCTCCAAGCTCGCTTGGGCTGATTACGTGACCATAGTGCAGAGCAGGGATTTCACTGTGAGCAGTTCCCAGGGAGGCAAACCTAGGCAGAGCCCCAGAGGAGGATTATATTTGGGGTTTGCTTTGTAGGGCAATTGCTCACCCCTGGGTGCTCAACCCCACATGCTCATCTGGCCACAAACCAGCTCCAGCTGTGACCAGTCTTTTCACTTACTGGTTTGGCCTATGAGTAAAATACTTTGAGACTTGCTTGTAGCGTTGTTTGACATTCTAATTAATTTCCTTACTTTAATTACACAATTTTTGCCAGATACATAAACTGATTTTTATCATAAATACAAGAATTAGGCTAGTAATAGCACACACATTGATGCTTTAAATGCACTATTAATGCTGTTCTAAAGCAGTTAATACCCTCATAATTATTAGAGAGGCAGAAAAAAGTCTGATAAAATGAGCTCCCAGATTTTAATCCCTTTCACAAATTCAGAAATATTTATTTCTTGTATTTAATCTTGAGAGCTATCAAGCTTGAACTGCAAATCTTGTATCCATAGTCCAGGACTCTTGAACTTTGTCTCTAAACTCAGTATCTTTTTTTACTCTGGGGACTAATCTGAGTGTTTCATTCTCCCACCAAGAGGATTCAGACCTGTGGCCTTGCTAGGCAAGTATAAAAAAAAGAAGAGCTAGGTTCAAGATATTTCCTGCTTACTTCATTTTAGAGAACATTTTAGAGAACAGATAACACATCCATTTCTGCCCAACGTAGAAACTCTCAGTAAAACCTGTCCCTGATTCTTGTGCACCCCTGCGAAGACAGGATATTTTATGTACTGCTTATCACAGGTGACATTTTGGAGAGCAACCGCGTGGCTTACAGCAAACAAGCCAAGCTTTAAAGGAGAATTGGATTTTATCTGGTACTTCGGTTTCTCCATGTGCAGCTGAAGAATTAATAAACTGGGTTTTCTGTTCTTTGCACTTCCAGCCATTATCCTTCTTTCTGAGTTTTGTGAAGGCAAATTTTGTATCCCCACTACATATCTGGACCAGCGGTGGTTTCTGTAGCTCCCCCATTAGGATGCAGAGAGGGGTTTTGCGTGGGGATGGCACATAGAGACATCCTCAGCTGCTCAGCTCTTGGGTGACGGTATGGCTCAGGGCTGCAGGAGGCAGGTCTGAGCTCTCTGAGTGTGCAGGTTTTGTTTGTTTTTTATACCTGAAAAGCAAGACTTCATAAGTTTTGCCTTTCAAGCCTTAATCTTTAAGTTCCTCACTTTCCACCACCCACTCAAAAACTGAATGCAACATTTCTAAACCACTTCAACTTGATATACCCCATTTAGCTTGCTAAATCTAAAGAAGCCTTTCACAGTTCTCCTGGTGATGGGCATCAGCACTAAATGTAGCATGTGGGAGCCCCTTGCTTTGAATTTCCTTGGGGCATAGACAAGCCATGTTGTTCCTACACCTTCATGAAATGATGAGACAAGAAGGAACCTTGTCTAACTTAGCTGACTTTGGGTCTGGGCTTCAAAAGCTGCTGTCAGCCAGGAAGGGGGAGATGTTTAGACCATTAAAATTTTCTCCTTGATTGGTCTGGAAAAATAGAGAGCCTTCCTTTCATGCTAGCAAATGCAATATACATATGCAAAATAAATACAAGTTTAGTTTCTTTCTACACTGCACTATACTACAAATAAACAGACCTGTCCTTCATAGACACACCAGCAGGATTCCTCCAAATGTAGCACGACTTGCAGAACTGTGGGACAGTTGTTACAGTCCTTGATTATGTCGTCAGCACATCTCTATCTGTTTTCCCATGAAATTGGAGTAATTACTGGCTTAACGCACGCCTGTAATTGAACCACGATCGTACCGATATGATAATAAAACTGTCAGGATTTTTTATTTGTGTGTCTGTTTCCATTTTAAAAAAACATATTCCTGAGATTCAACTATGTGCATGACTTTTAAGTCACCTTGTAAGAGGCAGATTTTCAGTCTTTCTATTAAAAATAATAATTTAGAGCACTACAAACAAACATAAATGCATCTAATTGGCTTCCAACCAGAATTATTATTTATTTTTTTTCGCAGGTCTCTCTGTTACAGGGTCATAAATCAATTGTCTCTGCTTGTTTTTGGCAAGTGCCTGTAGAAGGATGGTCCTGATGATATTGATTATTCCATAAACTATTGGTTTCCAATAAAATAAGGGAAGATCCTGAAAAGGTTTTTGTTCCTATGACAGTTTCTCAATCTCTTTGAAATAATCTCGGTATAGGGCTGAAGCAGCGTACAGTTTTTCTCTTTGGAACATTATTTAGGTGGATACTGTCATCACTACATCTGCTGTTGTGTCATCTTGACTCTTTCTCACTCAATTTTAGGGGCGCTACCATCTTGAAAACATCAGGCTTGACCTGAAACCAACAGTAAGCTACATCTGATAACAAGTCTCCATGTACCTGTGTGGTCTGATGTCAGAGAAATAGCTTGGAAATGGGAAATCAGATGAAATTACATGATTCTTATCTTTTTCCCCTATAGAGGGCATGAGCTCCTGATTTAGAAGTTGCTTGAAGTGAAGGGAAACTGGAAAAAAGATTTTTCACTAAGTTTTCAGGCCTTGTAGCAGAAATTAGCAAGGGGCCCTAACGTAGTTATTAGCTATGCAAGACTATTGTTTATTTTTACACAGGAACTAAAGGAGAAAGTATCTATGCTTATTTTTCTTTACTTAGCTAAAGAAATTGTATAGCTTTTTGAAAGGGTTAAATAATTTCCTCCTTTCCTGCACTCCTAAGGCTTTTCTTGCATGTGTGTGTGTGCGCGTGAGGTTCCCCACTAACCACAGCTCTGTTTTCCAAAAGGAAATTAAAATGAAATACATCAGGCATGCTGGGACTTCACACTTCAGAGACTTATAAAGCAATATCGCCTGTTTAAATTGATTGTCACTTTAACTGCCCAGAGCTACTCTTCAGGAAGGGAGCTTAAGGTTTTACTGTTCTTAATGGGACAATATCTCTCTTCCAATGACTTAATTTAGGTTGTGCTGAAACTCTATTAAAAGCAGGACCGTTAGTATTTCATTAAAAATGCCTATGATGTCAGTTATATATAATAGAAAGTTACCTGCAAATCTACAGGAGAACCATCCTCTTGCCCTAGGGATGTGCTAGCACCCCACAGTAGGGTGGGGAAAAAGTTCATGAAGAATTGGTTGAAGCTTCTGCACACCTCGGCGCTGAGTCCCTTCCTCTCTTCAAGGGCTGCAATCTTTCTTGCCGTTTCATTGTTTGTGTTTGTACAATTATTACTTTCGTGTTAACAATCTACAAGTAATGAAAGAGCTGGGAACTCAAGTGTCTTCAATATTACAAATGAAAATGTTTGTTGGCCAGAGAGGACACGCGAGCGGGGAATTATGACGTGTGCATTCTACAGTGCTTATTTCTGGATGTCTCGTTCCTCCTGGAACGCAGGAGAACAATGGGCAGGGAACTGTAAAGACATATAGCAAAGTGGTAGCTTTAACAGATAAATAGATAGAGTCTTACGGATATACCACAAATCTGAATGTGTATGAACATTGTATGGCACATCTTCAGCCAGAGTAACCTTTTGTACTCCCCTGATTGCAAACTCTTTAGAGTTATTGACACCATACAGCAAAAGAGGTTGTTTCCAGAGTTTATCATTAAAATCAAGGTCTCTCTTGGGTAAAAGGAGAACTCTTATTATGAGTTTAGCAGATTAGGACTATTTGTTTCTCCACCACAAGAAAAAAAAAGGAAATAGCAAAAAACCAAAAAAGCATGTTTGACGATCGTGTTCCCCAGAGCACAGGGCACCGAAATACCAGGCAGCCAACTGGTAACCTGCCGGCTGCAGCAAGAGTGACAGGAACCCGAACCAAGCTGGGAAACCAAGGCTTCCGACTCCCATCGGAGTGCCCCAGGAATATTATTTCTTAAAAATTACATCTTCTTCATAGCAAAATGGGGAAAAAATGGAATTAAAAAAAATAATAACCTGTAAATAAATTTTAAAACGCTCATAGAGTGCGCTCAGCAGCCAGGCAGGGGTGGGAGCGGGAGCGCAGCCCCTGCCAGCACCGGAACCGCCCGCTGCCGCCCAACAATGGGGACATTGTCCTGCATGGGGACGGGATGCTCTGCGCGGGACCGCCCAGCCTCCCGCCATTAGAGTGAAATATTACTATTTTGAAATATCTTGTAGAATGTTAGATACTTTAGGGACTGCTGAAACCCTCAGGACTCTGAGTTAGACCCTGCAGTTAGCATTTTATTATTATGGAAGGATATTTTCCAATTTTGAAGTTGTCAGCGTTCATTTCTCTTTGCGGGTTTGACGCACACATCATCTTAGGAATTTCTTTGACTGACAAATGCTATCCAACCCAAACTAAGCCATGAACGTGGATCTCACTGACTATGCGATTCTGAGTCACTTGCAGTTCTGCAGGATAAGAATTGCGTATTGAAATGTAACGAGTACCTTTCCAAGAAACTTGAAGCAAGCATTCACTGTATTTTAACACAAAACATTTGGTCCCTTGAAACTTGTTTCTACAGTTGTTAAGTCTAACTTTGGGGCCAAAACTTGTGCTCATTCCAGTATCAAACAGAAATCAATTAGAAAGCTCCCCTTTTCATAGTAGTATCTACATTTTTTATTATTAGATATGGCTATTGGTCATCATCAGGCTTGCGTTTCCTGAATGTCGATATATCAAACCACAGTCGAATAAGAACATTGGAAAAAGATATTTTCAAATTTTAGAAGCAAAGGCTTTAAGTGATAATGTGTGGTTTGGATGAGGGGTAGTGTATTGACAGAGAAAGGCTGCAATATTGCAAGCTTTATTATCCTAAAGTCTCATTTCAAAATTTGGGAACACAGTTCTAGTTTATGAGTTCAGGGCAGAGGGTAGCTAGTTATAAAACAGCATTAATATAAATCATAGTTATTACAGAAATCGAAAGCAGGTTATGTTTGAGGTATATCTAAGCCTCTAGCTTTAGAGAAATAGGAAATGACATTATATATATACACGGAGATCCCAGAAGAAAAATACAATGTCCACTTGAAGTGTCAAGGAAGGACGCTGGATGCGTATTGATATACTGCAAAAGAGAAATTTGTGTGGCAAAGGCATTTGAAAGAAAGCTGGGGCTCTCATGCTACTTAATTTCCCTGGTCGTTCCCCACTTCTCTTCCTGGATAATCCACTAAGAAATCAAACTCCCAGAAGCATTACCAGCACGGTGCTGGAGTACAATAGTGTTTATGGCACTTTGCCCTTGCCAGGGACTCCTGCAGTGGAAATGTCAGCGCTCTGTGCATGGCCTGCCGGCAAACTGAGATGAAGATTGACCAGACAAACCTCTTAGAATAATGGGATAAGTGGAAAGGATTTATCCAAACAGGAAACGTTCATTTTCCACTTGTGTGGGTGCTCTTCTTGTCCATCGCTCGCACACTCCAAAGCGTATTTGCCCGCAGTTCTGAAGCTTCCGGCTCTCCTCTGCTCAATTCCTGCTCTCAGTGCCATTACGGGGAAGATGCTCTTCTGTCTTTCCCCACCACTTGCCTCAGGAAGCAACTCTTATGTGCCTTCTGGCAAAAGAGCGTTGTGCTGGAGCAGGGAAGATGGGATTCAGCATGCTTTTTGGGGGATACATCATAAAAATCACAACTAGACTTCAGTACTTCAGCGCTTGCAATATTGTGTATGTGGAGCTGGCAGCATGTTTATGTGAATGTGAACAGATATATATATACACATTATGCTTATAAGTATATATGTATGTGGTTATATATGTGAGCATATTTCCTTCACTCCCAGCTGAAATCAGCAAAAATAACATCAGTATTATCTTTTATCTGAAAAGAAGTTTCTGGTTCTCGTGGAAGAAAAGGAAATGCCAAAGTTTGAAAGCATGACAGAAATATATGAAAACTCAAACCTCGAAGGTGAATCAGAACTCTCCTAGGGTTTTTTTATTTAAAACAAACAGGCTACCAAGCAACTTCTGAAGGCAAGCTCGTAGGAGAGGGGATTTGTCCTCCTGACTTTGGAACATTTTCGTAGTCAAATACTGGATTTTAATTTGAAACTTACGGTAGTCCCCAGTTTCAGAGCCCCTGACATTTTAGTTGCAGTCAAGCAAGGTGCTGGAATCCGTTCGCTTCACCCAGAGTCTGGTCTGACAGACTGAGCGGACAGTGCTGCAGGGACAATGTTCTCTGAAGTCCTCGTCGAATTCACAAGATACTGTGTCTTTGGGCTGTGGGGAGATAGCAAATAACGAAGGGTTGAGAGATATCAGAGACAAAAGGGATGGCTCTCCATTGGGCATCTGCCTTTCCTGTAAATTGTCCTCTGTCCTCCCCTTCACGAAAGAGGAGAAAAGTAGAATACATCAGTAGCATTAAAAAAATGTTACTCTCCATTCTACGTTATTGCAGAAAAGTAATTAAAATCCTAGCTGCTGACTCTTTCCCCTGGGATCAAATTTTTACTGGAAACGAAAAGGAAAGGTGGTTGAACTGTGGAAACATTTACCAGCTGCAGGTATAATACTGTGTCTGTTGTCAGAGTGAACATTTCATTGGTTTATTTCTGGAGGATTATTTAGAGGGTTGTGGTCTTACGTCCAGGTCTCAAGAAAAAAAAATATAGCCTATGAGGTGTGCCTTCTTTCTACAGAATAGTGATTTGTTATGTGTTTGTCTGAGTTAAATATAGCAGCCAGTCATTCTGCACACTCCGATATTTTATCCTGCTAACTTTTAAAAAAGAAAAAAAAAAAAAAAGAAATCCGTGTTTGGATAGATGAAAATGTCAGCAGAAAAGTCACAGTTCCTAGGTTTGTTTCCAGGCTGGTTCAGGTGCTTAGTGCTGTAAAACTCAATAATCAGTCAATGTGATCAGTCAGTTTCAGACATAAAGTTTAGATTTGATGATCTTAAAGGTCTTTTCCAACCTAAACGATTCTATGATTCTATATTTCAGTGCTCCCTGTTGACCATCGTCTTGCCAGTGACGATTCCTGCTTCAGTGAGGCTCCCAGCTTCAGAAGTGACCTCTGTTACTTCTTGGGTTCAGTCACTAGAGCATGGGAGACGTTGTACCGGGCAGCTCAGGGCTCTGTGTGGTGCCTGGCAGCGATTGGTACGTGGTGCCATGGCAAGAACATAGAAGCAGCACAAGCCTACGGGGACAGTTTGCCAGCGCAGTCGTTACCTGAAGCTCTGAGGTGGTTTCTGTGTCTAACTGGTCTCTGCCTGCGAGGTGACCTGGTGGGCACCACAGAGAGGAATGAAATCTTTATGGGAGGAGAATAGTTACCTATCATTAAACCCACCTTGATTTCATGGGTGAGAGGAGCAAAACGCAGATGACCCAACTCATGTTTACCTGTCCCAACAGAAGGTCCTGTGTCACACCACTGGTGCTGCTGCTTCAGTTGACAACTGTGGGTGTCCTGCAGATTTCCTGGGTCAGGACGAAAGAAATAATCAAAGTGTTATTCTGCACTGGTAATTGGACAAGTTTTGAGGATGAAGCAGCTTAACAAGTCACGTAGATGGTGCTTTTTTGTTTTTAGCAAAATTTAGGTACCTTTTTTCATTCTTGAACACAGATTCGGTTTTCTGTAGCTATGAGCAGTCACTGCTGCTGCAGGAGGCTTCGGTTGTGATTACAAGCTTCACTGGGAAATACCAGCTTAATAGCAGTATCTCTGAATGACATCCAGCAGAGATATTTATTTTTCCTCAACAAGATTTATTTGGCTCCCATCCAGGGCTCAGCCTTTTCCCTGTACTCCTTGAATTTTCCTGGAGTTGCCCACTTTTCCTGACTGCCTGCATTCACAGCTCTGGCTTGAGCAGCCCGCAGCCAAATACATCTCTCTGCACAAAGGGGCCTGCCATTCACTTCATATCATTTTGCTTAAGGAACAAAGTTTTCTATCATTTCATACCCTCACTATGCAACATATACTGGCGTACTGAGGTTTCTTCTTAGATATAATTTCTGCTATCATCCTTTACATTCTCGTTACAGTCTGTAATGGGATAAAGACACATACAGAAAAATACTGCGGCCTTTGGGCATGAGACTATTTACTTAAGCTAGCTGAGTTACATATTTTGGTTTAATAATTACAACCTTTTTCTCTTGCATCAATTTAGTGAACCCTACTATTTTCTCCCACTGAAGCCCAAAAAAGTATTTACACAGCTCAGTGCTCCTCAGGCTAAACGCTGATGTGATACTCTAATAATGGGAATCAGCGCAAAGATCATTGATTAATTTTTTTCCCCCAATTATCTTTGAATCAGGGCTATACAGAGAAGACAGTGAGACATTGTCTGTAGGTTGGAAGGAGTGAGGGAAGGAGAGAGGTGTTTCCTGTCTTTAAGGTGCAGAAATGTATCTCAGCTCACTTCTGTTAAGTGGAAATGATACTAAGTGGAGCAATAAGTGAATCTAATATATTTTCTTGGGTGTGAGTAGAAGCTAGAAATTAATTTATATCTATATAAAGACGGAATGCCATCAAGAGAGCTGCTGGGCAGAACTGTCACCTACTATGGATAGGTGAAGGCGAATGTGCTGTTTCCTCTGTTACTTGTCGGGGGAATCATGTCACACAGAAAGATAAATAGTGTTTAGGATAGCAGAGAGGCTATGCTGAACCCAGAGCAACCCAGAGCAAAAGATAGTCCTCACCAACACCCCTGAAGCCCTTGGTATTACTGTTGGCTTTGGTGAAGATATTATTTTCTCATACCCGAGAAGAGAATTTGTTTCTATTTTCGAATTTCTCTGGAATAAGGAGGATAAGAGTTTCATGGCATCTGCAGTTTTCCTTCTGGTTCCAGACAGATGTGGCAATGGAAAAGGAACAGGGGGATAAAACCCAAAAAGTTATCTGGACATGGCCTGTCAGGTGTGATTTCTGCACCGAGGGAACTATTTTTGTTGTTTTACGCTTTCAGCACCAGTTTTTCTTTCCCTACTTTGATCAAGAAGGGCCACATTATGGGCCTGGTGTTGTTTGTGATAATGGTATTCTGGCTACCTAAGTCAAGTTAGAGTGAGTAAGCTTTTCTATCTTTATCATTTATGGTTTAAAGTTGTGCTGGATCTCTTGCTTAATCCAGGGGAAAGTGCCATAAGTAGGAACATACTTTGGTTTGCAGTTTATTTTTCTCTGCTTTCCCTTCCCTAATTCAAACAAACCAACATTTTCTTTGATTTGCACTACTGAATCGAAGGATGGTATTTCTCCGGAGTCTCCCTGCTTCTCCTGGTGGGTTGGATGTGGGTTGTTACAATAAACATAATGAGATACTGGAAATAGCTGGAGTGATACCAAGTGGTGGGCTACTTATTTCTTAATCAGACTTGTTAAATAAACAAAGCATCAAGGCTGAAAAGTGAAAATTTAATTATCTGTTCATTACGAAAACTGCTATTGAATCATGAACTGTGCAAATGGGAAAAAAATCATACAATTTAATTTTTAAATGCGGGGTATTAATTTTGGAAAAATAATCTACTGATGTGGCTTGAAAATGGGAAGAAAATCATACAATTTAATTTAAAAATGTGGTGTATTAATTTTGGAAAAAGAATCTACTGATGTGGCTTGAAGGTAGCAGTGTGTGAATCAAGAGATATCCTGGCTTAATGCTATTCTAAAATCTAGGTTCCGAAACATAATTATGGCCACTTTCCTCTTTCAATTCCTAGTAGTTTTCCATAGGTTTGTTGTTCCATTCCGGAAGTGTCTGTGTTGTTGAGAGCAATCCATGACTTGAATTTCACGTGACAGGCTGCAACTCTGAAGAAGGCCCTTACGTACCCATCACCCTGGAAGTCATGATGGTGCTTAAATGAGATGATTTAAGCATTTTGATTACCTGTGCTGATGTTGATAGTAATGAGTTGCTGGTGGTGAAACTGTTAAAAACCAAATTAGTAGAAGTATCTTCCAGAGATAAAACTTCTTTTTCTTCTTTTTAACTTTTAACTGAGTCTATAAAGCTGGTGAGGTCATTCCTGAGTCTCTTAACCGGGGAATAGACATGTATTCACATGCTGCTCTGTGTGCTTCTCTGAAATAATAATCCCATATAAGCATGGTCATCTGATACCAGGTACAATAAAAATAGTGGTTTACATTAAGTCACTGATATATGTTTCTTTATGTGGGTTTTTTTCTTTAAATGAGTTCATTTATCAATGCAGCTTTTAGACGACGACATTAATAAAACCTCTAGACAACACTGAAAAATTAATGCCATGTAGCTTTCTTAGAGTGCCGCGTCCAGAGTTAAAGCATGAAACGTGTCAATTAAATATTTCAGGATAATTCTTCCATTGCCTCTCATTAACACTGTCACAAGAGGAGGTCTTTTCAACCCAACTTCTGCCCAGTCCATTAAAGGGTGTGTCAGAAGCTCATTTCATACTTGGGCAAGGAGGACACCAAGACCATGCATTTTTGGATGCTTCTCTGCATTACAGTCTTACCGCTAAGCCTGAGTCCTCCAGATACACTTGTCCCCAATAGTATCTCTCCATGTTTCTTTGTCAGCTAGTTCCCTGATGTTTGCTGGTTGTTGGGTTGGGTGTGCAGTTTGTGGCTTAAAACTAATCACTGACTGGCTATAAAATACAATCTGTGTAATTCAGATTATTGTCCGGGCATCAACAGGATGGGTAAACCTCTTCCAGCGGCATCGGTGTCTGTTATTTCCTTTTGCTACTATGCCATAGTGATCAGAAACATTGATGTTTTTCATTCTGCTCCACAAAAATTGAATTATTTGGGGGGGAGGGGAAAGTGCTTCATATTTAGGAGCTTTTTTCCCTCTTGTGTGGTAAGCATTTACATTTATATATGTATATATATGCACACACATATACATAAACATATAAATGCATATTGTTTTTGCCGAGCTCTTAAAAATGTTCTGCATCTGCTGCACGAAGCCACATTTACCACTAGCTGGAGAGAAAACATATTAATATGAAATCAAATATTTGGCTTGTTGAATGCAAGATGTAATTACATTCACTTGAACGCACTTACACCCGGGAAAGAAACCATACTTTTGGGAAAAAAATAATTTTCAAAGGTGTTTTCATGTCTATCCTGGGAGAGAGAAAAAGTGGGGGTGACTTTGCTCCAAATATAATAATCTGCTTCTTTTTAAAAAGTATATCTGAAATTTTTTATGCCACAGCTCAAATCCTATAATTATAAAGTAGCCTTTGCAAAGAAGTTTTTCACCTAATTAGTACATGTTGGGTTCATGGAGCAACTTTTTTACTAAGGATTTAAAAAACTTTTTTGAGAAAACATCCAAAAATAGAGGACTAAAGATTTTGGCTGCTCTCTGATCCCTGACAGACCCCACCTCTTGACTTGTATTTGTTCATAAACAATTTTAACCACTTTCCAGATGTGTAAGATGAACCTTGCTAAGGACAGGGGGGCGGTTCTTTCCTGGGAGAGCCGGGACTGGAACACGCGGGATGAGTGGACAAGTGGGGTGGGAGCTGCTACAATGCACAGCCCGTGAAATGAGGAGAACTGACCACAGTCAAAAAGCGTGTGGAATAAGCCCAGTCCCAAATAAATTTGGTAAAAAATAGTCATTACTGTTTTTCTGGGAGCCCAGTCTAAAAAACTGCTTAGGCACATGCTTTAATAAAGGCAGTCTGGTAGTTTGTTTAACATCGATAGAGTTTCCCACTTTCCAAAAACTAAGCACATGCTTAATTACTTTGCTGGACTGAGGCCTGAGATAGGTGAGATGGAATACGGCAGTGAAAGCAGATATTTGCCTTTCTGGGTAGATTATTCACTCCATGTTGCTTTCCCTCAGACCTCGATACTTCAGTTTGATTTCTGGTTGCAATAATCTTTGATATCAAACAAAAGCAGGAAGCTTTTTATTTTCAATCCTTTTCGGCCAAATTTTGCCACCTTAAAAGCTACAACTGCATCCCTAGTGTGACTGTGTTCAAAGCGAAGGAGATTTTAATCAGGTCTAAATTTGTCCCTGAAGATTCAGATAAGTTTCAAACAAGCCTTAGAGATGGTGTAACTCAATCTTCTGCAAAAAGAAAAATCTATTACATTTTTTTTTCAGCTGGTTTTCTTCTAGCCTAAATAAATTACTGGACTTCAAGAATTACCCTGTTATTGTTTGCATGTCTGATAAGCCGCGGTGGAAGCTCCAGGTTCCAATAGAAAAGGAAATAGTGCCTGGAAGTTGTCAGTGATTCTTAACTTCTTCTGTTTGTTTTACCAGCAAACCCACTTAAAACAGGACCTAAAATTGGATGAGACTGCCTCTCTGTTTGTACACACATGATTTAAGTGTTGTTTTCTAGGACTGTATAATATTCAGGAATAGAGCAGGACAAAAGTTAGTATTAACTTCACTTGTGGGTGCCAAAACTTTACAATTAACCAGCTCCTGGGCTTGGAACTATCGCTTGTCTAATGGCAAGGGAGCCAGCGGGACTCATGGCCATTGTTCAGTCTCTGTACGCCGCAGTGTGTGTCTTTAGTCAAAGAGCAGAGCTTTCAAAGCTGCCTTTGGGCACGTCCTTTCTCTGATCAGGGCAATTTCTGCAACACAAAGTAAAATTCAGCCTTATAGTAACATCCTGGATCTGTTTCTTTTGGGGTAGTCTGTTTTTTCTTCCCTGGGAGTTAAACGGGATGTTCAAAGCCTTGGAAGAAGGACTAAAATAATCAGCAATTTATCTGACAGCTGAGAGTACGCTTTTGTAGCTGTCAGTCAACTTCTGGAAAGCCACAGACTGTAAGACTGAGGTAATGTGCAAAATGAGACACATGTGTGCAAAAAACGCGGTCCCGAAGTGTTTTCAAAATGTCAGCATTGCCAAAAACACTCAGTATTCAGTGTTCATAAATAAGCTTCAGTTCCTAACGTGTTTTAGGTTTCCTAGCAGCTCAGATAACTCCTCACCCTTTCAGAAATGACAATCGCAAAGACTTCCATAGCCATCTTACTTAGGCTTCTCAAAAACATTTGATGCATGCTAATTATCTAAATTTACAGTCACTGCTGAGGGCAAGGCACTATTATCCCTGTCCAGGGATGGAGATAGTATCTTTATGGCTATTTTTATGGCTCTATCTTTATGACTTCAAGGCCCATCTTTTTTCCAGCATTTCAGGGGGATAAGGGAGATGAAGCCTGGGTAAAGCTGGAAACTCTGACAGCTGTTAGATTTATTTCTTCTCACTTTTGGTTTGTGGAAGTTATTTTCTGGGGTAATTCTGAATTTGGGGGCTAAAAGGGAAATGTTCTATTTTTATGGGTTCAACCCAAAACACTCTGAAGTTTGGTGCAATTGCTGTGAATTTAGCTTATTTTGAAGTTGATATCAAAGTGAGGTATTTCAATGTAGCCAAAACAAAGCTCATCCCACCTCACCCCCTGCCAATCATTCCGTTCTCCAAATCAGAAGGTGGCAGGGAACATTTTGAATTCTTTCCAAATCAGCATAAAAAAAAGAAAAGAAATTCTGAAATTTTCCAGCCTCCCTGGAATGAGGTCCAGCCTCAGAGCAGTCCTTCTCCGGCCCCTGATGCCTCAGCTCTGCGCCCTGCAGTACGGTCGGTGCTCAGGTCCCCGCTGAGATGGCACACAGCTGCGAAGGAGCTGGAATGGTCAATGTTTAGTATTCTCTTTGCTGTACCAGTCTGTGCCTTGGGTTGCCAGCTCCAAGCCCCCGGCCGTGTCCCCAGGGTGCTCCTGGGCTTGCCAGGTCACTGGGAGGTGTTGCATTGCTGCCCAGCCAGCGATCCCGCCATGCCCCAGGGCTCAACAGCCACAGGAGCTGAAGGTTTCTCTTCATACAAATACAGCAGCCCAAGCGGGACCTAGAGGAGGAAGACTTTAGTCTTGGCGTGTCATCCACCTGCAGGCTCTTGGTGCTAAAATAAGCCACAGCCTTTTTTTTTTCCCCTTTGGCAGTTCAAGCACTGAAGGTGGTTCCCTTTGCCTGCCAGTGTTTGCTAAGGTCGGTCTCATCTTGCAATTTCTATTCTTTGTTTTCTTTGCGTCCCGTTGCTTTTGATATTGAGCCAAGTTCTCCACTAAAGCAACCCGAGTCTCTCCCCTGGTCCCACCGAGCTGGCCCTGCTGCATCCCTCTGCTCAGCCCTCGGTCTCGCAGTCTGCCCAGGTTTTAATTTTAAAACAGAACTGTCTGAGACCAAAACCCCATGGAGGACTTGCATAAAAACCCTGCAAAAATAATTGCAGCTTGTTGAAAACACGAAAAAGTGGTTTCAAAAGTGCATATGCATGTTTGGAGATTGGACAGTCTATAATCAAGCAAAGATTCAATGAAATTTTACCTCAGGCTAATATATTTTGTCAACCTTTTTATTTTTTAAGCTGTGTCTGTGGCTATTTCCCCCTGTCCAAAATACCTCACATCCTCCTTCATCACGGCGGCGGTTACTGAAAGGTCCGTGGCACAGCGCTGCGGCGACTGCCGCGGCCAGAAAAGAGGCCTGGCCGTTTTGCCCAGTTTTTCTGTGGTGACACATTCCTCGTGATTTGCAGCCGTATTTATTATGTGTTATAGAGCGTTCCCAGCTGAGACCCAGCGGGCGCGGGAGGAACCCACAGTCGTCGTGTTGGTGTTAGGAGAGGGAATCTCCTCACCTGGATTTTCAGGCCACAAAATTTCAGACACTTGTGCCTGAACTGAGGCCAGTAAGTTGCGTTTAGCCAGCATCTATCATCCAAGACGGGGCTTAAATTAGATCAGAGACTTCAAGAGAGGGAGAATCCACCCATTCCTTAGGGCCTTCCTATAAAAAGTCAATTCTTCTCCCTGCTGAAAACGGATGCCTTATTTTTATCTTCATTTTGGCTTTAGTTAGCTGGTTTTATGCCTTTCTTCAGTGACTGGAAAGCCTCTCTTAACAGATATTTGGTTCCCTTTACATATGATGACAGCACAAGTGTGCTTACCTGCATTGCTTTGAATCTAGCTAGTCTGGCTAACAATGATAAAATAAATCTGCTACTAAATTCAACAACCTTAAAGCACAGAAGCATCCCACATTGACTTTTATAGCCTACATGACAGCTACTGTGATATAATCAAGTCTTGAGCTTCTGTTTGGCAAACTACAGAAATTCAACACCTTAAATTTTTCGCTGAGAAGTTTTTCCAAGTTGCAAATCTTCTTATGCCTTTCTTTAGCCCCTCTCTAATTTTTCTTTTTTATAATGCCTTACATCACATAGCTCTGCTCTCAGAACATTAAATATTTTCAATTAATGCATCCCTTATGTATTTTAGAGATACCTGGTTACAGTAACCATTACTGTGCCCTGTCCTCAAGTTACATATTTTGAAAGAGACCTCTCCAAAAGAAGGTAAAAAAACCTTCCATCAAAATAATTCATTTTGGCATGATGTTCACCATTTCCAGATTAGAGATTCAGGAAGGTTTCATGATTCTCTTGTAATTGTACCTTTATTATTTATTAGTTTCCAATTTTCAGCTCTTTGTTACGTTGGGAGAAACTCGTCTCTTCATCTAGGAGAGAAAACCTTCTGGATTCCTACTTTGGGACGTTGGTATATCATTTACACAAAAAGCGTTTGACCCTTTATCCACACAGAGATGGCTAAAATGAAGATAGCTCACACCTGCAAGCGCTCTCCTTAGATTTTCTGTCTTGATTCATTCATAGATAAAATGACTTTAAACACTTGCTAGTTTCACACCCCTCCTCCCCAGTTTTGTAAGGCTTCATTCATTCATTTTTCAAAACATTTATTCATACAAGTAAGAGTCTTTCATTACAATATGATCTGGCCTTTTGCACATTTTCTCACTTGGTAATTTTTGCAGTCAAGTCATAATGTGAAATATATTACTATAACAAGATAGCTTTATTCTCCAAAGCTCCATCTGTCTTCCTGGGTGCTCCTTCAGATTTTGCTTCTATCCTAAAGATAAAATGATTACTTATTTTTTTTCCATGTTCCTGTTCTCTTTTAGCTTATCCCTCTTGGATAAAGATTATTCGCCTTCTTCATCGCTGTATTTCTGATTCCCAATTCATTTCTCTCCAGAAGGGCTGCAGTTTTGTAACTTGACCTGCTCCTCCCCTTGGGCGTGCTGTCTCTTCGCTAGCCACGTCTTCTCAAATCCTTCCAATAACGCCTGAAATTCTGTGGGACTTTTATGTGAAATTTTAGACGGGGATTTTAATTTTTTTTTAAACAAGTAACAAGTTTTATATATATTTATATCTGTCTTTAATTTTTTATGTGTCTCAACTTAAGATGTGTGCAGACCCATGAAAAATCTCCATACTGTTCAACTTAAGATTTCTAGAGCTGATAACACTTGCATGCCAAAAGTCTTTGCTTGCTTTTTGCCTTTTACTTATTTACCTTCTCTGACTTTTACTTCCATGTTCCCATTAAGATTGCAAAGTATATTGAGTCCAAAATCACTCCAGAACATAAACTTGAGTCTTTGAGTAACCTCCACATCTGCCAAATACCTCACCTCACACTCACTTTAAGTACAGAGAAAACTCTAAATATAGCTGATCATCGCATCTGTTTACCTTAAATAAGAGCAATTTGGATGATGCATGCAACCAAAAACGTGCTCTTGTCCTTGAGTAATTTAGCAGAAGAACACAAACCAAAAATTAGATTAGGAGTATTTATTCCCATCATCGGAGTGTATAATAACATGTGCCCTACCTAAGCCACGGGCTCTTTTGCTGCATTTATAATCTGGAGGTGCTTTTCATTATAAGAAAAGCTTTAATTGGGTCACAAAGTTACATGGATTCCATATAGTCCAAACTTTTGAGTGTCTAAGTGGAATAGTAATTTACCTGCACAAGTTGGTTCATGTTTTGGATACCTGCAAGGTGGAGAGCAGAGGCAGAGATTTTATGGGCTGAATGAGTCCAATGGGCTTTGCAATATTGGCATAAAATGCGAATTATTTTCCATAGTGAGACACATACGAGATAGACACTGACAGATATGAGAGGACTTTGGGTGATATCCATCAAAGCCATGAGAATGCCATTCATAAATCTCACTGTAATTTCCTCGAGGGCTGTTGGCTGTTGTTTCATTGGCCTGATGCTCTGCAGTTTACCACTGTTGGCATTTATGCTGTGTATGTAATTTTGAGCTGGATAGTCTTGAAACCATTTAACTTGTGGAAGTAAATTGCTTGGAGCACTATGAAAATATCATTGAGACTGTGTGGTTTTTAAACTCCTTTTCACTGTACTGTGTTACTGAATTATTTCCAGCTGCTTCTAGACACTCCTTGTTGCCTTACAATAGTAAATCTACACACCCTATGCCATTCAGGTATGTTTGGAGACAATAAAAGTCCTCCCAAAGCTCTGCTATGAAATAGGATTGGTAGTATTGTTTGACGTAGTTATCCTTTTATGTTGGGAAACATATTTACATTTTATCACATCTGAGGTTTGTTTTGGAAATGCTAAACATTAAAACACAGGTAAAGCCTTTTTCCACTTTATCTCCCACAAAGTGTAGATTACCAGAGGACTTGGATGGTACTTCCATGTAACACAGAGAGCTCTGGCAAAACTTCCCGTCAAACAAGCAGCTGACTTTAAGGCTGATGCAAATTCCAGAGTACTTTGAGTCATTAAGAATAGAAAAAACTGGTGATGCTATACCATCTTTAGGGAGCTGTTGCCCGAAACATTAATTTAGTCCATTGTGGTTAGCCATTTTCTGGCTACTGACAAAACTTTTAGGCTGTTGGCACTGGCGCATGACAAATACGGGGCCATGGAAAAGAACAGTGCTGTTACCTTTGCTGACAGAGACCTGGTAACAGCTAAAGAAATCCAACCTTGACTTGGCTTCTATGAGCCAAAACGTAGACAGGATTTAGGTTCTGCTTCAGAGTATTTTGAGCTTAGAACAGACATTGTGTTGACGTATTTTAATGATGACCTACAAAGAAAGACATGATGAGCTAAAGGTGTGAAATAAGCAGGGTTAACTCATTTTACTGGATGAGGTCTCGCCCTTTCCACCAGTCCAAAACTTCACAATGTGAAAACACTTCCAGAAAACTCATGTTGGTAAAAGTCTAATGAGAATTCATCAGGTCTCCTTTACTGTTGCTGTATTACTTCCAAAAATAGATTGTTTTTAACTTTTATGAGAGACTTGTTCGAGCTGAATAAAAATAAAATGCCAATGATAATAGGAAAAGAACTGTTAATTGATTTTAAATACTGGTGGTCTTGAATGGTGCCAGAATTAATGACAATGATAATATATTTACGCAGCCCATTTTTATCCCAGAGCTCCTTACAAAATGACTTACAAATTATTTAAAGAGAAGAGCAGCCAAGTGTTGGGTAAAATGTGGCAGTTGTTTTACAGCACATGGCAATGCTATACAGCATTTCAGGATGGTTTTCCAATTGAAACTGCAGGACGAATATTGGGAGAATGTATTACTGAAGCTGGAATTGGTCCAGATTCCAAGGATTTACACACTTTTACAATACTTTCTGGGAGATCTTTAAACATCGTGAATGCTCAGGATAGCCATCTACACTGCCTGTCTAGTGCTCTTGGTGTGTTCCAAATAGAGTGTCAAAAATAGCATGCCCAGGATGATACTTTTAGTAACCAAAGCTAGCAGAATATTAATAGATGGTAAAAGTCTCCGCTCTCACAAAACCACTAAAAGCATGTTTTCAATTGCAAGTGTTTTAAAGTGGTTTGAGTCCTGATGACTTGTTTGTACAATGGGAACTTTTAAAACAGGCCTCCAAGACAGTCTGAACATATTGGTCATCTCTTCCATTTTCTTAAAAAAAAAAGAAAAGAAAAGATGCCAGCGTAGTTATTTGCTTCAGGATTTCTCAATATTCCCTTTCGGAACCATTACTCAGGGAAATACAAGCTCCTGCATGTGCAGGGTATGTGGTGCTTGCAGGGGAAGGATGGCGGTGGCAGGCAGCTGAGACTCAGCTCCCATGTTCTTGCTGTTGCTGCTCTGACGCGTGCCGTGCAGAGCCTGCCGCGGGTTTCTCTGGCTTTACTTGTGCTACCGGTGGGACTGAAAACTGCAGATGTCTTATCTCCCCAAAGCTGGAGTTTTGCTGATTTCTCATGATGTAACAGGCGAGATTGCTTCTGCTTTCTCCTGGTGATGGAGTTAGCATTCAGCAGCGTGGAGGCAGTTGTCGTCCTTGGACTGTGGCCTCAAGATACCCTGGGTGGGTTTGACCAGGACAGCTGATGGGATATTAACCCTCAAGGGTCACTTCCTTCTGCTCCTTGCTCTTGCACTGGTCCATCAACAGTGCTTTAAGCTCAGCCATGCCAACACGGAGTGGCTCAAGCTTGCACATACCCTGAGTTTTCTAAATTTGATGTTTTTTCATTAAATCCTTTGGTTTTGCTGAATTAGCCTTGTTGGATGGGAAAATTTCCCAGCTACCTCCACTTAATAATGCAACACTGGTCTACGCGTTGGTGAAAGGGTGTGTATGACTACTGAAACAGCTTTTTAGTGCTGTGAAAGAGCAGAGTTTCCTTGGGTTTTCTGTTCAGCCTCCCCGGTTATCGATTTCAGCCACGCAGTTTCCTCCACCTCTGTCCAAGGATTATAGAAAAAAAAAAAGTGACAGTGAGCGTAAGGCAGACACAGGGTCTTCCAAACAGTCTAATCCTCCTCCTGCAGTGTGGGTAATTATGTGGCACTTCTGTTTATTTTAACAGACTCTTATCTCCCTGAACAACTCTGTGAGTGACCTCACTCTCCCAGAGGGCAGCTGTGACATCATCAAATGGCGATACTGCTTCCTGATATTTTTAACCCCTGTCATAACCAGTTATAAATTCATAGAGAGACTTTGGGTTACTCTGCAAACTTCTGAGCTACCCTCATTTTCTCTTTGTAGAAGAACAACTCATCTGTTTTACCTGACTTGTTAGTGCACGTTGAACAAAGCGTGGTTAACCGAGAGTAGGTTGAGGATTTAACACTCTCAATATAGTCAAACTTTTCTTTTCTGCAGCCAAATTTGGCAGCTTGGGAAGGGTGAAATGTGTATTATCACCTTGATACTGGACATGCTCAGAGCACGACACTGACCCAGTATTATTACCATATTAGAGCCATAGACTTAGACTGTTTAAGAATGAGGGATCATGACTTGGAAATCTTCCAGTTTCTGGATATGCCACTCCCAGCCTTGATAACTTGGCAGTGACTGCAGTGTTGAAGAGATGCATGCAACCTCTGGTAGAATAGCAATCATTTCTAATAGGAATTATATAGCTTTACATTCCCAGGTTGACTGTGAAGAGCTAGTTTGATGGTATTTTGCATAATTCAAATTACAGTCCTGTTAAGCTCATCTTGTACAATGAGCTCATTGGCAGTAACATCTAAAAATAAATAAATCACACCAGTTAAACTGGAAGATTCGAATTTCATTTCAGAAATTCCAGCCACGTATTGTTCTGGCAACATTTATCTTTCTATCAGCCCAAAAGGATCTGCAAAATATAATGGATTTTTTTTTTGCTTATAAACAAAAGGGCAAATAATTAATTTTGAATCAAATAATCAACCTCTGTAGCCTAAAGAGAGAATTTTTACACATGGCTATAGCCAGGCAAAGAATAGTACAGTATGTTTTAGCTGGTTGAGCTAGCAGAGGTGAGAGTGTTTTGCCTTTGCTTGTGCCCTGTACTCGTGTAGTAAATGGGCCAGATTTTTGTATAATACATTATCATAGTGTAGCTATGAATCCAAGGATAGATTTTTTTTATTCTTGCATGATTCAAATAGCAAATTGAAGTGGTAAAGCTTTTGAACAATGCTATGCAACTACAGCACACACTTAGAAGTAAGACAAATCCCCAGAAGAAAACGGGCCAATATGTGTTCTATAAAGCTTCTTTTATTCATATGAAAACCATAGACATTTTGCCCTAGCTTTGCTTAAATTAAATTGGTTTTGTCCCATTCAACAGGTGGGTAAAATAAATCAGAATCTCTATGAATCACAGACGCCCAAAGTTGAATTGGGGTTTGGGTAACTTTTATAGCTCTGGAGATCACACTCTGTTCCCTGCCCTGGCACAGGAGGAGGAGAACACCTACCCAGGAACACTCCAGAAATTAGACATCCTGTAAGAGTATCAGCTTCTCAGTTCTTACAAACACCTTGGGTGATTTGGTAGTTAAATTTAGTGTTGCTCTCACTTTCCGTAAGATTTTGATGTAAACTCGTCTCAAGAACAACTTGGTCAGGAATACTGGCTTTTGGTTAGAAACTCTGACCAAGAGTGGATGGTGGTAGTTATTCTTGAGTGTGCAAAAGCAACACAAGCTCATTTCAAAGAGCACTTGGCACGGGAATATCAAGTGTTAGTGCAACTTACTCCAGCTGAGAGTCATTATTTCCAGTGGCAGTGGAAAACCATTGAGAGCTCTCATGGGAAATTGTACAAAATGTTATGGCAGGAATAATATTAACCCTTGCCACTGTTTTATGTGAAATTTCCAGTCACGGCCAAACTTTACTAGGAAATGACTCCAAGATTTTAGAAAATGACACTTTTGCCACCCATGATTTTCATAATGTAGGAAAGGAAAATGTTAAACCTGTTGCTCAGTCTGTTCTCCTGCATCCCAGCACAGGGAGCTAAAAGAGAAAAGCAGTTTCTGCTAACTTAAGGATTTAAGAAGACTGGTAAGGAAAAGGCAAGGAATGGAAAAGGCTCCCTTGTAGGGATGCAGCTCTGGAGTCAGGAAGGGATAGGGGAAACAGCACTAAAATATCAGTGCAAAGGTCTAATTTAAATCTTCAAACTTCTTCTGCTTCTCCAGAAAGCAATACAAGATAAAGGATTTCAATGAACTGGGAAACTAGGTCACTTATTTAACTGTTTAAACAAAGAAATGAGACTGTTTTGATTTCAGGTTAATATGGGTTTCGACCCATAGACCTGAATGAGAAGCTCTGGATACATCTGAAATAAATTTGGTCAGTGAACCCAGATTATTCCTACCTTTAGGCGCTAATGAATGATTACAAACCATCAAGACAAAAATTCGGATCTTAGAAAGGCCCATCCTTTAAAAGCCACAGTCATCTTCTACACGTGAGACCTGATGGATTGCACTTTAATTCAGTGTCCTCAGCGGGAGGGATGAATCTAAGCACCCAGCTCAAGATTTAAGCAGATTCTCTATGTTTCAACTGAGATTTCTCATGAATTGTAAACTGAGAAGTCTCTGCTCAAGTAGGACATTATTTTGTGTATGACTTTTATTTAAACGGCTCTCCTGGAAAAAAAAGAAAAACAACCAACAACCCACAACACACAAAATGTAGCTGCTTAATGAATGCTTTCTGTCAATAAACATTGTAAAGAATGGCCCGTATATTGCTCTAATGGCGTTAAGAGTAATTCAGAAAACAGTACTTCACTGATTCCCCTTTGCCAATTCAGCCAAGAAGCAGAAATATTGACTAGAAAATGTAACTTAGCTCAGAGGTAAAAATTAGGCTTATTAAAAAGTGTGATTGCTGCATTCATATTTCTCAAAGCAGTCTATGGTTACTGTTTAGAAATGCAGACGCCCCCCCTCCACCACCTTTATAAGCCTGCAGTTTTGCTATCATTAATAAAGCCAAAAGGGAGAGGTGGGGCCACATGTGGTGTCAATACACTTTAATTAAGTGTAATAATTCCCCTTTTCCTGAGGTAGACGTGCTAAGACAGATTTCTCTTCAGAGATTTATGCCTCGCCGATGTATTTCTCAGCTTTTCCCTCTGCTTCGTGCGCAGAGCATCAGTGCCCTCTTTGGGAAGACCATGATTCTGCAGGACTCGTCTGGGGCGACAGCTTCGAGTACTTCTACACGTCCACTCTTTTTAAAAGTGTTTTTACAGAGTGAAACTCACCCCGGAGCAAAGAGCCTTTTCAGTGTGAGCTCCAGCTCATAAAACACGTAGGAAAGCCTTACCTGGACCTCAGCTGCAATCTGGGGAATCCATTCTCCAGAATTTGATCAATAATTTAACAGTGAGAACATCCTGGGGGCATTTTAATACCTGTACAGACATGGTGCTGTTTCTAGACCTTTCGTCAGGCTCAGACATCCTTGGCTGCAGCAGTATCACGGTCAAACCTTTTATCTGAGCTCTCTCTTCCCCTTTGTCACCTGGTCTGAGAAGAGGAATGAACACATTGTTGTAGTCGCAGTGGTCAGATTTGAGCCAGAAAGCTGAGATAGTCAGATCCTGCCAAATTTAATGGAATATAGATCCTCCAAAAATGCCTGTCTGGATAATTAGGTATTCAATTTGAAGCACAGAATATGCACTGAAATCACCGACTGAGGTATAGACCATGGCTATCTAGGTTTAGGTCTTTCAGGGAAGTGTGCAGGAGGATTTATCCTTCCTTGAGAAGATGACTTGCAAAATTACTATGTGGGATTGGCGAGCTCAGTACCAGAATATAAGGCTGAGAGAGGATCAGTTTGTTGTTTCTTTTTAGTAGGTATTTAGTTTTTGTTCGTGACTGCGAAGTTACTCACAGTTTCTGGTTGGCATCTATGCAGGTCACAGAGAGAAGCCGGCAGTGACAGAGCGCCTTGAAGCATCTCACGAGGGAGCCCCGTCAGCCCAGGAGGGAGGCACCAAGGTCTGTGAAGCTGAGTTTTCTGGGGAAAGGGGAGGCTGAGTGGGAGAGAGGGGATTTTAAAAGTGATCAGAAGCCGATAGCAATGCACAAAGCTCTGGATTAAAGGCACTATTGCTCACTGGAGGTCACTTTTCATCCTGAAGGATAATTCTTGCCTGCTGCAGGCTTAAAAATGCCATCTCGCATTCAACATCTGTTTTAGCAATCTCTTCCAAAAACAAAACAATATTCCCCCAGCGATTGTGGTACAACAACACAACCCCCTCTGCTCCCGCCTGATACCGGGAAGTGCCCCGCTGCGCTGCAAACCTTGCCCTGTGTTCCTGCGCTGTATTACCCCCAAACAAGTCAGGGGGCTCTCTCACTTACACATTAAATACTGGGAAGGATTCACCTGGGACCAGGAATGAACAGTTTTGCTGAAGCGAGGAAACCTGCAGGAAAGTGCTAAGCAGACAGACGGGGGGGTTCAGGGAAGAAAGAGATCCTGCAGAAGCTTTTGCTTGGTGATCAGTATGCATCAGATAAGCAGGAGCTCTCACATTAGCCAACTTTGGTTATGTAGCAGTTTGTGAGCAGTGCCAGGTCCTGATTAATCCATTGCATGAATAGTTTAACCTGAAGTTTGCTGAATCCACATGCAGATTCACGTCAATCCAGAGCTCCTATATAAAGTGCTACTTTCAGTCTCAATCTGGGTTGTGCTATTGGTGCAAAATACAGCTGAAGCACCGCCAAAAGCTCTGGCTGCAGGAGCAGCTTTGTCTCCTTGCACAGGAATTTCATTTCTAATTCCAGTATCACCAGAACCAGAGAAATCTGATAATGGAACTGGTAGTGTTATTGAGAATACTGTGAGATGATGAAATAGGGGGGAAAAAGAAAAAGGCAACCAACCAAACAGGAATGATTTCTACAATGGTGTTAAAAGAGGAAAGGTTTTAATGCAATATCTGTATATCTCAACAGACAAGAATTGTCAAATCTGTGTAGGAGTGGAAACTTTTTGCAGTGATAGGTGTGGAAGAGCTGTGTCAAACCCTCCTCGTACACAGCTCTCTGTCATTCAATTTCTCAAGGAGCTGAAGAGGAAAGTTCAAACCAAAAAATCCTGGAGAAAATGGCTTCTCCTCCCAGTGCGTTTGCAAGCCAGACTTCCTTACACAAGTCAGCCCCAGATCCAGTGTGGGGAAAGAGCCATTATAATGTGCATACATGAATTTAGTTCTGCTTATAACAATGAAAAGACGCTTCTTGTGGCTGCCCTGCACACACACACACACACAGAACCTGAATACCATGACGATGATTTAAAATCATAAAACTCAACAATTCCCCCAGGTCCCTGCTGAAACCACGTAGCAGCTCATGACCAAGCCCTGGTACATCAGCCTGTACCCATCTCTGCTGCCAGGTAAAGAAAGGATTATCAGTGAGACATCAACACAATGCCATTTGTTTTGCAAAGGGCAGCATCTGCATTTCTCCTGGGCAGAAGTTTAGTCCTTCTTGTAATAGTGTCTGGGAGGAGCCTTTTTTGGCAGCCTGGGATAAACTGTAGCTTCTGATGAACTCGATAATCTTAAAGGTCTTTTCCAACCTAAATGATTCTATGATTCTGTTCTATGATTTATTCCAAAATTCAGACCATCACTTCTCTTTTCTGTCCTACTGTTTAGAAAAACAATGTGTTTGCTCCCCCTGCAGTGTATAGCATATTACCTGATCAACTGAATACAATTTCCTTCAAAAGACTTTAAAATGCCCAAGACTTTTTCTCCATTACATTGACACAAATATCACATATACTGCAAAAAATCTTGTAACTTATACCTTATTAAAAAAAATTGAGATCAATTTGTGTGTAGCTTGAACATTGCATAGTCTAACGGACACATCAGATTTCTCATTTAATTTCTAACACCTTAGTTAAGCTATACGCCAATTTAGCACAACCATGTCTGCATCCAGATATTACCAGACACACTTCAGAATTTGCTCTCATATTCAAAAGATTATTTCTGAGCCTAATCCAACCTAATGCATTTGAATACAAACATCCCAGTTTAGGTGAAATTCAAGCTTTCCTTGGTGGCTAGAACCAGAAGTGACCCGTGCCCTGTGAATGTAGAAGAGGGGCTTGCAATTTGCAAATCCATCTACAATTTAAACTCACTAGTCATATGTTTTATATTTTAACCATTACGTGGTATTTGTAGCCCTTTTCCAAAAAAACCATCTTACTCCGTGTCCTGACAGTTTCCCGACTGCCAGGGGACTGGGTGTGCTTGTACCCGAGTGGCACTGGGAGCTGGGCTGGGGCTGGGTCGGGTCTGTCCGAGCTCGGGGACCAGCCTTTCCACAGGTCTGTGTGACGCTGAACAACTCGCTGCTGGGTTCCAATTTAGACTACGGTCACTCCAGTGCAAGAACCGGCTCTTGCTAGGAGTTTGCACAGCCTTTGACATCAACCACCAAAAAAACCCTTCCACAAGCATTCAGGGTCCTATGTCAGCACTACAATGAAAATCATGAAGAATTATATTTCATTGACGCCTTTGAGACTTTAAATCATGGGCCAAGGATGTTCTTCAAACTCCAGGTTATTACAGGTCTATACGGCAGCTTTGTTTCATTAGAACAACAGCGTGTTAAAATTGCCTTCGTGAAATCACCCTCAAATATCTGGACTCTCAAGGACAGGTCTTTGAAAGAGAAAGCAATAATCAAGAGGAAGCCAGCCAGCTATGGCTCAGATTTTATAATGTTTTCCTGCTGTTATTTTCACCACAGGCTACTTTATATTCCCCACCTCTTTTTTTCTCCATGAAGCTGCATTTTAAGGTCACATCTGTTCGGGGCACATAATGATTTTTATGACAACTTTCCAGAGAAGTGGAGAACTTGACTGCAGAGGGAGGTGCAGTCAGACAGGTACATATCGGGGAGGATTTTTCTCCATCTTGAGACATTTTCTCATGTTGAACTCGATGATCTATCCCTAACCAAGAAACGCCTGGCCTAAGATCTAACGGGGCCCAAAGAGTGAAAACAGCTAAAAACAAAGTGGTAGAGAAACACAGGTGCCAGAGCAATAGTTTATCTGCAAAATGCTGTGGGTTTACCTCTCATTGAAACCCAGGCATTTTAAACGTAGAAAAGTTGTAAGCAAGAAAATGTAAAAATATTTTCAAAAAAGTCATAGGTTTTAAACATACATTTTTAAAGGCAATAAAGAGCCTTTGAGAAGATCAAGAATTAGCAAGCTCTCCAGTGTATTGCACAGCATCTCCATCAGCACGTGTGTGTTTGTAGGAGAAGGGGACTGCTCTTCTCTTTCACAGTATTGGTATTTTTTGGAAACTTCCTCTGCCTTATCAAGACATGTCTGACAAATCAGAAGATCCTTTTCCTTCTTGACCAGCTCCCTCAGCCATCATGGGCATCCAGCATGAGGTGGATGGCTTCATGCCATCATCATGGTACTATGATACTATCGGCATGGCATTAGGCTGGTGGGGACATGGATGCAAGCAGTGGCAGAATTATAAAAGCAGCAAAAAAAAGCTGGTTTTGTATGTTGTGAAGGGACCCAAATGTGGTACCGCAAGGAGTGGCTCAGTTCTCTTTTGCTAGTGCTCAATGCATGGCTCTGTGCTGCCTTTATTACGGTCGTGATATTAACTGGTACACTGAGAGCAATTCTTTATCATTGGATTTGTAGAACTTTTTACAAGTCCTTTTTGATCTTGGAGAAAGCACACGTTTGATTTTCTTCTTTATCAAATATCCCCTAAAACCATTTATAGGCTTCACAGTAAACAGAACCCTTGCTGAGATTAAAGCTCTAAAGTAGAAACATGGAAAATATCAATTTCAATGAAATTGCTGCCTTTCAGTGAGCATAATGATTATATCGTGCATCTGGTGTTCGTGTCCTGACCTGCATTAGTCCTGTCCGTGGAGCGGTGAACATGCTTTAATGCTGGAGTTCCTGTGATCCGTGCTCTGAATCACCCACGAGCACAGGGCAATGCATGGGCGTCAGAGCTCGAAGCATCCCCAGGATGATTAGTCACTCAACTAATGCTTTAATATGTCATCTCCTACGCTGACTACAGAAACATCTCTCCTTTTAGGAAGACCTCATGGGAAAGTTTGGCCAAGCACAAAGATGACTATAAAAAGGTACATGCAAAACTGCACAGCAGTAGACCCTCCCCCAGGCTCTGTCTGTCATATTGTGGATGCGCTTTTGTCTTGGGGCTCTGAAAGACTCTCCCCATCAGATCTGAGCAGAAAGGTGTTACCTGTTTATCCACAAGCTACACAAGGGGAGTCCAGCTCTGCTTTTCCCTATGCCTTTTGCTTTTTTTATCCAATATGATTCCCAAATAAATTGCTACCAAACCAGAAAGGTAGCATTTTACATCCATTTTGTATTGATGCAAATGACTTCGGAAAGAGCAAAGCAAGAGATTGCCTGGTTATCCTTCTCCGATGCAATGTGGAGAAGATCATATTGTAGAAGTGCTGCATGAAATTATGGCAACTGACTTCTGGGAGCTCTACTGGTAGCTCTATCATTCATGTTTAGCCTCCTGTGGGTGCATTTTTCAATTGATATCCCTTAAATAACCTTAATTATGTGTATGTTAAAGTGCCTCATACAGCAGGGAAAATTGAGGAAGACACTTATTAAAAAGAGGCACCAGCACATGTGGTATTATTTTTACAGTCATCCAGTGTGTTGATATAAAGTATTACATTTGAGTCAAACCTCATTTGCGTGAGTAGTTAAAGTGAAAGCCGATCTGTCTTTGCATTGTGGCTTGAATGGCTGTCCAATTAGCGGAATGATTAGCCCGGCTAATATCAACAGAACCATTCCTGTGTCAATTTGACAGTTACATCACCACACAGTTTTCAGCCACTTCCTGAGGGTTTCTGAATCAGACCCAAGAAAACTGCAGCCCTACAAAATATCCCCATGGAGAAGGCATGTTTCGCAAGCGTCGTTTTAGGAAAAGCCAGAGAACGGTTTCTTATGGAGGCCAAATATTTGTGTTGACATTTTTTCACAATTTTCCAATGTTTTTTCTAAACATATGATCTGTTGTTTTCAGTTTCTGCTTCTGGAAAGACTGCTGAAAAATTGTTTGTTTTTACTGAGATTTTACTTGACCTTGAATGCAAGTTATTGCTTGAGCTACTGAATAGTGGTTTATGTTGATGATATGTTTGCCATAAATCATTGCAGAGGAGTCTCAAAGGTGTACAGGAATATTTATTTGTTTTATTTTTTTAAAAAAAGCTGTTTAAATTCCCAGTCATTAGCAGAATACGTTTTTTGCTTACGTAGAAGGTTTACAAATAAATAAGTTCTTTTAAGAATCCCCGTCCCTGTTTATCATCTGTGGTTTGTTACTTCTCTCTCTTTTTCCTCTCAAGTAATGCCAGGAAGTCAAGCACGACTCTTTCTTTATCTACCTCTGGACAAGTCAACTTCTTTTCTTCTGCTTTGCTGTAAGTTCATATTAGTTTCTAGCATTTTCACCTGCTCCTTCCATCACATTTTGAACTCTTTTCTGCAGGCTCAGTGGTTGGCCTTCCAGCAGGAAGGTCTTCATAACCTCTTTGGTTTAAACAAAGAAAGAGGGAAGAGTCATGATCTCAGAAGAAGTATTTAAACGATGCTAACTAAGTCTGATTTTCAGAAAATTTTGAGCATCTGCTTCTGAAAAAATAGATGTTTTGAAAGGAATTCCAGCTGGTTATCTACAAGTGGGAGCATCCAAATTCCCCAGTTATTTTCTTACATTTGTGTGTTTGAATCTATATATATTAAGTGCTATAAGCAGTTATACACATTTAGTTGTTATAATCGTTTATTACAGACAGCACACATGGAAGATACCATGGAAACGTCAGTGTTTTTTGACGTCTGGACTCATACACATCTACTCAGAAAGACTAGCATGCCAAGTCTGAAATACCTTCGTTCCGAAATTCCTTACTGTGATGCTGGGATCTTTCTACGTGCTTTAAAAAATACCATCTTCATCTTCAGCAAGATGAAGGTGGGCCACAATCAACCTCACAGAACACAAACCTGAAGATAGCTTCAGCCTTGCTTGGTCGTGCCTGTTGAACCTTTCTACATATAATTAAAAACTCACAAATATTGATTGGAAACCAGCAGTCTCATGTTCAAAGGCAACAATCTAGACGACAATGTTTTCTTCGGCATTCAGTGTTCCTTTTTCCCTCTCATTCTCCTTCCAGCCCAGAGAAAAGTTCATTACACTAAGTGGAATAATTTAATGGAATAATTTTAACATTGATCAAGTGTTCCGGACAACTTTTTCTGATTGTGTTTACGCTTTATTCTTAAAAGCAGAGTTGCTTTGAAGAGGAATTGGTAATTGTCGTATCCCAAGAATAAAACCAAAGAGAACTAACCCGGACAGTACAGGAACGGTTTTCTAGTAAGCGATTCTACAGACATTTGAGAAGTTTTTGGTAAAACATTCAGTAGCTCCAGGAAGTACAGTCACTTCCTTATGGATTTCTAAAAAGTGGATGATAGGCATGTCCAAACCAATGATGGCAAAGCACTGACACCGGTGCTAAATTTGGCACTGGCAAATTTGGGCTGGCACCAATGACAATGAGCTATAAATGTTTTTTAAAATAACTTTGGCACCAGGATGGGGGATCTGTTCTAGATTACCATTAACGCTGCTATGGATGTCTGGAATTTCTTCCATGGTTTTTCCTTTCCAGACTCCCTACTATGATCCATCTTGGAGTCTGTAATTATTAGCTCTAGAAAAAGCTTTTTTACAGTATTATGCTGTAATGAATTTTTTTGATTCTTTTCCACAACACAAACCTGGATCTAATCAACTCCCTTTTGTGGTTATTTCATTTGCATTTACCTTCGAGATGTGGAGTGAAGTCAGAAAGACATGATGAGTTCTTCCTTCATTCAGGAAGGCAGAGAATTAGTGCAGGTACCAATGTAAACCACATTCATTGAATTGAATCACCTGTAATTTGTACATATATTATGTTTTAGTCAGTGTCCTTTTTATGGGCACCCATCTGTTTTACTTGCAGTGGAATATTCCCTCTTTCCCCAACATAGAAATAATCTTTTTTTTTTTAAAATGTATTTGTTTAATAAGGAATTCTTCATTTTGTTTAGCCCCAAAGGATACTTCCGTGGGATGTCATTTGGTAAGACAGGAAGCCAGGAACACAAACTGGATTCATAGTATGGAATGGTAAAAATCACTTCAAATCCACAAAATTATTTTTGTTTAGAAAGTTGTTAAATGTGTTTTATTGTCAGGCATCATGCCCCATTATGCTGGAAGTGCCGGGAGTAGTGTTCTTTCCCCTCCATGCCCTAAGCTGACATTGACTGAAATCCTTCCATTAGGGGAGTTTATAACAAGCAGAATTAGGTTGTTGCTTTTAGTTCAAACACATACCCCTTCATTTCCTCTAATTTTATACAATGTAAATAAATACTCAGTGGGGCTTGGAGGCTACTGGAAAGCACTGAATGCTGATCATGTGTTCTAAATAAGGCACTCCCAAAAAAAGCAGTGCCTTTAGGCTGAGGAAGGTAATTGTCAGTTGTCGAGGAGAAAGGTCGAGGGGTGCAAGTGGGCTTTTTCCTGTATTTGTCCGAGGGGATAAACAGCAGGGAAGAAATGCTCTGCTAAAATAAAACAAAGCAAAAATATGAGGAACACAGATGACTCCCCTGTTAGATGGCAGGTTTGCCTAAAACAAACTGCTCCATAAAAGTGACAGGCTTTGCTTTTCTCTGATGAAACTCCTGCTTTTTCCTAAAGCTGTTGCCCTCCAAGAGCAGAAAACCATGGTCTAAAAAGATTTGTTGCCCACATCACCTTTGAAATTGTTGAAAATGGAGCTCAAAACTGCATGCTTTCCTCTCTTACAGTATTAAATCTCTTCCTTTCACTACTAAATAGTTGTAAAACATCCATACAAACAAGAAAAAGCAGTTTAAAGTGTCTTACTTGCAACCGCCTAAATAATTAACTGAAATCAGAATAATGAAGATATTGTCACCATTCAATCTCAAGTCCAGGAAATGGAGATGTTTCAAGTCAGAGCCTTAGACCTGAGAGTCTCCCTTTCTCCGTATGAGTAGTTCATACACCAGGATCTCAGAGCACGGAATAGACGTCAGTTTCACTCAACTATAAATTGGTCTTGCTCCTCCAGCTGAAGGGCAAACTAAGAGCGCTTACCATCTAGAAACTGTGGAGAAGGTATTCGTAGGAATATTTTGCCCATCACAAAGAACACTTCCCCCTCATGCACTCAAGCTGGCAAAACCAAGCTCAAAAACATTAAAGAAATTCATAGATGTAGAACTAAAGAAAAGGTTTATCCCAACAGAATAGTGTCTCTATTCTATTCCCATTTGTTTTCTAAATTGTTTAATGTAAGGCACAGCCTTCCTTTAGTTTTTTTGGCCAGCTTTAAGAATTTTAAAGAGATCGTAATGATCCCTAAATCACAGATAACTGAACCTATAAAACACAAACTCTGGTCTCCTCATAATGTCATCTCTTGCCAGCTCTCTGTCGGGAATGATTTTCAGTCAATTTGATCTTCAATAAATAATAGCCTAGGTAAACAGGTGAACTCACAGTAGGCAGACTAATCCTCTTACCCCTTCCCTAACACAGATGTCTCCCAGGGCCAGCAGGAGGGACAGTTATGAGATTGGCAGGCCATACAGCTGTGTCCATTGCACTTTTTCAAGGACTTAAATAGCCCTCAAGTGTGATTTTATACTCTAAAACATCCTAAAATATGACCACATCCTAAATGCATTAAAGATTGTTCCAGGGCCCCTGTGGTTAAATGGAAGAACCAATATCCTTGAGTAGCTCTACAAATAGGAAAAGAAAACTATATTAAATGTATAGAAGACTATCATAGTGAATAAAGGGATATGCATATTTTGCTTGGGTTTAAGGAAAGAATAGTGAATCGAGTATCTTGCCAATATTCAGGTTCATTTCTTGCTGTGGTTTGGGACAGAAAAAGGATAATGAAGACTGATCAAAATGAGCCAGAAACTATCATACAACGCCTTAATTCCTAAGACCGTCTTGAGAAACAAGACGACAGACAGATAAATAGACAGACTCATGCTTGCCTAAAGGCATGCTGCTTGTCAAATTTACACCAAGATTTGTATCTCACAAGAACTTAAATTATCCGTAGATTTTCTCTTACTTCAGATTCAACCCTGAGGAACATTCTCTGTAATTTCCTTGGAGTATCAAACAAAAATAACTCTTATTTTCCCCTAATAGCTTTGCTAACTCAAGATTCATCCTGTAGCACATTATAGTTCCAAAGTATTTCTCGTGGATAGAAAAGATTAATATAAGCAGTTGATCCTTTAAGACAGTTTCAGTTGACTAAAAACCAGATATGGAAAGCTGGTTTTGTGGACTCATTTTTTTCTATGCATATTCTTTATGTATAAATACATTTCACCTAGTTTTCAACTTAACGTCATTGTATCTGACGTGACTAGCTGTTTCTAATTTGAATTTTACAAAACCAATCAGCGAAGCCAGGTAAAATCTATTCCAAAGAAACAAACCAGCCCTGTCCATCTGGAAGACTCGGTGGACTGTATGGACTGTCAAGCCCTATAGGATGTCAAACCCTGCAGAACGGCTGAATGAAACCAGATGTGTTCAGACCTTGTCCAGTGCTACCTTCCACGTGAATGAAGCAGGTGTTTGGCTATTATCAGCTAAGCTGAAAAATCTGGGCTGTTTTTTTCCTTATCATAGGCTTTCAAACAACACGCTTGAAGAATAAAATTAAGGTCATTCCCACTCAACACTTGAGAGATTTAGATCTCACTTTACTTGCCTTTCCACCCCATATTCCTTTCATGACTTTTCCCCTTTTTGGTTTGAGGCCCAGCAATTTGCTGAGCAAGGTATCCAGCCCAGTAATGGGACATAATCCAGTGCAGTGGGTGGTTGGATAGTACTGGGGAGAAATTTGAACTAGCCTAGTTAAAGTAAAATTGCTAAAGCCAGTTATAAAAGCTCTGCTTTTTTTTTTCTTTTTTTGTATTTTCATGCATTAGAATTTGTTCCATATTTTTGTCAGAAATTCTGAAATTTGCCATGGTTTCGTCAGCTCCTAAGTCTGATTTTGCTGATCCCATGCTGTGAGTTGAAAACTTGTTTTACTAAGTTGTATTTGATCCACCTCTATAATTGCCATTCCTGAGCTGTGACGTACATCTCGACTCCCTGGAATTCTTTTTGGGCAGAAAGTCAGAATATTTGACATCCACTGGAAGAAGCAATTCTTAATTTCTTGAGTCTATCCTAGGCTGGAATTGTTCAACCGGGGAAAATCACGAACTAAATTAACAAACGTTAAATAATTGTAACAGTAATAATTCATCCCTACATCATGAATTGAGTTTTAAACCACAATCCTTTGACTTCAACTCTTTCTGTTGTTTCATACTACTTTATTTGTAGTGTGTTACTGTGCATAGTACTGAAAGGCATCTAAAGGAGTGGTTAATGAGGCCTGTGTATAATCTGGTGCTGGTTATCAATAAATATATTGCAGGAGAGTCACATATAATTTCACGTGGATTAGACTGGCAGAAATACTGTTATGCTTTCGTTATATAGTCTTGCTCTTTTAAACCTGAGACATTGATTTTCCTATCAGTTTCATTGGATCTTCACTTAGAAATTTATGAAAAGGTGATAATTTTCTACTAGGCATTATCAGGCAATTTAGAAAGCTCATGAAAAATTTTCTCACAACTGATAGGAGGCTTTTTCATAAAGAGTGAGTTTGTTTACGTTGCTATCATTTTACAGTGTGGTAGCTTCTTTTCTGACTTAAAAGAAGTGACCCTGTCTGTTCTGCAAAAGTAGAACTCTTCACCTCATCTCCAAAAAGAAATGACTCTAGATTGATTTATTCTGAGACGCCACAACTTGCTTGGATTGTCAGCAAGAAAGAGGAGGAAGAGGAATACTGGCCTTGGAGCAAGCTTCTTCCCATGGTTCACAGAAGAGCATCCTCCCCATCTGCTTTCTCTTTTATTCACGTATTAGTTACACTATTTCCTGGATCCTGCTTTCACAGTTTCCTTTGCTGTTATGTGGTCGGTATAATGTATTATAATGAAGCATAGGTAGAAAGAGGCTGTAAACCTGAGCTGGATGAATCTTGCCAGAATTTATCTCCTTGCAAAGTTGATGAGAATCAGGGAGGTCTGGAACGTGGGTAGGTGGCACAGCCCATGAAGTGTAATGTTGGCCACTGTAAATAGAAGAAATGCAAATAACCAAGTCACTTGTCGTTGCTTTTATTCATATCTTCTCTGCAGTCTTAAAAAAGGGCATTGTTAGAAGGCAGTCAGCACTGAAACAGATAAGAGAATAATAATTTGTTAACAGATACTCTATCATGTTAAAAATAATTGGGCTTTTTTTTTTTCCAGTTATATCTTTGCTCCCTGTTGTTCTATAGCCTTGTTCCTTCCAGGAAAGTGTAATACTATCATCCAATGTTTCTTAATTCCTTGCCATAGCAATGAGCATTGAGTCAGGCCCCTACTGAGCATTTGAAGAGCACAACGACATTTAGCAGCATCGGCTTTGGTTTCTGCATAATTGCGACTCAAGAGCCTGGTTTTAGGCTGTGTTGATAACAATCTAACAACAATTTAAAAAGCAAAACAAATCCAAAGCCTGAATAATCTACTAAATATCTCCTAAATTTTCTCAGTGCTCCTCATTTCTGCTGTTTCCACCGTTTGCAGCGTGCCTCTTCCTCGTCAGACTGTAACCTGTTTCCTACAGCTTCTCCTCCCTCATTGAACCATGTGAGGCAAAAGGCCGAGATTTTCCATCTTAAGAAGGAGCAAAGAAGCGCCAGCAGACCAGCACTGGCCATGCAACTCTTTGGTAACTCTGAGCCAAATCCCCTTTTGTTCCTCCAGATCTGGTTTCGGCAGCCAGCTGGTGCATTGCCCATCCACCACACGCTCTTGGCATCCTCGCAGAGGAGCGAGGACTGTGTGTGGTCGGGGTGCAGGGTCCTCCAGCTCTGGCATGGGAACAGCTCTTGAGGGACCCTGAAGAGGCAGGTGCACCTCGGTGGAGCAGCTCCAACCGCAAGCTGGGCAAACCAATCCCTCTTGCACCTTGCCCTTCGGCTTGCCCTTTGGCTTTTCTTTGGTTCGGCTCAAGCTCTAGACCTCAGTGTGCATCTTATTTTTCATGGAGAACAAAAGCCATCCCTATGAGCTGTTCATTACCCAACACAAGAGCTTTATGCTCCTTGCAAGGCTCAGAACCCCCTGTTGAGTCAATGGCTGAACTTTCCACACTATGAAACACGGATAAGAAGTGCTGAAAATCATGCTGGAATAATCAAAGACACCTGTCGCTGGTAGAAACTATTTCCTAGTCAAAGCACAGCTTTTGCTAATAGAGATATACGGGATCATCAGAACTGCCCATAAAACTGAGGCGAGGGTTTTGGTTTTCTCCTTGTGGGCAAAGCTTTCGTATTCGCTTTCCTCTCATTCAAAAATAGTTCAACCATTTTGCTGGAAGTATTGAGGAAAATGTTATTTAAAATGTTAAATGGGATCCCTCCCCTCAAACATTTGCCAATATTTGCCCCTAAAATGAAAGCTTACGAGAATTTTGAGGAAATGAAACATTCATGAGATTTAGCCAAAGGTCTACCTTCTTCTAAGTCATAAATCGTATTTGTAGAAGAGTCTCAGCCAAATGTGCCTGTTTCTTCATTTGAATTTACTGGATCACACTCACTGTTTTTTACTAATTCTTCTAATAGCAGCTAGCACACTCCATGCATCCTGGCACTCCGACTAGAAGCTGTGTTTTACCCTGTTTTTTATGAGAGACTGCCTGAAAATTCCGTCTTTGCAGATCTTGATTTTTAACAGCTCTTTGATTTGTTGCCGCACTGCTCGCTCCTCTCCTGAATTGCTTCATATGCTATTGATTTTCTTCCTCTCCGCTGCAGTAATCTTCTCATCTGACTGATGTGAGATTTCAAGAGCCCTGCGATGAGGCTTCCTCCTTCCTTTCCAAAAGAGTTCAACAATCATCTCCTCTCTTTTTTTTTTTTCCTTTTTTTTTCTTTTTTTCCTTACATCATCCTCATGGCTCACATCCTTTCTCTGCATCTCCCTCCTGATTCATTATGTAACCATGAATCTCTCTTCAAACACGGAACATCTGGGGATGGACAGAGAAGGGTATAATTACTATAACATGTGGTAAGAACAGCAGATTATTTTGGTATTATCATTGCAACTTCCTTATATTTCTCTTGCTTCCCTTTTGGCATTGCAGATGATAGAAAGTAGCTGAGTGAAATGTTTCCTTCCAGCTCTCTCCAGAGGACAGCACGCAGGTTTCTGCCAGCATGCCGGTGGGCAATACAGAGGGGCCACAACCAAGGTCATTGTTTGAAACGCATATGATATCAAATAATGCCATAATTATTAGGTGCTGATATCATGGCACTCCCTCACACTGGAATTAAGTGTCCCTGTAGTCATTAGAGGTGAGAAAAAGAGAGCAGTGATTCAGTACCATCAGCACCACCAGACCTTGGAGCCACCACGATGGACAGAAGTCCACAAGGAACAGGTCCATCTTCCCCCCTAAGGACATACCATTTAATAAATGAGAGACTGATGAGATGAGAAACACCCCTAACCTCACAGTAACTCTTCAGAACTCATGTAATATTTTGGGGTTGGTTTCTATCCTGTAAAACAATCAGTAGATATCATTCGTTCCTGCTTTGGAGATGGTATTCTGTATGAATTCTTCCATGCTAAGCCCATGGTGAAAGACAGTGTGGATCAATCTGATGAAGAAGACTTGCATTTGGTGTCATAGCAAATAAACTTTACTCTGTAAGGAGTTCTCTCTGCAGACAGCCAGTGTTTATTCTGCCCGTAGGGTCTCTGAGACACATCTCCTTAGACACAGCTGTCTACCCAAAATGCACACTAAAACTGTGTGTGAGGCTGGTGTCACACAGCATCGGAGATTACTTCACAATCAGAGATTACATCAAGCAGTCTATGAGTAGAAAGAAAAATATATATATATATATTCAGCATTTAAATCCTGGGCTTGCAGGGAATTGTCTGTGCTACAGTCAACGGTATTAGGTATGCTGTAGTCTTATTTACATCCACCAAGGTTGAAAAGGGGTGTTTAGCAGATGGGCAGGCATGAAATCCTGCTCTCCAACAGCAGTGCAAGAGATATTAATACTCTTCAAGATTAATACTTCAAGATCAGTAAGCCCTTTTGTCCTGTTTTCATCTTAGTACATTGCCAGTAATCTTGACTGGGGTTTTGCCTGCTCTTGTAGTACAAATATGCAAAAGCAGTACTATTGCAAATGCACATAATTCCTTACGCTTGTGTTTTCTCATTGGTACCTTTGTTATTTATCATAGGCATTTGCAGTAAAACAAGTGGTTACTCTCCCTCAGGGTCCCATCTTCTCCTCCTGCCATGCTTGATCCCACTGCAGGGACAATTCACAGGTTGAATTTATGAGTCTGGAATAATTTTCAGAATAACCCACAGTGGTGCCATAAACACGAGTTCCAGCTGAGGGAGAAAAGAGTCTATAAGTGAGCACCTCTTCCCAGTCCCTCACGCTAGCAAGGGAACCAAAGGAGATTGATAGCTTATGAGTACCGCTGGCATCTGTGTCTATATCCTCTTTTGTTAAACCTTGGCAAATAACAACAGGGACTACAAGCCACAGTACTTAGAGCTCAGTGAATAATTCATACTGAAATTCATGTTAAAGAAGTTGACTGTGTTTCTATTCATGAATTACCCATGAGCAGATGTCGATTTTCTAAATGTGCTCGTTATTAGAAAGTATTCACTAGCTAATTTCTGCAGATACTCTTTGGCTTTCCCTTTGTTCTGAATTCAGTTACTTCTTAGCACCGAACATTAAAAATTGAACTATTTTGACTTCATGCAGGAATCAGAAAGTATGGTCCTCTGATTTCTCTTCGTAAGTTGCTAGTATCCAGGAAGAATATTTAGTAAGTGTGGATCCAAATTTTCAATTAATATTCTGTATGGTTTATTTAATAATAACTGTTTGGCTGATTTTTTTTTGCTAGATGTCTTATTTGCGAGGTTATTCATATACTCATCGAAAATGGCCACAACAAAACTATCTGCGGGATGGATACCAATCATTGCCCAAATGCAAATATATACATGCAAATTATAGTAATTTCTTCACTGTTTCCTGTAGCCAAGTCCCTGAGTAATATCTGCTCTCTCTCCACATTGTTTTATTCATCTGTCTCGAGGCGTCAAAAAGTACTGTACTAAGTCGTCATGTTTTGCTTTCTTATCAGTCTTTAAGGGAAAGATCCACTTTGATTTTTTTCAGCAGCGGCGCAGACATATGATATCAATTTAATACCAACAGCATGTGGGACTCATTGGCCTGACTCGCGGGGTTTCTTTGCAGTTATCATAATCGCTTCCGCTTGCTTCTGTATCTCCCCTCCTGGCTGCTCTGACCAAGCTCCAGCTTAAAGCCCTGGCATGGGGCAGGCAGGGTGGCACGATGCCCTTCTCTCCAGTGTCATTGTTTGATCCACTGAGATACCCAACAGCCCATGAGTTGAGTGCTAGCGGGTTACCTTAGCATTTAACAGTTATGCTCTTAGCCTGTAGCAATAGGATGAGGGTAATGGTTTTAAACTGAAAAAGAGTAGACTTAGATCAGATAGTAGGAATAAATTGTTTACTCTGAAGGTGGTGAGCCCCTGGCCCAGGTTGCCCAGAGAAGCTGTGGCTGCCCCATCCCTGGAGGGGCTCAAGGCCAGGTTGGACGGGGCTTGGAGCAACCTGGGCTGGTGGGAGGTGTCCCTGCCCGGGGCAGGGGTTTGGAACTAGATGATCTTTAAGGTTTCTTTCAACCCAAACCATTCTATGAGTCTATGATTCTATGATAATGGTTTAGAGGTTGACGTAAACTGCTGTTTGCTCTGCATTGAAATTGAGGAGCAAACTTCTGAGAGTCATTTACTGCCTCATCTCTGCCGAGGGAAAGGTATTGAACAACTGGGAGAAATTAGTGAACTGCTCAGGCATGATGCTTAAATCAGCGTAGCCGTTTCTGACCGGACCCAAACACATGTTCATTCTTCTTATCATCACTGCTATGTGAGGCTGCTCGGGGGTTTCATCTCTTAGAATAGATACAAGATGAGAAGGGTGAGCTGAAAGAGGAGAAATACGCCCAGGCATGGATGTATAATGGTCTCTGAGCTGCTTTGCATTCTGTGGAAATCTTTCCATATGGCCTGGGCTGTTTTTTAACAAAATAGTGCAGAGCTGCCAAAGACTCAGAACAGATAAATTTAACCTTGTGTGAAACACAGAGGACAGATCCTTCTCTGGCATAGCTACGCTGAAAACCACAGAGAAATGTTGCTTTCCACTAGCTGAGGATCCAGCCTAGAGGATCTGGCTTTAGAGGATGGAAAACCACTACAAAACATAAGCTCTCGGCTTGACGCACATCTTGAAGGCCAATGGTGACTGGCGCCTAGCAGCCATACATCTCACACAAACCATAAAGCTGATGAGCAGTGAAGAGACACACTAGATGGGGACGTGACAGCTGGAATATACAGAAACATAGGAAAAGGTACTTGGTTTGATTTTATCTGTCAAACAACAGAATATTTCTTATGGTAAGAAACATAAACCAAGTCTGTACTTCTCATCAAAAGCAGAAGAGGATTTGATGACAGGAGTAGTTTGCTTGCTTGCTTGTTCTTATTTGATTTGTGGCATGAGATTGATGAGTTTCTCAGGTGCAGTTGAAGGGAATAGCTGTATAATCCCGCACAACACCATTCATCAGATTTATCACAGAAATGTACTTGCAGAGAAGCAGCAGTGCAAATGCAATTACTTCCTCTAACTCACAGCTGCAAATATGGAATGTGCAAAACGAGCTTTCCCATTCAAATGGAAGTTTTCATTTTAAATTGACTTTGGGGACAACTTGCCCAAGAAACAACACAATCTAATGTCTTTCCTTCATTTTAATTAGATCTCATGTGCTTTAACTATGACAATGAGATTTCTTGATGTTATTGCTCTCCTTTAAAAATTCTAGTTTGCTTTAAAAGAATTGTTGCGATCTACAGATGATGCTGTAACAAAAAGGAAAACAAAAAAAAACCCCATGTATACTGGTATTTATACATCCCTGTCTGTGAAGAGCATATAATTTGTAAATCTAAAAGACTTTTGAAGCCACAGGTCATAGTTTCCAAAAGTCTGATCTTATTAGAGGGTAAAACTAGCTAGAACAATGCAGACTAACACCATTGCTCTACAGGGGAGTGTTTGTACTGTTGGAGCATCTAGTAAAAAAAAAAGGAGGTTCCCATCCTTCTACTGCTGAGTTTTCTTCATCCTAAAGAACTTCAGACTCACCCATGGGCCAAATTCTTTAGATTCTTCATAAATTCAGCTGGGTGTTTGGCTAGTTTACAGGCCAGAGAATGCAGCTTTTTAGCTTTTTATACGGGAGAGGATGCGGAAATAGGATTCTTACCGCCTTGTGTAGACATAACAGAGGAATATGAACCCAGCTGCGAGATTGAGGGTTTGGGGTTTCTTCTTGTTAGTATACACAGGAACACACATTTCAGACCTGCTACTCTTTCCATCCAAAATTATATTATGGACACAGGCATGTTCTCATAAACCACATGGTAACATATTTCATCTCTTTATTTGCTCTACAGACCCGTTTTCTTCTCTGACAGCAGAAGGAGAAACAGCAATGCTGCACTATGAGTCAACCAAGCGCACAGAGGTCAATTCTCTTTTTGGGTGTCAGATAAAGCTTTATCACAAAAGTTGGCAATGCCTTGCAGGTGTTCCTTTCTGCCTCTCCTCTCTTTTGCTGCAACAGCTCAAGATTGTGTTAAAATACTAGCACAAAATTTGGCTCCTGGAAATAGGTAGGTCCAAGTCATCTGGACCTGGCTGCATGTATTTGAGGGCAAAGTGGCAGCCAGTGAAACGCCAGTCGTGACTACAGCTGATGCTGTTCAGTTTATCCTTTCAGCTCCGTATAGAAAGAGAATGACTTCTTGTCTTATGCCTGGTCCATGAGGCTCCAGCGTGTCACGATGCCCTTCATGAGTCCCATTGCTGATGCACCCCATGCTCCTGTCCCACAGTAGGTCCTACTCTAAATTGCACTCGGCCCAGAGATATTATTGGAGGTGGCATTCCATTACATGCATTTGAACTAAATGTCAAGGCAGATTAAAACAAAAGTGCCATTATAATTTTCAATCCTATTTATTAAAAAAAACCCACCTCAACATTAAAAAGGCCCAAAATCTATTTAAACAAACATCTTCAGAATGTTCATAAACTTGACAGCTGTGTGGAAACTATGCACATCTTTCAGGTAAGTTCCAGGGCTTGTTCAAGAGGGAAGAGATCTTGCCAGCCCCTATTCTACATACGTTTTATTGGTCACAGACTCCCTATTAATTAGCAGAAACATCAGTGATCTCGTGGGTTGCCTCTTATTTCTGAGGTGTTGCCTGTTCTCCCTCACTTGCAGAGGCTCCTGATGTTAAAAAGCTGACCTCAGGCTTTGGGGATTCAATAAATCTGTTACCACATTCCTCTGATAAATATTTTCTCAAGCTGTTTAGTAGAACTGAACAGCAAAGGGAACTGCGGGTAGTAAGAGTGGCCAAATAAACATTCACATTAGTGAGCTGATTTTCCAGCAGCGTTGGTGCTACTGGAACTGGCCACCGTGGGATGCAGGCTGCCTCTAGCCACGTGGGTGCTCACTTACGCCATTAAAGGTGCATTGATGTGTAGGAGATGAAAGGTGACCTGGGCGAACTCATCAGAAAAAGACCTCTGTGAGACCTTCTGTATGAAACAAAGAAATCCAATGGTGCAGGACACCAAGCAAGGGAATAGCGCATTCAGCCTGGTGTCCTGGGGAAACTTCCTCCTAGCCAGAATAGGTGGACAACCATTTCATGTCAGAAAGAAGGAGTTTGGGTCAGTTTCAAAAACTTGGGGGCTTCTAATATGTGTTTTCAGCTTCAGCTATTACTCTTCCCTCCCTCATTACCCAATACATCTCTCAGACTTCCTAAAATCCTGCTCTACCAAGTGCCTCATTGCCATGAATTCAGCATTTGTACTGGGTGTCACACAGGCAACAGGACATCCAGAAGAATGGATGATCTTTCCCTGGGCCGGAATGGCCGGGGATTATTTTATGCTAAGTGGAGGACTGGTGTGGATCAAAATCTTGACAATGTGTAGTGTCATTAATTATTTTTTTTGTACAAGTTTTGCAGAATACAGCCATTGCAGCTGTATCCATCAAGCATTTAGCAAATATCTAGCACTCTTTCATCAGTGATAAAATTTCAGTTTGACTTGGACTGAACTACTTAATATGTGGAAATAGCGAACGATGAGCAGTTTTTCCAATTTAACTCAACATCTTATCTTTTCTGCACTGTTTCCAGTGGATAAAGAGTGAAAATAGAACAGGAGGAGAAAATAATCTAAATCCAGTAAGATTTTTTTCAGTTAAAAAAATCCTAAAGAAAATTACTAAATTTCTTGATTCTAAACTTTAATTTTTGAAATAGAGTAACACTTGTTTCATTACATTGTGTTTAAATGTGCCTGAAACAGCTACAAACTGTTTATGGTTAGGTGGTTAATTACGGGTTAGTAACGATAGGTCTTTTGGCCTGTTTGTTGAGATTGTAGAACTTGACCTACCGGGACTCCTTCCTCCTTGGCCTGGTTCAGTAATTAATTTGCCATATGGCTTAGAAAACAACAAGCAGGGTTGTTTCTCTCCCTGCGTAGTGTGGTTTTAGGAGTCTCCATAAAGTTCTTTCAAGATGAGCAGCTAGATGTTGCTGGAAGTGCAGCAAATATTAATGCAAAACTATTCCAAAAGTTAAACCTATTCCAAAAGTTAAACCTCAAATTGTCAAAGGCATTCCCTTCAGCTAGCATTGCCCTTCTTGCAAACTCTCATAAATAGAAGTCCAGCAAAGAAAGAAACTGATAAGTTAGACATAGATCTATGAAGAGAAAGGGGGCCAGAGACCAATACCTACAAGGCATATGTCTTTATTTACTCAAACATAAATCAAACAGAACAGGAACTTCTGCAAGTAAATCGGATTCCGTTTGTATGTTTTTCCTGACACATAAATCTGGCTGTAGCAGAATGGCATGAATAATAGAGGAACCGAACTCCCACAGTGACTAATCTTTCACTGAGTCTGGACTGATAGCTTACCCTGCTTAGCTGGACTTTGGTGCTGCTGTGGTGAATCATGGGATCACCAGCGGCAACATGGACAGCAGTTTCTCCTGCTGAAGGCAAAAGGGCTTGGATATGAGCTCCTACGTGCTACTGTAGATCCAACCTTTATTAATGTCGTTTGGTAGACGCTCTCTAGGGCATCTTTCTTCTGAGGCCTTGAAGAAGGTCTGCAGCTGTTTAGGTCACAAATAGCAAAGCACAATGCAGGTGCAGGGGATCTAATGAGAGTGATGCCAACTGGCAGTGAGAAAAAAATAAACCACTGAAAGATGTGTTTGCACATGAACTTCCCTATGCAAGAACCCAGCTATCCTCCAAGACGTAGGGAAGCATCCCTTGGAATGTGGCAGGAGATGGCTTCAGTCACCCAAGTCCCCAATTCCCAGAAGGCATATACCATAATTTCCCAACACTCAAGCTGACAGAATATGCCCAGAAAGCTGCAGAATGATAAGGCATTGTAACAGTTCTTTGCAAACTGTACAGGGGTCTTCACAGCAGCTCTAGCCACATGGCTCAGATACAACTCACCTGGCTGACAATAGCTCTGCTGTATCTATGTGAAGTATTAACCACGAAAGGCTTTCCCAGCCAGATTCATGAGGCATCTCCAGGAGAGAAAAATCCCTTCTTTCTTAGTTATGTTTTGCTGTCCAAGCTGCTGAGGCTGCAAATTTGACCATCTTATAACTTGAAGAGACCTTAGGTGAATCCAGTCTCACTCTTAGGAATGTTATCTTTTCAATTTTGGCAAATGGAGGATATTTTCATAGAGATTCCTCTTGCTCGCACTAAAATGGAGAAAGATGGAACATAAGAGAGGGTTTTACTCCTTTGGCTGACAAAGTTTGCTTTGAGTAAAAAAAATGGATCATGCAAAATATTATTAATGATCAAATCCACGGTTTTCACTAAGCCAGAACATTACTCAAGGTCATATCCCCTGAAATCCTCCTTTGACTGATGGAGTGGTTTCTTCCAGTTTAAACGCAGTCACAATATTATCCCTAATGTAAACTGGCAACATGGATGTTTTTGCAGTTGGTGTTGGTAAAGCATTCCCAAGAGTGGCAGATTACTTTCCACCATGGAAAAACAAATTCCGCCCTCCCTGCCATCACCCCCAATTCCACTCACCTTTTCCAAACAGTACATTCGGTAGGAAATCCTGATGATGTTAAAGCTACTTCTGCTGAAAACCTGGCTACCTTAATTGGTCCTGTTCACTTGATATATGACATTTTCTGAGTCAAAGTTTTCCTATGCTGAGCATCCATTAATTATGTCTCCAATGAGGCCTTCCTGGTACTGTATCAAATCCATTAAAACCTATCTTGCAGGAATGGAAAATGAGTAAGCAGATCCACGGAGAATAACAAAACAAGAAGTTCCTCTGGGGTGTGTTAAAGACTACCTTAATGCAGTAGGGCAGGCGGTCAGGGCTACGGCAGCAAACCGCTTTAGAGGTTGGGAGCAGAGAGTAGAATAGCAGCAGATTGGCAGAGTTACCTGGAATGATCGCATACGTTGAGTCTGTTGATGTTGAGCATCTCATAAATACCCTGATATATAGCAAGAGGAGCACACCAGTGGCTCCTGTGGAGCAGGACATCATGGAGGCGAAGGCGGGAATTGATGCTTGTGCTGGAAAAGGGCTGCCCTGGTTGAGGAAAGAAAGGTTGCAGGGACAAGGGGAGGGAAGGAGGAAATGAAGGGAACCTTATTCAAAAACCGCAGTGCGGTTTTAATTATACCACAATTGAAGTTAATGGCAAAGCTCCTCTCTGCTGTAAAGGTCTAGAAGACAGTTGATAGTTTTTTAATGACTTAGCAAAGAAGCCATCTGGAAGGACAAAGTGATGCATTATTTCTAGATTTGAATGTTGCTAATGTGTTGTTCTAGCGTAACATCCAGCGAGTTATGGCGGGTGTACTGGAAAGGGGCCAGGTTGGTTTTTCTACCAACACATGGCTGGCAAGTTCCGTAGAAAATAGAGACAAATTTTCAAACTACACCACACTGCTCTATTAGATGAGTCATCTAAACAGACTTTTTTTGCGAAAAAAAACCTCAGCAACAAGAAAAAACCCCACCAAACCCAGATGACACAGAGAATGAGCCCCTTCTGAAGTGACAAGGATATGTTACATTTCATGACACTGTGCAGGACTTGGGAGCAGGACTCTTCCCTCTCCTGTCACCCTTGCAGAAGCCAAAGCAGGGACCACAAGCTCACATTTCCCACTTCCCTGCTGCAGCTCTCGACATGGGTACAGTCCTGGGGCAACGGCTTGAGATCAAAAACCATCAAAAACTTGCCATCAGAAAGGCCTCTGATGAAAATAGCATGCTGGTAGCTTTATTCTCAACAGTCCTTGTGTTTTGGGTCTCTGGGCCAAATGGGGGTTTCTGGTTCTCAGGGTGTGAATCTAGGAAAGTAAGAACTACATCAGTGAAACCTGTGTCAGTAGTTTTATAGGTGTAAGAGATCTCTGCACAGTATATTTGTGAGTCTGCTTTTAGGTAGATGTATGCGGGCTGACAAAGCACCACATCGCCATGGTTAAGCTGATTTAACAAGCCTCTAAGAGAAAAACTATATGAGATTAGGTTTACACATTCACACAGCCTGTGGATTGGAGTTGAACCAGATCCTGCTTGTACTGCACTGATTAGACACCCTCTACCCTCCGAGAATTGTACAGCTTCTTAAATATCCATCTATTCATCCTAATAGCTGTGCTGTCTGCTTGGGGTGGTATCCATCTTCATGGACTCTAGACGTTTTAAATTTAGGCATCAGTCATCCTAGGCTCCCTTTATCATGAGAGGAGAGAAATGGCTCTCTCTGGAGAGAGATTCATCACATGTTAAAATAGGTGTCTGAGAAAGGAGAGATGGATAGCTCTTTGGAAGGGCTTATTTCTCTAGACGTCTAACCAAAGTTATTGCACATGAATCTCAGCTTATCCGTGTCCTAATATCCAGCTCTCCTCCAGCTTGTATGTGCAGGTATCTGGCTGCACACCCACCCGACCGAATGTTTCTGTTCTTTATAAGGTGCGGGCATCTATCTAGAGATATGTATGAAAAATAATTAAAATTCACCAATGACTACAAAGGACTTTTCATATTTCACTGTCTACTTATCTCTGTTAACTCAGATAAATTAGGTCAACCAGGGAATGTGGCCCATGTGCTAAAATCATCAGTGGATGATGTCATGGTCAAAATGAGTCCTCTTTTAGGAGTTTAAAAGGTAATTGAAAGGTTATTTTTTTTAGAAGTTCACTTCATTTTTTCTAATGGGAAGTAAATGAGATTCAGGTCATATTCAGGCAAGCTCAGGGTGAAGTCATAGGGTGAAGAGAGGGAAGATGGAGTTGAAGATTAATTTGATTAGGATTTCTTAAGATAATATTTGATTTTATGAGGGGGTTAAAAGCAGCAAGGTCCATTTACTAAGTCTGAGCTGTTCACTCTTTTTTTCAGGCTACGCGGAAAGGTACAGAGTCTTGGTTGAGTTAGATGGTCAAAAATGGAGAAAAATTAATACCAGTTACAATAAGAATCTGCAAAGTGTTAGCAGAATAAGTGGATTTGATTAAATGCAGATTTGAAGATTCTCTGATTTCTCATGGAGTTTCCTAATTTTTGTAATACTCAAGCTGCGAACTTTTAACTTGGGTGAACACTACAAGCTTTTAATTCTACTACAAACAGGCCAGTTAAAGAATCCACACGAAGAAAACAATTCCTTGCCATGCTTGTGGTTTCCAAAAAAAGTTATTAAAGGTAGAGAACTGTCTCTCGCTGCTCCCAAAGAAACTTAAAACTTTGTAGCTAACTAAAATAGCAAATAACATGGATTCAAAGAATAAAATCTCAACATTAGTAGACACAGGATAAATTCCTTCAAAACTGCAAAACATCCAGTGTTTGTGAAGGAGGATAAGATCCAGTACACAACACACCGGCCGAGGGTGTAGGGCAATGGAGGTCTGCTGGTGCAAAAAGAAGTTCGCTCTCAAATACAGCAAGCACTCGCCTGGGTTGCAGAGCAGAGCATAATTGTTTTGGTTTTGAGGACACTCACAAGAGTTCTGCAGGCCATCCTAGCTCTGGGCAATCCACTAGTGTCACCAAAATTAGAAGATGTTAAACAAAAAAAGGAAGGGAAAATTCCTTATCTTTCTGCTTCAATTTATGAATGCATTCGCAAAGGTGGTAGGGTTATTAAATAGCCATCAAGCTCCGATGTGCCAGCACACCAACTCTGTTCGGTTTTGCAGGAAGTTTGGAGGGTCACAACAGCTTCACTGGTGTCTGGCAGAGAGTCCTGGATGACTGCGGTAAGGATTTTCTACGTGATGCGTTTTACTTTAAAGCTGTGACAACCAATAAACAGCTTGGATGAAACCTGCACGAACAAGAACATGAAAGAATAAAAAGATCTTTTCCCAAGTATACTGTGTGCCTCTTGTAACCTTGAAGTGGTTTCTTGAGTCAGCATAACAAAACAAGGATTTTTCAAGGTGATAGATACGAAGTGCAAATTTGGAGAAGGAGAAAATTAAAGAATCTAACTGTATCTCCCACAACTGGCTTTTTTCTTTCCCAACAAAGAAGCCTGAACCAAGGTGATGCACTTGACAAAAAGATTCAGGGGGATTTAAACCTGAAGCTCGTGGTTTGTTCCTCTCGTTATAACCACGTTGTTTATATACCACATCTCGTGTATATATATACCCACATATATCCACGTGTATATATATATAACCACATCTCATTATTTGTGAATACCCCACACTGTTGGGCATGCTGACATGTTTGAGATCCACAGTTTAGGGCTTGCTCCCGTTTTCTTACAACAAAAACATTTCTGGTGAAAATGGATGCAAGTCTGGAGATCAATGAGCCAGCTTATGCACACTCTCGCTTTCCTGTAGGACTTTGGACAACGGCCCAGTCTAGACGTCATTCTGCGAGTCATACAGACGTTATTTTCCTTCATCTCTTCCAGGAGCTTTCCTTACCCTGCCATCTTATCAAAGACTTAGTATTTAAACAGCTTAAGCTTGAGTCAGCTTGTTTTTGATGAATTGGCCCCAGACCATTTCTACAAGCAGCTCACCAGTCAGAGGTGGCGAGCAGAAAACACCAGCTTTGAGGCTGGGACAGGCAGTACGGGCAGGCTGGCGGCTGTGGCATCCTTCAGCAGCACTGGATCCAGAAGAGCTTTTGTGTCCACAGCTTATGGACAACCTTTTGCTGTGACCAGAACGCATCTCCAAACTCCTTGCTGTCTTTATCACCCCATCTCCCTAGATAGCTTCTCATGCATGAGTCACACTTCTCCATTTGAGACGGTCTTTTAACTCTTTGGTGGATGTTTAATATAATGGCTTTTATCTGTAGCAAACTGAGTTCCCCAGCTTTATGGAGACAGGACCCTTGAAGCTAACAGCTTGCCCTGTTTTCTTTCCAGTGGGTGCTTGAGGTGGATTAACTAGATTTCTTGAGTTGCTTTCCTGTTTGCTCTTCCTTGAGTCCCATCAAGCTAGACTGGTGTGTGCTGTAAGGGGCTGAATAAAGTTTATAGCTTTACGCTAACATTACCTCACTGTTGTCAATGTTTATGCCGTTGTTACAGGGCAATGTACTTGGATGAGCACACAGCAGCTTCCCCATCCACTACTATTTGCATGTCTCATCACTGTAAATACTAACGCAATTATTAAGGAAATAATATTTCTTTTCTGTATGGGTAAAGGAGGGCAAATGATATAATCTGTGTAAAAGCAGGAACTTGAACCTCCATCTCCAAAAACAGGAGCTACTCTCCTAATGAAGAACCAACTTCTGTTAATTCTCTCTTACACAGAGCACCGAGGAGTGTCTGAACAGGGAGGGAACAGTACTTCTGTCTCAGTAGTAGGGAAGGTAAGAAGACCTAGAAATTAATTTAATGCATATTTTTCTTAAATCCATGATGGTCCAAGTAGGCTTGGTCCTAATTTCATTTAGGGTTGGGAAGGCAGTTCAGGAAAATAAATGTGTCTCTCCAGATTAAACATGGGTGGAAGTTTGTGTAATGAATTGAATTGGCCCTAGGATCATTTTGCTCATCCTTGCTTTTGTGAAAATATTTGCAGTGTGACTTTTGGGCCAACTGAGAACTGCCTCTGTTTGTTAAGGACCGCAAAGAATGTTTAGAGTAGAATTTTGGAAATGTCTTTGAATAATGTGGATTAGTGGCTGCCTGTGTAATTTAAACTTTGCCATAATTAAATACCAACAGTAATTAGCAAATAACACCCCAAACCTGAACTTATATAACAAATATCTTTAGAGAATGACCAACTAACACGAGGACTTGGAATATTGTGAAAGCTCCAAATGATCTTGAGGGTTGTCATCTCCTCTTCCTCTCTGCCTCCAGAGTACTGGAAAGCTTGGTGGCTCCCTGGAGGGGAAGGATCTTGGATTTCTCCTGCAGCGGCCTATGGTGGAAAACAGGACTGATCAGTTCTAACCTTCTGCCTGACCAACTTGATTCATCTATTTGGGTGCTCAGGAAGCTCGGGGACTATTTACTAAATGTTTTGTGACCGTTGGCACTAAGAGGATCCCTGGAGCATCTGCTGCCCAGGGTTGTGGGATGCTAAGAAGCTTTTTACCAGCTGTGTGGGATTGGCACCCAGGAGCCATACAGAGAGCACTGAAGGTTTTATTGTTGTGGCTGGGGAGTCCTGTTCTTTCTGCTGCAGTCTGCATAAAGCCAGGCTGTATTTCTGTGCACAACAACTGTTTCTTTGAGAACACATACACGGAGACGGGAAAGAAAACAAGTGAAAAATTCAGGAAGGTGGAATGAAAAAGAAAAGAATAATAGGAATCCGTGATTTATGAAACAGCACAATGAGTGACAGAAATAAAGGAGCCTGGAGTTCTGTAACATTATCTGAATTAATTTGAGAAGCAATACAAGAAGTGAAGCTTTGTAGCTTTAGAGGCAATATTCCCTCAACTTTTTATGTCTATTCAAATGCCTAGTGTGTGGGTTCGTCAAGCTTAGAAGACTAGGAGACTTGGCAATCCAGTTCTTTTATCTGCAAGCCAGGTAGGGCACAGGCAACTACCAAACTGTCCCGTATTTCCCTGCCAACGTTTTCACTTTACACTTGAAGGGACTTGGTGCAGAGGGTACATGGAGATGCAGTCTTTGTGTTTGTTCTGCTCTGCAGCAGAGACATACAAAGATGCCAATGATGTGTGAGGATTACGGGAAAGTCCGACCCTTTGTTTACTTCAAAACCAGCTGAGAAGATCCAAGAAACAGCATTAAGCAGCACAAGCTGAACCTGGCCTGGGAAACAAGAGTCAAGGAAATATCTGGTTACTGGTTCGGGCAGAGCGGGTGCAGAAGGGTTGTGTACTGACTCCTCACCCAAGACATCCATCCAGGACATAAACGTATCTGAAACTGAAAATAAAGTGCCTCCCTGGCCTCATTACCTGAGCAACTCCCCATCTTCCATGCTGTCTTCGCAGCTGGTTGGCCGCACACCCTCCAAAGAGGGATTCACCCAGCCCTTAGATCAGGAGGGTGTAAGGGTGTCAGGAGCATCCTTCTGCTGAGGCATCTCTCTCTCTCCGAAGGAGAGAGGTGACCAGTGCAGAGACATTATTCTGCTTTTAGCTAATTAACATCAAGGAAGACAAATTCTGCCTCTAGTGAGTATAGTATGTCCACATTAAGGGTACAGACAAGCAGGATCTTGGTTTGTGTTCCCAGTCAAGTGGATGAAAGACGGCCCTAGGTCAGACGCCGTGTAACAGGGCTAATAGAATGCCGCGCCTGAACTATTAATCCCAACACTGTGGGTGATAAAGACATATCCCAGCATGCCTGGGATGGAGTAAGGAGTTGAAACTTCATTTCTTTTATTTTAGGCGGGCATTCCAAGTTATCTAATACCCATTCGGACTTAAATATGCATTCTTGTTGTCTGCAAGCTAAAATTCAATATCTGAAGATATTTTGTACTACAACCATTGAAACCTAAACCTGTTTTTTTTCCTAATAGTTTCTGATGAGACTGATTAAGATGTAGTGAAGTCAGATCTGGGATGCAGGGTAACACATTCCAGCTCTGCTCACAATAAGCGTCTCAGATTTACTCCTGTATCCCAAGTGTTCCCCTCTGATACAGGATACTGCATTCCCACAGAGTTCTTAAATCCCTGCTATGCAGCAGAAGTGTGTGGTCAAGAGTATTTTGCATTGTTGGATAACAGATTTCAGTAATGTTTCTCACATCTTCAATGCAGCAGACGACCTAGTTTTTGAGACAGGAGCCACAGACTCATTCTTTTCTGGGAAACAGTAAAAATCAGACATCAGTCAAAGCCAGAAAGTCTCCATCTAAAATCTACCTCACCCTCCACCGCTTTAATATGTTGCTACTTGCACATGGACACTAGATACAGATGAAATGACTGATCTTCTCCAAGAAAAGGGAATGCCTTCAAACATGAAATATTCAATTCATTTATGGCCTACAAGATTTTTGGAACTCCACGCTGTGCCACAAACCTCTGGCTGCAGCCCTTTCCATCAGCCCATCCAATTCGCCCCTCGCCTCGGGACATGCTGACTCCCTAGCAAATGCTCATACGATTCATTTTAATACCTGTCCGATCATCTCATTTCCACGGACCACCCAGACCTCACTGAGCTAAAAGCACTCTGGAAGCTAAAAGATAGCCATATTTCCACATCATTTTTTCCATACAAATAAACTGTGGCAGATTCACATTGGAATTGATCAAATCACATTAGATCTGTTTTCATATTGCAGTATAATCTGGATGGACTTGTTTATGCTAATTGGAAACAAATTATGTGCCTCTGCTAAACTAGTAGGTTTGGATTGTGGGAAGTTCAGGGACTAAAGCGCTTCATACTTTTCACTTTGGGAGTGTTTTAAAGCTACTTTAACAGGTGGAGCGAAATGGTGAGGAGAGTGAACTGATGAAATCTCAATGAGCTCAAACCTTGCAGATGGTGGAAATCAACTGAGCTTCCTTCAAGTCACCATGAAGAGGAACCGGTCCGCTGTGTCCTTGCTGGAAGGAGTTTGTAAGCTCATTTTGAGCATAACACGATAAGAAAGATACGAAGCCAGCCGGCAGAGCTGGGGAAGGACAGGGGCACCACGACTAATATTTTGTGACTGCTGAGCAGAGACGTGGTGAGCTGCACTGCAGGATGGCAGCAGGGAGGTTTAGTATGAAACTTGTAGAAATCATTAACAGGAGACTCTTGTTCTATTTTGGTTTATTACCATGTTGGGTCCTCTACAAGTAAGAAGCTGGAGAGTAACATGTGCAAAGAGCCTTGTGTGACCGGGGATCACACCGTCCCTGGGGTCCAGCTGCTCCACAGCCCAACCAGATTTTCCGCCTGAAGTTTTCTTATGCTGTTGCCGAATCAGCAACACTGGAGCTTTTGGGACACACGTGAAAATCAAGCAGTTACCCAAGAGCTGCTGACGTGCAAGTCACTGAAGGGATGGGAAATATCTCTGAGGGGTCATTGAGACAAACATAGCTGGGACGCTCTGGAAAAGCAGACTCCTGTCGCCTCAGACACCAGAATGAGCATTAACCTCAGGGCCTAAGTGAAGCCCTGAGCAAAAAAAAAGCAAAAACCTCAGGCCCTTCTACCTGCAGCAGTTTTATATCAGTGTAGTTCCCACGTGTTTAATCAAATGACAATAAGGGCAATTATTGTTAGATTTATTTTAAAAGCTGAAATGCTATGGCTTTACAATCTGGACATCTTGATTCTTGCCATGTAGCCCCTGAAACTAGGCTTTAGATCTGTGAGTTTAAAGAGGTGGGGGAATTAAATACACCTAGAATTTTTAGATCCATAAATGCCCACGAGTCTCACATAAATTTCTACATATCTTAGGGCCTAATATGTTACAAGGTACGAGGTAGCTTTTACTTCAGGCGCAAAAAATTCTGGTTTTATGCTTTTGCAACCGACTGAGAATATAGCAACACTACAGTGAATGAAAATCAATTTATGAAAACTGGCTTAGCCAGTTCTAGGCTGCCTGTTTAAGGTGTTGCTAACACTTTTTCCTGTCCGATGGATATACATGAAGCTGAGACTCTTCCCAGGACAGGACTTGTGTTCATCTCAGAATTAGTGCCCACTGCTTCAGGCGTCGGACTTGCAGGAGCAGTTCGAAGTCACTTACGAAAAATTAGAGCCTTTTTAATAATTGGCAGGTTTACCACCAGGCGAACTGTGCTTTCATCGTAAATTGAGGAGATGGGGGCAGAATGGATAAGAAAGAAAAAGGGAAGAAAAAAGAACTAGAAGTGAGGTAGGGTGGGGGTGGGAACAAGAGAAAGAAAGCAATGAATCTTGTGTATCATATATAAGCTCCAGGGGCACTGATGTTCTGTGCCAGGGTCTTATTTGCATGGCTATTTCAAAAAGAAAAAATAAACAGGCAACTCCACAGCTGCCGATTAGTATTCTGCGTCTGTCCCAGGTCTGGCATCGCCCTCGGCGCAGCCGGGAGCTGCAGAGCCCAGCGATGGCCAACAGCGGAGTCCTCCCGCGCTGGGCTGCCGAGCTCATCGAGCTCAGGTGCCATCGATTTTAAGCTGACTCGCTCTCATGCGATACAGCGTGGCTACTGAGAATGGGGGAATCGGAATATTTTGTTTTCTCGTGAAAAGTGGCTAATAAAGTGTCTTTAAGCAACTGAGATGCTCAGCTCCAAACACACAGTGCCTTCTTAGTGCAGTAGAGTTCGTCAATGTGGGCTCCATTTTTTCCAGGGTTTCTATAGCATTATGTCAGAACATGATTTAAATGTAATAACAATTGTTTGGCTTGCAGTCCAGGAGGAACATGTGGTACCTTTTTACTGTTTTACTATTTTTATAAGCTAAGCTACATCATTTTTTGTTAACTTAGAGTATCTGCGGTTCCTAGGGAGAACTTGCATTCCAGATTTCAATATTTTATTCTGTTTCTCTGTTTGAAATATATTTTTATTTTCCCTTTCCAATTGCTTTTTAAAAAAAGGTTGTCTTTTAGTGTAAATCCAGATAAAACCATCCTGGTCATGTCACCAGCACCCTATTGTAACTAGAAGTGGATATTAAATTACCTTGTCCAACTGGCTGATTGCCATTAACGCTGACTTATCTGACTTATCCATGAATTCACTGTATCCGAGACAAGAAGTGTCCCATATAATTTTGCTGCTTTTCAAGTGCAAAAGACTGCTTCTCTAATGGAAATTTCACAGTAACCTCTCTTTTCATGTAGTACCATTCACGCACCCATTAACCTACGATGACACAAATGTTTGTGGAAGTGAATTTGAAGGCTGCATGCACATGTGTGTGTGGAAACCAAATGCTCCGCTGGAACGTGCAGTTATTCATGCCAAAGAGCGTGGGCATTCAGCCAGGGAAGGAAAAGAAACAATACGGCAAGACTCGTCTGGCCAAACGGGGCTAGCAAACCCCTCTTGACTGTTTAATATTGAAACCCCACGCTTGTCTGATGGAGTTTTTAGAGTAGGATGTGTTACCAGTACCCATCCCTTATATATGGGCTGGGAATTGTGTGCGGAGGAAGAAGCTGATGTCTACGTATATGATTGATAGATGCTCACGTAACCAGCAAACCATTCAAGACGTAACCATTCAGGGCCAGGCTGGATGGGGCTTTGAGCAGCCTGGTCTAGTGGGAGGTGTCCCAGCCCACTGTGGGGTGGGTTGGAACTAGATGATCTTTAAGGTATCTTCCAACCCGAACCATTCTATGATTCTATAACCCCCCCGACAAGCTGCTCATGGATGTGAATATTTTGTCACACCCACTCGGCCGGCTCTACTTACAGATGGGCTAAAAATGGAACCTGACAATCAAATTCCACCAGATCTCAAGATAAGAGAGTCAAGCTCGTATCTCACTTGCTGGTTGCTCTCAGCCCATTCCTGCTCACGGCGTGACAGTAGCCACAAAGTTAATCCCTTCCAACAGCTACCAGCTCTCTTACTTTGGACCAAAAGCTGAGAATGCCTTTTATAATCTCAATATTATATATTACCATCGAGTCTGAACCATAAACCTGACTTAAACCTGTCCCCAAACCATAGCTAAAAACTCATCGTTTTGATTTATCTCCATTTCAAGAGGAGGAGAGCCACGAGTAGCCAGTTCCTTTTTTAAAGGGAATTAAGCAGCTCACAAAGCACTCAGAAGTAGTTGACAACATTCATTTAGGGTGGTCAGTAACTTGCAAGGCTTACAGTAGTTCAGTTAAAACAATTCCAGAGGCGTGTGCGTGGCTCTGCTAAGGGTCTGTCAGAATTCCTTTGCACCGTGTGGTATTTTTTTGGGTAGGCACTTAAGACTTGAGTACACGGGACAGGTTACCAGTGAAATCATAGCAGTGTAATTACAATGTTATTATTAGGCACACTTATTCCAGAATAGAAGCTGCAGAGAAAGCTACACCACTATAACTATGGCAATATAATTGGGCAGTAGACAGACTTCTTAGTCATGCTATATTTTCTACTATGGCTCTGTTGCAAAGCTGACAGAATACCCAGGAAAAACAAGATGACTGTGCAGATTTCTGGAGAGGCGTCTGTGCTCAGGCTGCAGGATCAGCTGCGGAGCTGCACGTAATAAATGCCGAGTATCCTTAGAAATCTGCAGTAAAAGGCATCCCGTGCTGATTGAAGATACAGACTTTGCCTTTAATATTGGACTGGAGTCAGTGGCCTGCAATCTGAAAACAATTCTCAGACCACAACAGGGCATTTCATATCTTTATTTCTTGGAGAATGCGACCTGTCTCGTATGAAGCACTGAAATCCAAAATTTAATCAGCAGTTTCTCTCGTAAGCTAAATATCAGGCTGGGAATCTCATCAGAGCAGGATTTCTTGTGAGATTTCCAATTCCTGATGGCAGAAAATACCACAAGAAAAGACTTGCTTTATTCTAGCCAAGCCCAGAAATTTCAGAGACGCGCAAAGCTAAAGAAGTGGAACACCCCGAGTGTTTTGAGATGCACAGGAGTTTTTTTAGGATTCACGTTAATGCGACCAGATCTCTTTGCGGTCCCTTTCTTTCAGCCACAACAACCCGACTGATAAATTGCCGTTTCCCAGCAGTTCAGGCAGAATTCTTATTTGAGGGAATGGGATTTCTTTGTGCTGAACACACTCGGTCTTGCTGAAATCGGTGCTACGAAAGGGCTCCACGCAGCTACCCATTTCTTAGAAATGGAAGAAAGAAACCCCAAATCAAAACAGAAATTAGCTCAACCTGTTATTAGCGGTTAAAAGGGGAGAAGCTGTAATATTGGAGTCTGATGTGGTCCCACTTGCTCCGAAAGAGGGTTAATTTTTTTTTTTAATAGCGAAGTGCAAAAAGCAACTTGCAGCTTTCTCTTATTTCCGAGAAATCGTAAAGATCTTTAGTGCCCTCTACAGCCACACTGAATTCATTCATACCCGGAACGCTCGACTCACTTTTTGTATTCTTGGTTCTTCTTTCTGTTTCTCAAGTGAGCTGCAATGTACAGTCCTTTAAACGAGCTTTCAGCACTGCATTAATCACATGCCTTAATGGGCAAATTCAGCTTTTTTCTTGCTAATATATTTGCATGCTCTTTACGTAACAGAATGCTAAAAAGTACAGTCTGTGCAGCTGGAGAACTACAAGCTTATTTCATTTCCAACCCAGCTATGCAGCATGTGGTTTATATACTGAAAAGAGAAACAGAAAGCACAATTTTCCTCCCTGTGCACTGACACTTCATCTCTTCTGCTTGTAGCCAGCTGCCTCTGATTGTGGATAACTCACGGAAAAGTCTTGAAAACCCCAAATTACTTTGCAGCCTCGTACATTTACTGTGAGTGATTTACACGACGCGTAATGGACCTGTGTGCTGTTTCAGAAAATAAAAAAGAAGGCATCTTGACTAAGCTTACATAGCAGTTTCCACGGCCAAAGATCTGAAAGCCCTTTGCAGACTGCAAGGCTGATAAAGCTCTCAGAGCAGTGAAAATCGGGATAAAACCATGTTGTGAGTTGCAAGTACGCACCGAGCCTGGCTGGAGCTACGACATCACTTCACCCAGCATTTCGTCCACATTCTTCTGCAGCAAAGACGACACCTCTTCTTAGGTGGCTTGCCTTTAACCGCAGACCCAGGTTTTGTGTATTTAGCTTTGCCCTCTGGACAGCTGCGTCGTTTCCCACCCAGGAGCAGCTTCCACATGTGTCCTGTAAATACAGCCCACATCTGCTGACCTTCCACCGAGGGTTTTCGTGATGGGGCCATGAACTGTCACAGCCTTTTAAATGTTGCTGCTCTGCCATTCAGGGTGTCCCAGCGCCGCAGCCTGGGGGTATGAGCCGAGGTTTCAGCTGGCAAAGCAGCCGCCAAGAGCAGCTTGGACTTGGAGAGGGACTTTGGCCACCTCCTACTTGCCCAAGGGGGTTAGTGCTGGTCATGCTCCAGCTTGACCCAAGTCACTTTAAAATTAGCTCAGGTGCACACATTTCTAGAAGGTGCCGGTGTGTTTCTGGATCACGGTGCAGACAAAATCAGAGGAACAAGGGCAGCATGCTCGGTGGGGCACTCAGTGATGCTCTGCCTGCCACTGACCACGTCGACTCACACGGAACCTGCCAGCACCCCCCATCCCGGTCAACGCTTGGTGGTGAGAGGGGTTTTTCCAATTACGTGCACCATTTATTAATGGTGGAAACATTGTCCTTTTACTGCTCTCTTACTGTAAGCAATGTCTCCCAAATATCCTATGTAGGAAAAGTTAACCGATCCGAGCTGAGCTATTACTTCATCAGGAACTCCGTGACCTGGGGAACTGTTAAAAACCTAAATAATAACAAACCTTTTATTTACAACTAGTAAATTATGCCCATATGTTTCTGAGCAGATCCTTTCTTAACCGATGAATTAACATGCCAGAAATAACCCATGTTAATGCACGTATTTTTTCGGCAAACCCTGATGCTTAATACGGCCTAACAAGCTTTTGTTTCATTACGTTTCACCCTCTGTTCTTAGATTTAGAGTTTCCTGGAAAACCAAATTATTTATTTATTGGTGGGAGGAAGGGGATTGAAAATATGGTTCTGCCTGTGCTGTTTTCATTTCAAAATACATTTTGAGTTTGTGTGCGTGTGGATATGAAATAATACCTTGAAATGAAAATCCGTGTTTCATTTTGAAACGTCAGACTGAAAAACATTTTCAGCTTAAGATGTCACTTTATTCCTATGTTTAAAAATACAAAAATAAGACTCCATGCTTCGTTTTAAGCCCTTTAATTTTTTTTCACACAACTTCTTTCCCTCATTGGTGACTCTTCCCTCTTCCTTCCCCTCCTACCCATTCTTTTCTACACTGGAAAAGGAGAAAAGGCAAAAAAATGGCAAAATATGGTAGAAATGTTTTTCATCCCTTTTTTACTTTTTTTCCAGATGGCATAATGTTGAATAATCTTTTCAGTTTAGAAAAAAGTGACACGTGGAAAAAAGGGAATATTTTTATTTTTTCATGCTTTCTCACTTTTTCACCTTCTATTGTCTTCAACGAAGAACTTTGTATTGAAAAAATACAAGGGAGGCATTCCTAAAATCAAAACTCAAGAAGCAGAAAACGGAATAACCTCAGCTGTTTTCAGAAGCACAGCCTGGTCCGAACTCAAGATGAAAGGAAAAATTGAAATAAAAAACTGGAAGGAAACCACGCGGTTTATCCAGACATGTTGTTTAAAAACATTACATTTTCACTTTAAACTTTCCAGGTTGATTCAAAAATAAATGAAATCAGTGGGAAACTTCTGAAATCAGCAGAAAAAAAAGAAAAACGAAAGGCTTTTTGTCTTTCCAGATAGAGAGTTGGGCTCCAGTGGGGTTGGACAGACTAACTGTAGCGATGCTCCTTCGGAGGGGGAAGCTGTGCGAGGGGAGGAAGGGCTGAGCATCCAGCAACAGCAACTGCGGCGCTGCTCCCTCGCAACATCCACACGCACCCGTAACCCAGGGTGCAAGAAACCGGAGCTCAAAATGAGAAGGAATCTCGAGAAACGGTTCCCGGGAGGCAGCACGTGCTGCCTCGGCTCCCGCGAGCGGAGCCGCTCCTCCAGCACCTCACCTGGTGAGGTCCGAGCAGTGAGAGGGACGCTGGTGGGCACTCGGGTTGCCAATAAATTAAGCCACTAACACCTTCAACCGTCCGCGCTTGGATAAGGGCACTGTTTGTCTAAGGTTGGGCAAACTCCTGGGGAAAAAAATAAAAAAAATCACCCCGTTAAATGCTGCGGGCTCGGAGTATCGACCACAGGAAAGCACTAACGCTCGGGATATTTCCAGTTGCAAGCTGGCTCAGCGTGTGCTTTTGTGTGTTGTGAAGGAACATAATCTGTTCCCATTTACAGGTTTGTGCCACGCAGGCACATACACACAGAAGTTATGGTAGAGGATAGAAGCGTAGAGTAGCTGATGACAATAAAATAGGATTAGACGGGAGCCTTGTCTTCACGTACTGATAGAAAAGGGAAGTCTCACAGAAGACAAGTTTAATCCAGCTGTGAAATGTTTCAGGGGTCTTAGACACATATCACATACCAAGTAAAGAGTAATAGAAACAATAAACCTACGACAGACACATCTGAGTGTTTTGAGTGGATGTATAATCACTTTATCGTTTTTTAAATGATATGCGGAGTTTATATTTCTGTTATTTCACATGCACCATGAAAGCAAACAGTGAATCCAGAGTGATTTGGGAAGAGAGATCACTGGGAGGGGAGAAATGTTAGACTTCAGATTAGTTTTCTACCTCATAAATTCAGCATTTCCATGCTTCCGTTCTTTGTTCAGTTCCACACGCCCGCCCTGATTAAATACACAGAAATACAGAAGTAAAGAGGTGCATTGCTTTTGGTAGTGCTCCTTATTTTCCACCCAGTTCCCAAAATATAAACATATTTTCTATTTTGCATAATCGATCTGCTGGGTAAGAAGGTGTTTTCATACCCCGAGAGCCGCTGACTCCCGGTTATCCCGGCTGTTTGATGCATGAACTGAACCCAGCTACACACTGCAAAATTACAAAAAAAATCAGGATGGAAAGTGATGATGGTAAAGATTAAGAACTATTCTAACAATTCACATTGTTTGGAAGCTTAACGCATGCTCAGGGGGTTTTTTCAGCTTCTCTTTTGGGATGAATAATGCTGGATGGATCATTACTCTCATCTCCTCCAGCTCTTACTCTGCTGCCGCAGAAACCGTATAGAAACTGCAAGTCACACGTATGGGGAAAGTGCGAGGAGAGCTTGCAATTGCGCAAGACCGCAGTTCATTATCAGAGTTCTAGTTTTTTAACTTTCTGAGTGCAGTAAAAATCTCATTTACACCCCCTCCCAGCTCTGGGCGGATTACTGCTTCTAGGAGGCGAGGTACAAAAGCCCCATCCAAGCCATCCCGCTGGGACGAGGAGAGCGAACAAGTTCCCAAATCTCAGCAAAAGATTTGCGGCGCAGATGAGAAGTGGGGAGCTGCAGGACGGACCCAGGGACATAATTTTCTGTGGAAAAAAGCAGACAGAGGCAAGAAAATGAAAGGAGAAACTTGGAGCTCTAAACTTAAACTAGATGAATCGGGGAGCATTTCTGTTTTAATAATCATTAGTCTATCGTTGTGCAGATAGCAAAATGACTCCATGACTCATTTATTTTGAGCAGTTTGCAGCAGCCCAGGTTCCTGTCTGTACTTCGGGCTGTTGCTTTTTGTTGCTGCTGACTCCGTTTAACCCGCCTTGACGCTTAAAGGCCAAAATTAATCTTCCAAGTAAAAGATGGCCAAGATTACTAAATTATGTGCCTCTTCGTTATCTTTAGGTACCTTCTCAGGACAGATGAATTGCCTCAAAGTCAGGGAAGAAAATCCTACAGGGAGAAAGCAAAGAATAATGTGCAAATACTGAATGAAAAAAAATGAATCTGCACCAAAGGAAAAAAGGAAAAACACACATGCCATTTTTTTCCCCCACTCATTCTGTTTCCTTTATGCTCACTGGTTCAGGGCTGCTGGTAGAAGATGGAGACATATATTAATTCTCCATGCAGAAAAGTAAATAGTGATCTCCGTCCTCTGGGATTCAGACGTCTGGTCTCAGCTGTCCCTGAGGATCCTTCCTCCATTGCCTAATGGTCTCTGACCATAGCAGATCCATTTAAGGGATACCATATCATTTTCTAAAGCCTCATTTAGACTCATACACAAAAAAAAACACATCACCCTGTCACACTGAAGCGATTTCAACCCCGTAAACCTCCTCTTTCTTTATTTCTCGTAAGTAATTTAAAATGCAGGGATGGATTTAAGAAAGAAAAAGAGAGGTGAAGGAAGGAAGGAAAGGAAATAGCAGAGGAGCTAACTTTCCAGAGTTGCATTAAATGATGGATTTTAAAAGTCCATTTTAAAGAAAGTTGTGCGACTTTTTTTCGAACAAGTGCCTGCCATAAAAGAGAGAGAAGGGAAAAAGACATTATCTGGTCTAGTAGTTTTCAGGAAGTTGTGGTCTCAATTCCCTAAAAATAAAATTTCTTTATGATCATCATTTTGCTTATTACTTCTGTTATAGGAGCACCCTGAAAACCTCAGCAGAACTTGGGATCCTATTGTAAAAACAGGTCCCTGGTGACCAGAGGTAGTGTTTGAATAAATCGAAAAGAGAGCATTTGTGTAAACACAGAAATCCTCCCCAGAAGAGGCTCAGGAGCTCAGAACTTGCTTTTTAATCTTGGGTTTGGATGAAAAAGGAAAACATCATCATTATTTGACTTAACGGAAATATTTGACCGTGACAAGAACAAAATTTTTATTTTGACAATGTTTAGCCTCTATCATTTCAAGCTACACATTAAAATAAAAATGCTAGCACTAAAAAGATTTGCCATGAATGATTTGACAGCAGCAATAAGTGCTTGTGAACCATTCTGGTTAACACGAAAGGGCATTTCCTGGTGGGAAACCTTTCTGGATGAAACTTTTGAACCGAATCAAGTCAGATTGGAAACTGCCACAGGACGGAGAGGCTGTAATGGAAGCTCATAAAATAGGAAGAGACTTGCTAAAGGGCATCTCGACAGCAGGGCCAGGAGCAGAATGAAATCTCCTGCCTCCTTATTCACGGCGTGGTTTAATCTTTAACTGTACATGAATTTATTCGCATGCAAGAGCCCTGCTGCGCTCCCTGTCCAGCACACCTCACTACTGCCAGCCTGGGGGAAAAAATCAGCCCATCTTTCTAGTAAACGGCCGATGTTCATGGGCCACTCTGGTAATGCTATTAAAGACCATGTTTTTGAACAATAAGTAATCTGTTCTCTGGGATATTTGCACAGCGGAATTCCTTTTCCCTGCCCTGACTTTTTTTTAAGAAAGAAAACTCAATTGCTACAGGTAATCTAAAACTGTCCTGAATAATTTATGGTAGAAAATATGATTGGTGTGGAGCCCATCTCAGAGAGATTTAACTTTTCTGGGTCAGAACTTTAACTGGCAAAATTTAGTGCAGCTCTGAAATCAGCAGAGCAAAGACCTGGCCTTATAGATTAAGGGAGAATGAAATATTCTATAATATGTCAAACCTTTTTGAAGCCTTCCACTGAAATGAATGGAGTTAATTTTGGGGCTTTTCTAAAACGACAGTTTATCAGATGCTCCCAACTCTGGGCTCGTTACACATCAGTATCAGCAACCATTTCCTTCACCAGAGGACCTTCATGCTGTAGAGATGACCCTGGGATGAGACGTCGGGGTCCTGCTTGGCCCCACTGCACCCAGATGAGGACCAAGGGGCCTGGGCGGAACTGACCCAACCCCTCTCTCCCAGCCCAAAACCAGGGCGAGCAGGATAGTGTGATAATGCAGTGCCCTCTGCTGGAAAAATAACAACTTTTACCCATATTTCAGGAGGCCTTAAGTCACACCAACTGGGAGTTTCGGAATGGAGGAATCAGCATTTTGCCTCTTGTTGCTATAACCTTGAGGGGTCCATTCTGCAGCCTCAGAGACTTGGGCAGCTGCTGTTGTGTTCCATTGCCATGTATGAATTTGCTATTCATTTACAAAGTTTCCTATAATAAGCTTTAAACCGTTTCTTCAGATTGTAGTCAGAGCTCCCTGCTGGAGACAGAGCATTTCAGAGTCTTTTCAAAGGACGTGCAATAAATAAACAACCCCGTAGCTTGGAAGAAACTCTGTGGAAAAACCCCAGCTACATCATGTGCATGCATCTATCGTGTACTGTATGTTTCCAATTTGTTCCCTTTCCATCGCTTTTGAAGCCAGATACCCATAACAGCAACTCAATCTGCCATGAACTTCGGTGACATGTTGGGCTGTGATCATTTGTCACTTTAATGTCTCCACCCAGATCTGCATTAAATAGTGCACGACAGTGTCTCTGTGGCCTCAGGAAGCAACAGCCTTTGCTTGAGAGCAGAATTATGAGTTGCTAGAGGTTTTTTTAATTTTTTTTTTGGTTACCTAAAAAGAATAAAAGATATGAGTAACCACACACTAGAAAATAAAACAAGTTGGAGAAAAATGTTTCATGTGATACCATCTTCCTGCAGGATCTAGACGTGCAGGACACCTGAAATGAAGAGCAAGCCCTCCCTTAGAGTATCTATAGCTACCTCAGATTCGGAGCAGAAAGGGCATATGGGGAAAATTCCAGCTTCCTGCAGAAGAGGTCCCTGATCAGCTACATTATCGTATGGATAATGCCAAAAGTTTCGCCTTGTGTTGCCGGCACAGAGCGGATCCTTGGCTTCAGCACTTTCTGCAATGTGTTGGGCATCCACCCATCCAAGAGGGCGTTGTCCTTTCAGGAGGAGACACTCAACCGCTGGCAGCAAAAGGATCAATCTGTCAGACCTCAGGAGATGAGGCAGTTTGTTGGGGCACAAGGCTCTTGGGTGCTCAGCCAAAACCCAAACAGCGCTTTCAAACTTTTCAGGCTTTACTTGTTCCCGTGTCAACATGCTTGCTTGCTGGGACATGACTGGCACAGGATTTGGTCTCGTTTTAACTAAGACGCACGAGGTAATTTATAGAGGAAGTAAACCTCTTGCGGTGGAACAGCTTAGTAAAACAGGTATGTTCAGTGCACATCCTTCCATGTTATTTAAAATGTATATTATGACTCTAGGTTTTATTTCTGGATTTGACTTGGTGCAATTCACACTCTTGCATTTATTCAGACCTTTGCAGGCAAAGGGGTCTCAGCGCAATGGATGCTGGACCTGCGTGAAATGCTCCGGTCCATATTTCCTTCTTATCGACTCTAAAATCAGCCCTACGTATCGTGTCTTTAGCAAAACAAAGCCAACAAAAAACCCCTCTCCAAGCCATGATTTCCACCCAGATAGCCGTTAGATGTGAGCTGATACATGCTGGGTCTAAACCTTCACATGAGAAGAGCACTAATGCGCGCAGAACCACTTCAGACTTGTGACCCATTATCACCAGTCTCCTTAAGGTGAACCTGGACCTACAGGCAACTGCTTCTACCTATTTGAACATAATTTAACTGAGACTCAAAATCCAAATAGCTATTAATTTCACAAAACTCAAACTTAGCAGGAGGAACAGTTTCCTCTTGGATGGCCTGTGTTTATTTTAACTGTACTTTGGTCCATATGATTAGTGCTGCTTTCTTGCTCAGGATATGGGGAATTGCAAATGTTAATTTTTCTGACACACTATAATTACTGCAGACATCAGCTGTTTTTATGCACTTCTCCAAAAATACGGTCAATAGTGTTTGCACAGGAAATTCTGGCTTGCAGGGAACGCCCTGGATTTCATCCGTCCTTGCCTGTAACTCAATCTCTTTGAAAAATCAGAAAATACCTGGTTTTACTTGTGTAATTTGTAAGTTGCATGAAGCATTGGGTTTTGGTCTAGACATTGCTCCTGTATCCATTCCTGTTTTCCAGGAATATCTTCTTTATGTCTTTCAAAATGTCCTTAGCATTCTTCTCAAGTTAGAATATATTCGCGGGCGTTTCTGCTGCCTTTTTCAGTATGAACAGAGAACCAACAGAATGTCACAGTCTAGTATGGTGGAAAGGGAGAATCAGGACACTTGGACTCCAAGTCCTCTTGCAATTATTTTCCGTCACTGTACCATCATGTCTGTAATTAGTGGCGCATTTGATGGCAGTAGGGGCTACCCATGGACCACAGTTTTATGCAGAACTACTGAACGCGTTTCAGCATTGATCACTGGGCAGAGGCCACTTCTCCACCACTTTTGTTCTTAGTGCAGTATTTTTGGCAAGGCAAAAAGCAGGACAGAAGAGGCATACGTTGTCCCCATTGTCACTTCGTGCTCTCCAGCTATTATGTGCTCCTCCTGCCCTACTGTAACTGTACAGGCAGTGCAGGATTTGGTCAAGCTGCGCAATGAAGTATCTTCGGTCTAGATACCCAAGCCCAAGAATCTTTTCATTTTTAGCTACAGAAGGAAGGGGAAAGAGAAGAAAAAAAGAAATCTAACAGCAGTCATGTCCGATGAGTTACCATCACTTTGCAGCGTATGCATCCCACCTCACCACATCCTTCTGTCGCGGTGTCTTTCCCTTCTGCAGAAGACAGGCAGCTTTCACCATGGCTACGTCTCTGCCTTCTCCTTTTGCCTCATCCAATGAAAGCCGCTGCAGCCAGGGCTGCGTACACCCAAACCCGTAGCCTGTGCATTCATGTCATCGTTGGACACCAGCCCAAATCTTGTTATTTAAGACCAGAGGCATCACTGCTACCAGCTGAGCATTTATGTCTGTAGAGTAATAAGAACTGAAGTCAAGATAAAAATGAAAACAGCCCCTTTTCTCAGGCAAGCTTTACCTAAATATCAAATACAGCGTACCAGGAGCAGTTCCAAAACAATATTTGTGATCCTGATCTGGCCTAGGGACAAGAATATTACTTACACAGACCCTAGCAGCACTGCATATAACTTTTATGAGACGCGATCCTGCCAATTACTGCAACTGGAAACATACGTTTGCACACTGAATATGTGGATTATGGAGAGATTTTTGTTTGTTTGTTTTGGGGTTTTTTTAGCGTGTGGAATGTTGGAGACTTGGTTTCCATTTGCATGTGTGTATCTATCGGATACACTCCTAATGGAGCCCTTTGAATTACTTTGAGTAGCTAGACCAAGTGCGGATTACATTTGTCTGGAAAATAACACTTATGTACCTAGTGCACTTCAAATTAAAAAAAAAAGGTCTAATGGATCTATCTACCTTAAGCACTTCGCTAGCTCTCAGTCCAATATCTGGTTACCTCGCAAACGGGAATTCTTCAACACAACATACTTTCATTAAAAAGAAAGATGACTTGGGGAAACCACACATTTTTGTGGAAACAGATCAACTCTGACAAAAATCTTTCTTTGAACCATTTCTTGTGCGTAGCTAACAAGAGATTGCCAGAGCAGCCTGGGTGGGTATTGACTTCTGGCAACGTATGGGGCTACCGACCTCGAGTTCCTATCAGAAAGGTGTAACTCCAGAAGATGTGGGTGTGAAGGAAGGATGGCTGTGTCAAACCCGATGTCCCGTCCTTAAAATTCAGCCTTAAGTCCTCAAGATTATATATTGGAGAAAATGTAAAGCTAGAGGAACTTCAATCTGGCTCTTCTTATGACAAAAAGGACCAGGTCTTCCTCTCATTCAAACCAGCCTTTGAGCAGAAAGCAAAGGTAAAAATGAGCTGAATAGTTCTGTCGATGTCAGAAGGTATATGGTGCACACCTTTGAGAAAAGAACACTGTGTGATAAGTAGTTCCTGAGAATTTAAAAAAAAAAAAAAAAAAAGGTGTTTAACTCGATCTAATTTCGTGTAAATGCAAGAGCTGATGACAGCCAGCCAGTCAGGGCACATTGCAGATGGTGTTTTTCATGGCTGTAATCTAATGTCATAGCTTTTGCAGAAGTGGAATTAAAAATCTTCAGTTCTTTGTGGTGAAGACAGACAGATGCTTTCCTGCTTTAATTCCTGAGTGGCCATAACATGTTCGTTGACATTTCAACTTGATGTTTTAATTGGCTGATTTGAATAAAACTCAGACAGGTTATGTTGCTCAGTTTTATTTTGTGTCTCCCGGCCCAGCAGCCAACAAAAAGAAGACAGCGGGACAAGGAGGGGCAGTGACTTTTCACCTCTCCGATTCTCTCCGTGTTTTGTTTAGCTCTTAATATATTTAAATTCATGCCTTGTTAAATTAGAACTGTGTCCTGGAGGGACTGAAGTCAGCCACCGCGGTCCAAAAAGAGGGTGCCCAACATTCCTCCCAATTGTTCAGGAGAACATTTTCTTTAAAGATTTTCTTTTTTTTTTTTTTAACGAATCCATTTCTCACGTGCAGCTCCAAAGATGGGCTATCTTGAAGCACATCTCAGGGGTGTGCTGCAACCCTGCAACCAGAGGAGGCGGTTCCTTAATTTTTCCAAACTGGGGAGGCCGCTTGCCGGGGTGGACCACTCCTCACCGTTCCCACCATCCCGAGGAGAAGGACGGAAGTTTCTCTATAAACTGCGCACATTTCTGTGTCTGCAGCATTGGCACGTTCTAAAGGCTCACAGACTGTTCAAAAATCCCTTTAACCCATCAAGGAAGTGAAGCTCTCGAGTAAAGAGCGCTGTGACCTTTCTAACCTGGATGCCTGTGGAAATCAGCCCAGCTTTGGGAGATTATCATTCCTCGCCAGAAAGATGAAAGGTCAAGAGGGCTGGATGGAGTGAGAGGGGAAGAGGAAGACGAGGATAGCAAATGGTTAGCACATAGCCTGATCTAGCTGGTGTTTCTCATTTAAGACTTGTTCAAGACCTGCCTAGAAACTGCTTTTCTCCTCTGAATACTAAAAAAATCAGAGATGCTGAAAGCCACTCGCTCGTTAGTCTGGTGAACACCTCAGGACAAAACTGCACCAGCATCAGTCTTAGTTCTGCCCCCGCTTATTTTCTTCTGAAGTGAAGATATATGTCTATGCTAATTTTGTTTCATTTTTCTCTCTCTGTACATAAATGTAGACCACAAAATGACATGCGGTTTCTCTCTTTGGTCGCTTAGGTGAGCAGATAAAGCTGAAGATCAGTATCTGCAAAACCATTGCAACCTCCAATATTCTTGATGGTAATAACTGTGTATGTATGCACGCACGCATGCACGTGTCGCGGCCCAGGGATAATTCGTCTTTGAGAGAATGACAGGGAGAACATGAGGTGTGCTTGGTGTGTTACCCAGCAGGTAGCTCGGGTACCACGGAGGAAGCACAATCTGAGTGGGAAGCGAGTTTGCTCGTCCCAGGTTAGCGCTTGAGGTGCAAACCCGCAGCACAAAGCCGCCACAGACCATTAGCAGAGCCGGGCATCCATCTCTGTCACGGGGAAGGTCAGGGCTCAGTTAGCATGGAATCTGAATTACCTTCACCCTGGAGAAAGAGGCGCTCTCGGGTGGGATGGAGGTCACTGCCAGGGCAGCATCCGAGAAGCCCCAGCATAGGCTGCTGCCTTCCAAAAGGAGATTTCATTTTCACCTTCAACCCTGTCTTTGCAACTGGAGAAACGCCATGATTTTGGTCCTTTCCTGTAAACTCTCCTGCTCCTCGGAGCAAAGCTGTCCTGTTGCCCCTCTCCTGGCCCTTCTTGTTCCTGTCGCCCGCTTGCACCCCACGTAGCTGTTTAGTCTGCCTGAAAATCCACATCAGATTCCAGAAATCACGCAGTAATACTAAATCGGTGCCTCATCTCACTGCAGTAAGGAATGCCTTGACTATGGTGAGTATAATTTTTTTGATACATGGAGCGCTTTGCTGAAAAAAATGAATCAAAGTAGAACTGGCAAAACTTAGAGGAGAATCAAAATCTGTGGAGCAAACCCTGAGCAGCTGTCATTTGTCATATTTCCATCAGAACTAGCTCTTTGATGATTAGTCAACCTAAAGTCAGAAACTGTGCTGTAACAGTGCGAGAATGAGAAAAATCGATGTGATCCTCAGATGTTTCCTGTGGAATAGAGGCAAGTCCATATGAAATGAGTCCTTCCTTACCATCCATCAACTGTCAAACTAAATTATTTCAGGGTTCTAGTACTGAGCCTCTGGAATACTATAAGAAACTTCTTTTTAAAACTCTAAACTAAGCAGCAGCACAGAGCTGAAATAAAAGCATCTCCTTCCAAAGTAGCAGTCGGGATAAACTACGTGTGAGCAAATTGTCAGTCCTGGACGTCATTTCGTGTTTTCACCTGGGAGTTTTCAAAAGCAAAGTGCATCCTGGGCTGCCGACAGCGTCTGAGCCGAAGGGGCTGCCCAAGAGCAGCCTTTGCACGAGGTCGTTCCCATGCAGGGAGCTGCTCCTCTCCAGGCTGCCCTGGGGAAGAATCCGACCTCCATCAAAGACATCGGCTCTCAGAAAAAAAAGTTGGTCCTTCTCACCGTCAAGCCATCTGCTAACCGAGTCCCTTCAGCCTGAAGGAGGCTGTTCCCGTGATAGATCCCCGGGCGAGGAGGGGCTGGCGGTCCCTGGCCAGTGTTGGTGTTGGGAGGGATGAGCCAGTTCTCGCTGCTGTCTGCAGGCACTTACACCAGGCTGGGCTCTGCTCCAGACAAATCTCCGCCTGCTTTTATTAAGAACTGCCCAAAGCCCAACTGAAATAACATTTCTCATTTTATCTTTGGTTAAAATGACACTAGGAAAGCAAGGAACACGAACAAACGCAGTGAAAGTAAAAGGCTCCGCATGCTAAACTTCTTGATAAATTTTATTTTGGGGTTAGTCTTATTTAGAACGCCCTCCTTCACTTGCATTCAATTCAAAATTCACCCAGACGCATATAAGTCCCATCAGCTTTGGGATGTCCGCGTGTGCCGATGGACAGAGTTTGAGCATGTGGGCTGATACTTAGCAAGAGAGAGAGACACATTTTGTTCATGTAGCAGAAAGGAAATTGTGCTTTACTGTATTGTTTACTCTTCCCAGGACTTTAATTTTCCCTTTGTTTAATATTTCAGCAGAAGCCATTTATCTTCCCTGATGATCAAATAAACTGGGTGGTAAAATAGCGGATATGCAATTCATTGGGAGAGGGAAAATAGTATTATAAGGTAGACCAAAGGGATATAGTTTGGAAATCCAGTAATGTGTGATTTGCTACCTCACGCTTGCCTCAGTGCCCGAGGGAAAATATTATTTTTTCATACCGAGCGAAGATATGGGTTATCCTCTAACAGCACTGCAGCGCAGGGGATTGCGGCTCTGAAAGCCGATACTTGACTGCTTAAAAGAGCCACATCCAATTCAAAGCAAGATCTTTCTCCTCAGAGAAGATAACGGGTAACGGAGGTAGCAATCAGCATTTCTGAAGCAGGAGTAGCTACTTAGGAAAGACAGGGTAAGGCTCAAACGGTGGGAGGCTCAAACGTCAAGAGCAAAATGATGCTGCCTGAAAAACAGAGATTTTTCCTCCGTCCTCCATGGCCTTGATCCAAGGCCAGTGAAGTCTTTCCATGGCCTTCATGAGGGTTTCAATGCAGAAGGCCAGGCTGAACCCCACTGCCAATGTGGCCCTGTATCTAACGAACTTCTCTGCCAGCTCAGCCGTGTGAGTAGGTGTAACGCAACTTGAAGAACTGCTACCAGAAGACGGGAAATTTTAGCCTATTGTTCCCATTGAATCCTTTTTTTTTGGCCAGCAGAATGCCAGGATTCACTTCATGAATCTTTCCGTCAATAGTTTGTGGGGTGCAAATACTTATCAGCCTTTTCTGCTGTGACAGTTACTTAAATCAAAGGTCCTACTGTTCCCTAGGAACTTACAGCATGGGGCTGGGGCAGGATGTTCATCGGTTCGCTTCCTTTCATCATTTTTTCCTAGGTTTCTAGAGGAAAAATGGGAATCTAATACCCATGTAAGTGGCACCTATTTGATTACAAGCAGACATGAAAAATATCACTTGCTGGTTTTAATCTGTTTATTATACAATTTCTTTATTGAGTCCTTTGCCTGTCAGACAAGCAGACTTTATATGCCACAATGAACAAGAAAGCAGATAAATTATATAGAGCTGTGATTTTATACCTATCTTTTTTGCAGCAAGTTGGTAAATTAAAATTAATTAAGAAATCTGCTATGAGTATCAAAGCTCTTTTAAAAATACCTTCTTTTTTCCTCTGATCTGAATTTTTTAGTTTGAAGATAGATTAACCAAATTAAGAACAGGAAAGTGTAACAACATGACATGCCTTTGAGGACCAGCCTTAATTTTTCCACCATATCTCATCTAACCACATGAATATTTTTTCCTGTGAAGTAGTATTTAAATATTTATTTTAAAATGGTGAAGTGCCTTCGTATAAAGACACAAATAATTGTTTTAGTTGGCAGGCCAAAGATCAAATGAAATACCTAAATGTGGTTCAGATATTGACATTTGTTATTTTTTATGAGAAAAAGTGTACCCTAAGAGAAGACCTCAAAATACTTGATTATTTTTGGGAGCAGACTGTGGGTAAAAAACCATCACTGCTATCTCAAATTTTTGAGAACGAAAGATGAAGTTGACCAGCATTCATAGGCACGTGTACGTATTCATAGGAATAGGTGCTGGATACAGTCTTTTTTATTTTTCTAAATTTTTATAGACTGAAAGACTGGTGATGTTTCTTACGGGTAGGGGAACATGACGTTCTGCTTATTGCAGTGTTACAATGTCTGAAGTTTCAGCTTTTCATTAAATCACTATTATACTTTCAATTTAGACAATCTCTGCTCCTGTGTGAAGCCTCTGGTCCCTAACAGCGCGGCTGAGCTCCCCTGGTCACCTTGGCCTTTGTGGTGCCGTGCTTTTGGGCAACTCTGCTACTTGTTCATTTTCACAAAACTTTAGCAGCATAATATCTCTGAGACTTCTACACCTAGACAAAAACATTGAGAAAGTTTTAAAAAATACTGTAGGCAAATGGATTCACCTGCGTGCAGACACATGCACGCTCAGAGTATAATCATTTCCTAAGTAAACTGGGCTTAAAAAATGACGAGAAGAATCAAAGACAAAAATAACATCTTTGGTCCCCACGGGAGGGTCCGGGCAGGTTGTATCCTCAATGCAAACCTTCAAGTTCCTTCCCAGGAACTGAAATGTGACTTTCTTTCCTGGCATTTATTAAAAAAACAGGGTTTTTTTCATCCTTCTTTATTTGCTTCTTTGTAGCAGAAAGGACAAAATTTCTCTTGCAAGATCAAGCCTTTCTGTTTGCTCAGATCTTTTTAAATTCTTGCTGCTGCTGCTTTTTTTTTTCAATTATCCAAAATATAAATTATTTAAAAGGATCCAAAACATTTTTTTGAGAAAAGCTTTGGAGTAAATCAAAACTCAACTGCACTAGACTTCACAAACATCGTCAAGGCATTGGATGGATATTTATAGTTGGGAAAAGAGTTTGGTTCTCTTAATTTCACTCAGGGTCTGCTACAACTGTTCTCTCTAAGTGTAATTGCCAAGCTCAGCTAGAAATAGGGTATAATTCTTGACCCCATCTCTGCTAAATCCGTCTCAGATTTTCATGGCACGAGATCAGCTGGGCAAGAGATGCTTTCCTCAGTGTTTCCCTTCATAAAAACACAAAAGCCTGCTTCCAACACTACTTTTACTGCTTGATGTTACGATGGAAACTTTTTATAGTTTCCTATCCTATATGAAGTCCCTGGGAGAAACCTGCTGCATAGCCACGACTGAAGAAGGGGTGCAGAGCACGCGAGAGGAGGTGATGAGGTGAGATGGAGGCACTTGGCTACAAAGAGCGTGGGGGTACGGGAGCACTTTTTCAACGATAAAGGTGAAGCTTTCCCACCCGGGCTCACCTTGACTGAACCGTCAAGCATCCTGCACAGGAGTGCTGGAGGAGACATGATTTTAGTTCCTGGCCTTTCACAAGTCCTGTAGGAAGTCAGGGAAAGAGCATGTCCCCACAGCATGGGTGACCCTTCCCCTTAGCGTGGATCAGAACTCATTGACTCAGAAAGTGACACATTTCTGAAAGGCTTGTACGGAGAAACCTTCCAGCACCACCATTACTTTGCCTTGCGGAGAAAGGTGAAGATCGAAAGAAACACATTTCCACGTCGAGGCTGTGTTTCCATTATGTTTTCTGCATGTGGTTAAATCCTGCCGTTGACTTTCCACTGGGCTGGTTCCAATAGCGTGGCAGCAAACGCTGCATAAAGGCAGCGTCCACTCCCAGACACAAACTAGATGGCATGGGACGGAGCTGGTAGATATGCCAGAAGAAGATGGCAGCCAGGCCGAACTAAACACTGCAGCTCCGTTAACAGCCAAGGACCCTAACCGAGCTGTCTCTGCACGCTAAAACATCCTGCATTTCAGAGCGCAGGAAGGAAAGCAATTTATAATGTTAATCCCACGTAACTAAAGCTATTCCTAATGATGCCAGCCTGCCCAGGCACGTTACAGAGAAATGTTTTCTCTCAGCACTGCCAGATTTAGTCTATCCATCTCTCTTCTGAAGTAGAAGATGGAACACTCAGTGGCAACTTGTTTATCTGATGGACTGTGAATTTTATCACAGAGAAACCATTTATGTCATTTAGAAACATGTTTTTTTAATAGTCAAAGATGTCATTGTGGTGAAATCAGTGGCAGAGGCAACACTGTCACTTAGGAATACTCATTCATACTTAAAAATACAGGCTCGTAACAGAGGATGGAGATGGTATTCATGCAGGCTCAAAAAGCACCGAGGGCGAATTGTATGAGACCCCAGGTGTTTATTAAAACACACTGCAAAGATGATGTGGGTTATGTGGTCAAGACCTGCTCTGACATAAACGATGCCTAACTCGTAGCGTACATTACGCCGCGACCCTTTATAAGATTTTTCATTCGATTATAAAGGTCCATTCCAGAAAAAAAAAGCAAAAAACCCAAATTACATTACAAGCCACCACCTGATAATACCGACAGTGTCCGACACAGAAAGCAAAGACGGTCTCCAGGGTGTTTATTGCAATGAGTGGAGCAAGGAGCAGAGAATGGGGGTCCAGGCACTGGAAACAACGTGTCCTGGCCACGATTGATGGAGGAGTTGTCGATTTGGACTGATTCTGCTCACGGGGAGTTGGCAAATTGAGGAATTTATCATAAAAAGCTGTAAAGCAGGACGTTAAAACAGACATTGGGTTAAAATATACAACAACAACTAAAAAAAAGAGGTTAATTTGTTTCCATCTGCCGGTTACATTCCAAAAGGTGAAGTTTGTTTTTTCCTTTTGAACTAGCTTTCGAGAGGAGATACGCACCATATGCCACCAGTTGCTCTTGCACACAGAGCTGTAGCAAGATGTTTGCCAGAGGTTTGAACTCTGGTGAGCGTGGCCTTTCCCTCCCAACTTTCATTTCCAGCTGTTTATTTGAATGTGACTTTCGGGCTGGTGAAAACGTGCTGGATTAACAGGCCTTAAAAATTAAAGACTATTGATCCAGGCAGCAGGTAAGGCAGAGGCGGCTGTCTCTCTGGCATCCCAAGATGGTAAATATTTGGAGGCCAGTGGGCGACTGTGGTTTCTAATGCAGCGGAGGGCTGTGCCTGGCTTTTGTTGTAGGAATTCGCACTCAACAGTATACATGCCCGCATGAGAAAGACAGCAAAATATTTCCACATTCAGAGATCTGTGCAGGTCAAGGCCAGAGGGAGCATGGTGTTAAGGTAGCTCAGCCTGTGACGCTTACACAGGCCAAATAATTTAACCCCTTGGCTTCTACAGTAAAGGGATTGGTTCAGTCTCTGGCAGGAGGAGAACACTGAATCTACAAAATCACGCCCGGAGGAGACCATGCACCCTGTAAAACCGTGTGTCGGTTTTAAATTCTCAGGATCTTCAACATCTTTCGGAGTTCAGAGGCTCCAGGGCTGTGTGGGATGCTGGTGGGGATGCGGCTGACTTGTCAAAGCCTGGCTGCCCAAAAAGGGAGCCAAATCTAATCAGGACAATAATGCGAAGCATAGCATGGGCTTGTGCAGCAAGGCTGGGTCTGTCACTCTCTATTAGCTGATATGTACGATTGCTTAACTGCCCCTTTACGGCTTTGTGTTTTCTAATATGTCCCAGTCTTAACTCCACCAATAGACATGAAACTTCCTATCGTGCCAGTCGCAGAGACAATTATATAAGAAACTTTTTGTTGTTGTTGTTGTTGCTCTCCCCCTCTCTTTATTTCAGTTTAGAGAAACAAAGGGGTCCATTCATTCAATTTGCAGCTGAGTCTCTCAGGTTATGTAAATTGTGAAATCACCCATGCTCTTTCATTTTAGCCATATTGCAAGCAGTGAATTTCCCTACCCAGTTTAAACTCCACAATTGATCTCTCCCAACAAACACGGAGAGCGAGCGACATCAGGAGTTTCATCTTTTTTGCTTCCTTTCTCCTGGTTAACCAATATGTTATACTTCCATGGAGAATAATGAAAAGAAATCAGGAGTCTTTCATGAAAAACTAAGTGGAATAAAACCTTGTGATATAATTAGGAGATGCCGGTGAACTTCATTTGTGCTTTATTCGTTTCTGTCGAGGCACAATTTAGTGCAGAAGCACAGCCAAGCTTCCATTTTTACTCTCTTGATTATTTTTAAGTTATTTTTTACTCATGTTTTTTACTATTTTTACTTATGATTGAAATTAAATAGAAGTTCCTTGGGAAAGCTGCTGCTTCTGCTCAATTATTGATGTCCAGTGATTTGTCAATACTGGAGCAGGAAATGATAGCAATATTAGAGTTACTCTTGATGGCTCAATGATGCGTGTTAATAGGAATATTTTGGTTTACTTTGTGCACATCTCCGTTTCCTCGCACCTTTCCGTGGTTAAGTTTCAAAAGGGAAAAGAACTTTATAAACTCTATCCAAGGCTTGGCCCCTTGGGGATATTTATAGTTAGCTTTTGGCCAGTGAGTGTAACTTTTTGCAAAGGATCGGCAAGCTCTCCTGTCCTTGCAGCAAATGAAGGCCATGGTCCTCTGCAGGGCTGGCCCTCCTGGAGGCCCTGCCCCTCGCTTTCCAAAGGCCTGGCCAAGGAGCCAGCCAAGCGGCTCTGCTCGGAGACCCTTCTTCAGGGAAGCACGTTGTATCTAGTTTGGTTAATAAAAGAACATTTCATGTAGCACAACTCTTGCACACATGCATCACTTCTACTGGCTTTACGGAGAGATTTCTTCTGGTAAAGAAAAAAACGTCACCTGCATCACTGCTGGAAAAAGCAGCAACTCAAGAATAGGAAGCAAGATGCAGAGCTGCACAGAAAGCGGTGGTAAGTTTATGAACACCCAGACTAAAAAGCAGAGTAGAAGAATTCCCATCAATGCCCATATGACTTCTACCTTTGGCAGAACAGGAGCCCAAAGCCCAAATGTGTTAAAACAAGGACTCTGTCATTGCGTACTCTGGGTGGGCTTGAAATGTCTGGTATCCATTAGAGCCCAACATTCTGCCGAACCAAGAGATTAATTCTCTTGCAGGAACCTGGGCAAACCAATAGCAGCAGAAAGTTAATCAAGCACTGATCCTCCCAATCCACTTAATCACAGCCAGCTGCTACTTAATGCCTAAGAAGAGCAACATCCCCAGGGCAGCCCCGTTGGAGGAGGGGTGAAGCAATTCAGAGAGAGCACCCTGGATGGGAGAAGGGCATTAAGAAGTTAATAAAATAAAAGTTAATTCCCTCAATCAAGGAGGTAGAGAATAGTTCTGGGAAGTTCTAAAGCTTCCAATATTAATTTCTTCCCGCCTTCCCAGCTGCTTATCCCTGGAAGGCATTTGATTTGTACTAAAATATTTGCTCATAACCCAAGTTTCCTCCTGGAGTGTACACAGACTGTGCAATGCCTGAGACTTGGCTGTGGTTTTTTTCCCTCTTTCATTCCAAGTGTCTCTAAAATCTTAAAAACACGGACCACGCCAATTCAGTTTACATTGGCTGGATAATCTTGTCTTCATTTTCTTTTGAGGTATGTATGGTCTCTTGGCCATGTCATCCTCTTAATATAAAATTTTGCCTAACGAATGTGTTATTCCCCATTTGAACTTTATTGGACTGGGACATTTTGAGGGGTTCTGACAGGATTTTAGGTGTTTAGGCTTCCGTATAGGAAATCCCTAAGTACATCATAGAGGCCTCTCTGCAAAACACTTGAACGCTTCATGCGATGTAGGAAAATGCTTTTCTTCCTGAATTCTCATTGGTGAATCTGAGATACTGATGGGTTAAGTGACTTGATAAAACTACCTGGGGTGGCTATGGCAGAGTTTAGATTTAAATCCGGCCTGTTGCGATATTAACCAATTCACCATCTCTAAGCCTGGGTTGAAGCCAACGCAAGGATGAGGCCCTATTTCCCAGTCAATGGTCATCACATTTAATTGTGGATTTGAGAGAGGATTTTATGGTCTAAGCTTGTGGAAGGCCATTTAATTAACAAGAAAACTACGTTAAGATTTTGGCTTGGTTGCACAGGAATTTAGAAAGCAATGCACTGAAAACAGCGTTTAGAGACAATCTACCTGATTATTAAGGTCTGACCTTTAGCGATGTCACTGTGATAGAGTAAAATAGGTGAAGGCTCTTGGCAGTGCTAATGCTGGCTTGTCCAGAAGCTGATGCTCTACGGGACAAGTGCACAGTCCTGCATTAACACGAGCTCTCACACCAGAAATAGTTGGTGTATTATCCCTCCATCCCGGAGGACACATGTAGGCAGCTGATGGTGTTGGAAGGAACACCAACGTCGGCAGGGTCCTTGGTGGGAATGGTCACAGCAGGGCTGTGCTACCTTTGGGCTTTCCATATGGATGGAAATCCTGGTTCAGCGTGGCAAAGCCTGCGACAAATTTCCCGTGCAGTTACAATATTATGAAACAAAACTCCACTTCGTTCACCATTTTAACTTGAGTCTGCTGTAAGCAAGTTGGTTTTTAAAGAAAACAAAGTTGTCATCGAAAGTAGCTCGCTCTAGTTTCACTGGACTCCCTCTTTTTCATGAATCTGCACAACATTTTTAAAATGCAAAGCATTGGTCAGCAGTTTCATATTGCTGGTTATTATCTTTGCCATGGCAAATACATTCCATAATTCTTTCCCTAATATTTAGTTTTCTGAAAAGTTTTCCACCAAAGAAATATTCCTGCATATTAAAAAAGCGGCATATTGGACATACCACAGACTTTCACTTTTTTATTAGAACAGGAAATGTCAGAATTTTAAACAAATATTTATGTATACACACACACACACAGAGACACGCACGCATATGCATTCTCAAGGTACCACGACAGGAAAAAACCCCATGTGATCCCATCAGCATTCTGCTAAAAAGTCACAGTTCTTCTGAAGGTACACCGCTCACCTTATAAAAATCATCTGGACTGTATTTTGTGTTCTATTTTAAAGATGTTTGCATCAGAATTCTTTTGGTAAGCCATCAGCAAACACTTTCAGTCTTCTGTTGGCAAAGCACCTTAGCTAGAACAGTCTTTGGGGGTTCCCGCTAATTTCTGCGATTTTCTACAATACAGCTTGACTGACCTTTTTAAATTAATGTGGATGGAATTTTCCATGTGGGGGAAAGAAAATGCATTTGAAGTGGGAACTTTCTATCTATTGCTTTGTGTTTACCAATTGCTGACTAATGAGTGTACTTCCAAATTAATCAGTGCGGGAGCTGGTGGTTACGTTCCTCCCTTCCCCAGCTGCGCGCTGCAGTAGTTCTGCAGTACAGATGTGTTGTGTCGTGCTGAACATCTCCTGCAAGCTCGCTCCCAGAGGTGCTCATTTCCAGTGGCTAGACATCAGTGAGTGACAGCATGGTGAAAAGCCAGTCTGGATTTCTGGGGAGAAGTTCTGTCATCAGTCACCAATCACCAGGATCCTCCCAGTCATTAAAAGCCAAATGGAAGAGAACGGTTTCGAGGAGCTGAATATATTTTTCATACATCATTAATGAGATGATTTAGGTTGAGGAACATTAAGGAGATCGAGTGATGCTCAGGAGAGACCTTGAACATTAACGGACGCAGCTTAATTCAAAAGTCCCTTTCTAAGGCCATTTAAAAAGTGATTTATTATCATCACACACCTGAAAATGTCTGCAAAGCATTGCATTCCTGCAGCCAGATTCAGAAAAGCCATTAAGCACATGCTCAAATAAACTCATTAACCCAGCGCTGCCTAACTCTATGAGCAGGGGAATCATTAACAAATCACCCACGCTGTTTTAAACCTGGTTGTATTTTCTACAGCAATACTCGCTCCAGCCCTCGTGTTACCCATCTCCACCTCCCATCTTCTTGCGTATACCCCTGCAATTAGTAAACAGCTCCCACCCAAAGTGATCATCGTTAGATCAAGAAGGCTTGCAGACCACTTTAAAAATAATCTTTGCTAGTATTACTAAAATCAATAATGATTATTATTAGACTGAGTTTATCACAGAGCAGAAAACTCATTGGAGAATTTAGGAGGCCAGAGTCTGCTGTACATTGTGCATGACCCGACAAAGAGGGGATGTGGTGAAAAATCACAGCCAGAGAACTTTTCTTACAGAAGGGAAAGCTCCTGGCAATAGGTTTTTACTCCACCTGGGCATGGGGGAGAAGTAGCAGAAGAAACTTGCACTTCACATAGTGGACACTTACAGGAAGGATGGGGAGGGACTCTTTATCAGCGAGTGTAATGATAGGACACGGGGTAACGGTTTCAAACTGAAGAAGGGTAGATTTAGATTGGATCTCAGGAAGAAATTCTTTGCTGTGAGGGCGGTGAGCCCCTGGCCCAGGTTGCCCCGAGAAGCTGTGGCTGCCCCATCCCTGGAGGGGTTCAAGGCCAGGTTGGACGGGGCTTGGAGCAACCTGGGCTGGTGGGAGGTGTCCCTGCCCAGGGCAGGGGGCGGCGCTGGGTGGGCTTTAAGGTCCCTTCCAACCCAAACCATTCTATGATTCTATGACACAAGCTGTGCCAAGGCCCCGCTCCCATGCCTCCCAGTGCTCGGTGAGAGGAGGACGCGGCTGACCCGGCCCCTGGAAGCCCCACCATGCAGCCCTGAGCTGGGGAGGAGAGAGGGCAACCCCGTCCCTCGCAGGGATGACATTGCTCTGCAGTGGGAAAGCTCCACGAGATCAGATGGAAAAGTTTAACACTACCCCTGCAAGGTTTTGCTGCATGAAGGACGGAAAAAAAACTGAAGAACATCCTTAAAATGTAAAACATCTTGGTCTTTTAATAATCCCATGCGGTATGTTTTCACTTTAGCAATAATTGTATTTTCTTTTTGCGTATTTTATTTAACAACATTTCAGGGCCCAGCTAATCTGTTCCATCTGTTGAGGGAGCGAACAATGTGCTGAGCACAGAAACAACTGCCTTTATCAGGCTGTGGCAGTTTGCAGAAGCAATCTAACACCCCGGATAATTCCCCGGGAGAAATCCCAGTCTCACCTACTGTGGATGCCACCATCTCTGCTGCTATCAGTGACCACGCTGCACCTGCAGGTGTTACGAGGGTTCAGAAGAAATTTATTGTTGAAATATATCTAGTGTAACAGTAATCGCAGGGAGACAGATGAAAGTCCTACAAGAAAAAAAAAATACTAAATTCAGCATTTCTAAAGCTGCTGTGAAGGCTTGTGGTGGTGTGGATATATTTTATATTACAATTTCCAAATCAAACAAGCCATCCTAAGCAGATTAAGAGGTGTGACAGTCAACATTTAACAGTTATGCTGTAGCATCTTCATCAGCCCATCCGGGGTGTGACGCTAAACAGGGAAAGAAACACAGCGGCAATAAAAATCCCCTGCGCTATCCCACACTGTGATCCAGCTCAAAGTCACGCTTTGTGGCAAGATCCCTCTTGGCTACCTCCGCTGTGTAAAAAGAAAGGCATCCACGTGTTCCATCCCTTCTATCCCATGGGAAGAAACGGGCAGGTGTAGCGCAGGCTGGATGGGTGTTCGGATGGGCTGGATGCTGCCGGGCAGATGAGGGTCCGCGGTGCCCGGCTGAGCCCACCCCGCCTGCTCCAAACCCGAGGGTGCTCTGGCTGCGTGCGGTGTCAGTGATACAAAGCAGCTGTCAAACATCCCGTTCAATTACCTTAAAAGCTGCTTTCTCTTTCCCGAGTGGCACAAACCAGCCCGGGTGTAGCGGTGTGAATCTGGCTGCAATGAGCCTGCCTCCAAATTTCCCTCAATAGGAAAGGTAAAAGTCGCTGATGCAACGCAGCGCTTTCTGGAGAGGATCATCCCCCGCTGTTTACTGCGCAGTGACACGCAGGCTTAGCACAGATATGTGGGGATAAAATCTGGGAGGGTGAGAGCCAGACTAATGGGAAAGATGTAGCTGCCCCGGCTGAGGTTTGGTCCAGCCGCGGAGGCAGAGGGGTGGTGGCCGCGGGAAGGCTCGGGCTGGCAATGATGCAAAAACCTGGGCTGCTGGATACCTTAGGAGGTATCCTGAAGTATGGGGGTGGAAAAGGAGCAGAAAATTCAAATATTTGCAAGAGAAAAGAGGAGACTCTTAGAGTAGCAACTTGATTTTTAAGACATCCAACTGCTTGAATACACGTAATACGTGTCCTAAGCCGAAGTGAGAGACTTGGGACATTTTTATTTACAGTGTGTATGCAATATATATATGTGTGTGTGTGCGCGTATATACACACACGTGCACACTCGCACACACACACAATAGCAAAGAACAAACAAACGAGAAACAAAGCCATTTCAGAAATTATTTCAGAAAATCTCTTAGGAAATACATCTCTACCTCTTCATATTCTGTGATGTAGCAGACAGGATTATTGCAGCAAGTCCAGGGAGGGGGGGTGTTGTGGGAGATGCTCGTGAGGCAATCGTGTTTGGTATTATTTAATTTATGATATTGTTTGGCAGTTTGTTCCTGGAATATCTCATCTACATACACAGTATATAAATTTTGCTATTCTTTTTTCCCTAGTGTGTCCAAAGTACCGTGTTTGATTTCCTGTTCTTTATCATTTTTTGCATAACTGCAGAAATCCCACACTTCACATCAGAAGCAGCTTGAATAAAAAAATCCTCAGAACGAAAAGAAAACAACCACGCCTGGAGGCCACATCTTCAGACACGCACAAGTTCCCGCTCTCTGCGGACACCCACGGAGCTGTGCACATTTATTTGAAGTGAGGACACGCTGCATGGGGTCGTAGTGTTTGTTTCTCCACCAAAATCCTTTCTGGTATTCCAGGGTGGACCATTTTGAGGGGGACGGAGTAGTGAGGGGATGATATGGTCAATGCCAAGGGATGAAGGGTGTGCAAGAAACTCCGACAGACTGTAGCATAGGAAGGAGGAGGCCACCCCTTAGCCCCAGATATATACATCTGGCCTTGGGGAACTGTGCTCCTACAGAAGAACGGCCGTTATCATCTCCTATATACTGAGGCAGATCAAGAGGGATGCCAATTCCTCATACTTATAGATACCTTTACTTTAATACAAAGGAAAAAAGTGGGAACTTGGGCAAGTGCAGGAGAGAAGTGGGGTTTTCTTTAACCAGCTCAACAAACTGATGAAAAATGTATTGCCGGGTACCCCTGAGACCATGACAAAGTCCACCTACTCCCTCCCAACCTGGCCCCCCGAGAGAAGAAATTGATTTCATATCACATTTCACGCTTCATTTATTCTGCCTCCCCCAGAGAAAGGCCCCCACACAATGACACAAAAGACATCAGTTTTATTTACTGCCCATCTACTTGTGTCTTTGTGTCCCATTGAGTTGCAGGAAAGCAAACCAGTGTGGGAACCCGGAGGACTGAGCTTGTTCAATGAAGCTTGCCCAGTGGATGCAGGCACAGTAAATCATGCCTGACAGACTATTGTTGTAAGGGGGGCTTTTGTTTTGTTTTGTTTTGTTTTGTTTTCTGGAGTGGTGTTGGTTTTTCCCTGGGATGGCTTTGTAGTCCTGAAGCAAGGGTGGGTGCTGGGGGGCTGGGAGGGGGCGCGGGAGGGATGTGCACTGCGGCCTGGGGGGGGCATTGGCACCGGGCCTGCCGCATGACAAAGTGCTTTGAATGTTCGCATTCCCTTTTTTGTTTTCCTTTCCGATTATCCTCTGTCTCTAAATATGCTAATGAGTTTGGCATCTCCTTCAGCATAAGGCAGTAGGGTAAGAGCTGAGATAGCTCATGGGCTTCCAGCTCACCTAGAAACCTTCTCACTGGAGCATCTCAGAGCTCCTCCAGCCCTGTTCCTCCTCCCCAGGAGCCCTTGTGCCCGAGCCCCCACGCTAAGCTCCCCCACCCCTCACGGACACGTCATCTAGGGCTAAACTTGGACCTCGTACTTTAACCTTTGAAAGGTCTGGGCTTGGTTTCCACTGCTGAGAGACAGGTCATCTCAGGAAGGAAAAGAATTACCCTAGAGAGTAATGCTCTAAGAAACCATTTGATATCTAGGAAGAGACAGAGTGTAACTATGTTTGTTCTTTGCCAGGTCTTCCTGAAATTATACAATGACAACAGAGAATAATCAGCCTTCCCAAAGTAAATACACTTCTGCCTCTAGGGCAGAAAGAGCGTCTTGTAATATCGTTGTACCCTGCAGATCTCTTTCTGCAGGGTTCTGTACGACGTTCACGTACACATTATCCCGTTCATCGTCACATGGAATTTCAAATATCAGACAATTTTAAAAAGAAAAAGAAAACATCTTTTACGTATGCTCATAATACTTTAAAAAAAAAATTCAGGCCAAACTAATACTATGAGGTCCCGTGCAGCAAAGCTCCTGGGGAGGATCGATTTTGAGAGGCTTAAAATGGCTGTTTAGCAGGGCAAAAAGCAGATTACGGAATGGCCAACAACTATTCAAAGCAGAGTATGAGCACCATTAACTGGCTGAATAGAAGCAGCTGAATAAATGTTCCCTGCCTTTGTGGGATCATCATCTGTGACCATAAGTGTTGCACTAATTGTGCTGGTGCTGAAGTAAAGGAATTTAGCACTGCCCTCCATGGGAGATGGGGTCCCAGAAAATTACTGTGTGTAATAGTGGGAGAAGAGGAGGGAAGGGTTAATTAGATACTAGAAGAAGGTGGTTAGACACTGAGAAACGTTGCCAAGAGAAGCTGTGGGCTTTCCATCCTTGAAGATATTAAAAAAAAATTGCTTGGCTATGACCCTAAGTCACCTGATTTAGCTGTGAAGTTGCATCTGACTTTGATGATGGCTGTGCCTGAAGGAGTAGGTAGGTCGGATGGTCTCCAGAGGTGCCTCCCAACCCAGATTTCCCAACAGCTCTGTGGTATCTCCAGGTCTGACCGATGAGGTTTTGTACGTGGGTATCAGGCTGTCTTTCTCTCCCCTGTATATCACCATTTGAGCCTTAAAGTGAGGTTCGCAAAATGGTTTTGGCAGGTCTCAATACATTGCATGAAGCAATGGCTGAATCATCTTCCTGCAGATAATTTTAACATTTCTGTTATGTGCGAGGTACGAATGACCAGCTCTGGGCAGGAAGGTTTAATGTGTACGATCAGAATTAGTCTGCTTCCCAGCCTGTGAACTCAGATCCGTAAGATATAGCTGAATTCAAACCAAAATCCCAGATGAAAATTCCCCTGTGCTTTTTCCTAAACACTCGACTCTGGTTCTGCAGCTCCAACGGCACTGTCCTTCACACAGGGACAGACCACAACCCTACTTCCAGTCCACCTGGCCTGGCCTAGATGGGTTAGTCCCTTGGCTTCCCGCGTCTACCGAGTCCTCTCAATTCCCCATCTCCATCTAGATTAACCACCCGTATTTTCACCCCGCAGCGGAAGCTTTTCTTTTTCACTTGCCAGACTCGTGAAACCAACCCATTCCTCTGAATGGGTTCTGTTTTGATGAATCAGCATTTCTCATTGGTAAGCTTTGCATCTGAAATTCCCTGGCCATCCGGAACCAGACGTCTGATGGCAATATTTTGAGAAGTCTTTTGGAGTCCAGGGGGAGGGACGCCTGCCTGAGTCAGCGCTTGCCTGTTTTCCCCCCAGCCTGAACAATTTGGCAGCGACGCTGAACAAAGAGCACCCAGCAAACACAGCCCATTGCAGCTGTCATCTACTGTCACTTCTTTTTATTCTCTCAAATAAAGGCAAACCCTTTTGAGCAGTGAAAACACTGGAGATTTAGAAACAATTGTTATGAGGTAATGCCTGGAAACACACTTACAGGGCAGGATTCCTCCTGGAAGTATTTGCAAAAAAGCCTAGCCGATAATACCATGCTTGGCTGTCGGGCCAACACACATGGAAAGCCGGTGATCCTGTAAAAGTGCAAGGTGCCAAAGGTGCCACTTAGGAAATTTGTTGTCTTTTTGGCCTGAAAGGGAAGGGGCTGTCACTTGAAGCGTGGGCAGAAGCAATGCACCACCGGTCAGTTGAGCACGCCTTTTGCAATGCCTTCTTGAGTTTGAAGAGTTCCAGGTCTTGGCTTTCGTTTTCTCTGCACAGTCTTTGTCTGTATCCCATCTGATAGGAATTTTTCTTGCCTGCCTCTTTGGCTTGGATCTCTTTGTTTCAGCTGTGTGTCCTTCCTCTAGGCCTGATGCCAAAGTCACAGATGTGCGAGATGGGAGAGGAAGACCAGGACATGGAGAAGCTTGTGCTTGAATTTATCAACAAGCACTTGACGTCCCCATGGAGCTGTTTATTTCACTAAAATCCCACCTGTGCACTGGAGATTTTTCAGCCAAGCCCAGCTGGGAGTAAGGCCAAAGGCTGAGTAGAGCTGTGGAGGCTTTTACACCTTTCAAGCGCTCCCCTGTAATTGCAGCTTGAGATAAACCAATGCATTTGTTTCCTTTTCTTATTTTTTTCTGATCTCCTACACAAGACAGTCACAAGATATTTGATGTGTAGTAGAAGGGGTATGTGTCTCTTCAGTAAACCGAGGAAGCTGAAGAGAGACTAGGAGATGAATATCCTTACAAGGAAGACCAAAATGGTAAAGCTTTGATAGCACGGATGTGCTTTTTCACATGGCATTTCGCATCCGCTCGGGGCTTGTATCATGGCCCTGTTCCAATGTCAAATCACCTCTGAGCGTGCGGATCTTATCTCTCAGGGGTGAAACCGAGCAAATATTTAGATACATGAAATGCACATGAAGAGCTAAATAAACTGCTGATTTTCAGCTGTTGATAGCTGGAGTTTCTGCAGATGTCACAACAATCCACCTGTGTCCTTTCCAAAGTAGGTCATTTTCTGTCTTCAATAGCAAGAATTCTCCTGCTGGCCAACCTCTGGTACCGTCCGCCTCGTGCAGTCTTTTTGGTAAAGCATCACCAAGCCCACGGAGATAGCCAAGAATTTGGCTTTCTCAAGAAAATGTTTGTTAGCTCCAAAAGGCCAGGCCTTAGTGATAGCACCTGAGCTCCAACGGCCGTTTTGTACTAATAGTTATGGTAGTAGAAATGCAAAAATCATTTCATTAAATAGGCTTACATGATTTTTTTTTTCCCTTGAAATTTTTGTTTGTTCCTAATAGAGTGACAAGCACATAATGGGTGTTCCAATGTAAATTAGACGCTACCCATATACCTAATGCTTCCTTAAGACCTGCACCGCTTATTATAATAGTTGCCAGAAAAGTCCTTACTTCTAGGTATGTCCTTTTACAGTTATTGACGATGGGACATTGCCTTTAAGAAGTAGCATAACTGAAAGTTTCTGGAGTAGTATCAGTGAGGAACAGAGAAAAGTAATGTGTTGGAATAAATTAAAGACAAAAAGAAAGGAAGACACTGAAGTGGCTCACTGCCTGCGTCATTGACACAAACTGCCCAAAATATTTCCAACCTTCTCCTTTCTGGAAAAAAAAATGGGTTTCAATGAGCTGAAATAGCTTATGGATATCTGTGGACAATACCTGCTTTGCTTTCTACTGTTTTTCCTACTTTTCATTCACCAAACTAAAAAATAACGAGTTAAAGAAAAACTGTTCACAATCTGCGTATTACTTCTATTTTCAGCAGCAACAAGAATTATAGCTCTGTGACAACGTATCAATAATTTCTTAGGGAAAAAATAAAAAGCAAAGGCAAAACATTTTGGCCGTCTTTGGCATGAGCTAGTACATAGACCATGCTCAGATTCCTACTGTGGGAACAACCATCTTGAACAAGCCATATCTGTCTGCAGCCATCAGTATCCTCCTTGTCAAAACAAATGTGTTTATCTCTTTTGCAAATGCTTTGAAACATGCTGTAGAAGACATTTTATACACAAGACTAAAAATCCCACAAACCTAATCACTCACATTTTTACTGGAACAGAAAGGCAGGAAAATATACATCAAAACCACTTTTTGTTGAGCTGGGCTTTTTTGAGGGGGAGAAAAACAAAGCGTTTGGCAGCAATTAATATGCCCCCTACATTTGCAGTTTTAATTCCTGTGCAGATGCGTAGTGTTGTTATTCTAATAACTTCCTGTGGTGCTCCCTTTTTCTGTAAACCTCAACGCCAATTAAAATGTGATCCATCACCGAAAGCTTCCGAAACAAAGGGGAATGTCCAACTTTCTGATACAGCCATGAAAAATCCCAGTCAGTCAAAAGAAGACCCAGGAAAAAAGGGGAAAAAAAAAAAAAAAAAAGCATTCAAGTCTTCCCATTTCTGTAAGAAAGAGTGGAAGAAAATGTTCTTTTGTGTAAGTCTTGTAATAGAAACAGACTGAGGGATTTAGACTATATTAGGAGAGACCAGCCAGACTTCCACTTAGCGAAAAGGTTGATTAATAAACGCATCGAGCTTCTTGTGCTGAAATGACAATGTCTGGATATTCACCCTCTGGGGGAAACGTCAGGGATTGGATGGTACAAGCAGATGTATCTATGGTTTCGCAAGTAGCTGAAGCCAGCTTCCAGGCAGCAGCACGTGAATGCCTCCCCTTCTTTGTCTGCAGTGAGGAGAGGCAATGCGGTAATTGTGCGGAGATACACAATTGTGCCGCCAATAGAGGCTCCAAGCCTTACAGTAAATAAAAGGTGGGCAGCTCGGTGGTGGTTCACCAGCTTATTAAAAAGGGCTGATTTGCTTTTTCTTCCCACCCTGAATGATATAGCTTCCTCTGTAATGCAAATCAGCATCAAACAGAGGGCCTGAGCACTCCTGTTTGTATGCTGGACACAACTGTGCCACCGAGGATGGTTTTTTCGTGGTTCACGTTTCCAGGCAGCATCCCAACATACCCTACAGTCAACACTGAGTAGGACTTGCTCGATGGGCCTAACCCTCTTAGGGGAACGGCTTCTCCTGGGAAATGCTGAGATTTTTTCTTGCCATTTCTACTTCTCTGAGACCAATGAGTCACCCTCTGGTGAAGAATACTCAGTATCTCGAGAGGCACTTGACGTCCGCCGGGTACTCACTGGCTGCTGCATCAGTGCTGTAGCTGTATAGTATGGGGTTCCCTGAGGTTCATCTTTAAGATATATCAGCTGTAAAAATATTTTGCTGATTTTCCGGGAGGATTCTCATCAATTACGGAGATCACGGTGGAGAGAGCTCTCTCTAACACTGTAATAAAGACAAGCTTGCAGAAGACTCTGCGTTCCCAACTGCCTGAACTCCCTCGTATTTAGTTGCATGTACAGACAGCAGGGACATGCAAGGGATAAATTCTGGGTGCATGGTACTTCTGGACTATAAAATCAGCACTTGCCTCTAAAATAAAAGAAAAACTGTTAAGTTTCAAAGGGACCACGTTCTGAATCCCACCCAAGCTTTGTAGCTTATTGCTAACAACTTAAATCAGATGTTATGAGAGAATGCATGTCTTCTCCTCTTCGCATAGCTGCTGACTACGTGCTCTGCCCCCCCATTCAGAGCCAGGACAGTAATAAAGAGATGCAAATGGTTTGCCTTTCTCAGTGTCAAAATAAAAAGATGCCACAGCCCATTTGCAATGGACATATCTCCTCCTGAGTTCGGTCAGGAGGGGAGAGGAGGGACTGCAGGCGAAGGAAAGGAAGGTTGTTTGTTTATTTACTTATATCCTCTCCGAGCCTGTTTTCTCCAGGCAAGAATCCTTGCCAAGCCTATTTACAAAGTTCAGCCTGGGGATCGTGAGAATTGCAGCTCGCACGCAGCTCGCAGCCCGGTGCTCAGCCTTCGCCCTGCCACAGATGTGTTCTCCTTCCTTCTGCTCTGCGCTGGACCTTTAGTCCTGTTTTGGGGGAGGAGAGGCAAAGTTGAGGAGGACACAGGAAAAATACATATTAGAGAAAATATGCGCTAGTGAAAGTATAGTAAAAACTTTGTGTCTTCTTTCCTACCTGTCATTCAGACTCCATTATGATAATATATTGCTTATCCTTGAAGTATTTCTTCATGTGTGAACATTCGTATAATTTACAGATTTGAATAGTAAACTCTTTCTGAGGGCCATGAGCATGAATCTGGATTAACATCTTGCCTGAAAAGCACCAGTTTTCTGGCCAGGTTACCCGTTTCCATGTTTCACTGTCATCTTGCTGGCATCAAATCGTAGTTCATGAACCAGATCTGGAAGCAACATAAAGTGATGCAGCTCTGAGGACCTCACAAGAAATACACCGCTTAATCCTATCTTTAAATCTGTCATATTCGTGCTCATTAGCTGGTTAGCCAGGAGTGTAAGAAGCCTAAACTACATTTCAGGAAAGCCTTTCAAATTAGCAGCTTTATTTTAATGTAGTCCAGGCATGGATTATTGGGAGACCAAGATCATGATCTGTTTGCAGGAAAAACAGTGTCTTTGTGATTTAAATGGACTTTTTATTGAGAAAGTTAATTTAGAAACAAGAATGGTATCCCATAATCATCCCAATGTGTTTGGATATATGCTATTCTTTCAGACCTGGTGTAGGTTTTAATTTGAGCTGATTCATTGAGGTAGGTCCTGGGCTGTTTATCAAGGTTACAGACTTTGAAATATCCGGTGAGGGAAATCTTAAAAGCATCAAGGCTCCTAAGTGCTCTCAAGGATGACTTAAGTGCCTAAATATGCATGTGACTAATATGAGAGTGATGAAAGCAGTATTTAATGTTAATGATGATGTTTATTTTCAATATTATACTATTATTGAAGAGTAGAGTGTGGCCGTTACTTATTTATACCACATTACGTCTCTGGAGAGGTTTAGGCACACACAGATTTCCTCCTGGCTGATGACCGTAGCGGAGCCGATTCCCTTCCCAGCAGAAACCAACCCTGAAATCCCGATGGTCCCAGCGATGGGGATGACACCCACTTGGCAGCACCCCTGGCATTCACAGCATGACTTCAGCAGAGGCATCAGCGGCTTGTGGAGGAGATGAGACAGGGGACAATTAACAGTGTTACAAAGACGGGATACTTAGTGATTTCCCATCGTTTTTCCTACCTGATCTCTTCTTCCTAGTGAATGAAGCGGGTGCTTAGCTCCTATTTCCATCACTGACATGGACAGAAAGACAAAATAATGCAAAACCACAAGCAGCAACTCCCAGATCTGATGCACTCAGCAACAACCAGTGGAAGAAACTTCAGGGAAAAATAAATTATTCCATTCTGTCTTGGCAGTAGGTTTTAGAAAAGTCACATCTGACAACTCTTACAGTACCTATATCGCCCACAAGGGCTTAAAATAATCAAACTTTATCTATATGATCATAGAAATGCCATTGTAACAAAACAGTTCTATAGAGAGAGTGCTCCTCTTTCAGCCTTACATCAACAACATCCTAGGTCTGGACATCTATTCCTATAACGCTATTTTGGAGCAATCAATCAGACATGTCTTCCCCATTTTTATAACATTTTTATGTCCTGGTTGTTATAGGTAAAATATGATGGGTCTGGTCACCTTTGAGAATTATGCAGCATTTGTGTGTACAGACAGAAAAAGGAATTTAAATTCATGTTTGTCCAACCGCAATATGTTCTTTACAGAAAGATCATGTCAGGTTCTCCCATGTCTGCCTTAGGAGATCCATCGTGCAATTACATATCCTGGACGTATTGTGTTAGGCTGCATGACCTGGAAGTGTAATCAGCAGAAGATGAGAAAAATTCTGGCAGTTTGTGTAATATTTTTTCTCTTGCTATCCTTCAGTGTCATGCCTTTTATTCCTTTCTACAACCGCCTTCCTGGTTTTCTAAGGAAGTACTTTATTAAGCCTTCTCTCTTAGAGGAAAACGGTGGGCTTGCCTCAGTTTCTGTAATCTGCACAAGAACAGGCTGTAGTCACAAGAATCAAGTTTTCACCATGCGTAGGACAAGTTGAGAAAGGCAACTTCTTCCATACAGATATTAGGGTGACTTTTAAAGTGTGTTCCTTGAGGAATCATTCCAAATCCATCACATGAGACTTGTAAATAAGTTGATTTGATTTCAGAAGCTGATTGTAAATCACTCGGGAGAAGTCAATCTCAATAATATTCATCAAAGACGTACAAATACCCAAATAAAGGTAACAGAAAATCTTGCTTCTTTTGTCACAAACGAGCAGAATTTCTTGCCCTAGACAGAGGAAAATGCTTCCCGCCTAAGGGAGAAAGCAGAGATTCAGGGATTTGCAACAAGTCCCTTCTGAAATCCCCCCTCCCCAGTAAAAAGCAAAACCAAGGGGATTCTGGGGAGCTGTTGAATTGGCTAATTTAGCCTGGTGTATACACCATGAAAATATAACTAACCCAGGAAAAGGCCTTGCACAGAATCCATTTACAGGCACAACGTGAGGTCAAGTTGTAAATTGTTCGCCCGGGTTTGTTTAGCACAGCCTTGATGGATCGGGAATTGCTGACGTTTTCCACGAGGTCCGTATTTGCTCAGATGGCTCTGGCAAGGTAAGCAGCGGTTTCCATTGCAAAGGGAAAGGTTTTAAAGGGGATGGCTGCTTGGGCTTATCCGTCGGAGCGGGGAGCACAGGCACGCATGTGCTGCCTACCCCGGGAACGCTAAGTGAACCTGAAAGCCTCCCAACATCTGGCTGCAGCTTGCCTTTGTTTGCTTTAGGCTTTCCATACAGACGACCACCCTGGCTGAGAGAGCAGGGATGAACAGGGCGTCTTCACGCATGGCTGGCGAGATGTTTGGGGTTTGTGTACCAGCCCTGTCTTCGGGAACGGGGAGAGGGACTCCGGGTTTGGAGCTTTCGCTCACGTTGTCCTTCTGAAATGAGCTCCTGGCACAGTGGGGCAGCCGTTCTCATTGCATTTCATCTCTCCAATACCTCTCTGGAGGCTCACCTGCCCTGTCCCACCCAGGGGTGCGCTAAGGTTACTTAAAAACCCTTTCAGGTACCCCATGACCTTCAGATATCAGGGTTCTCTTTGGACATTTGGTCTGGAAATGAACTTTTATTTTGCTGGACACTGTCAGGAAGGGACTCTCCTTGCCTCATTTCAGGAAATCTCGTGTTGGTTGAGAAGAACAGGGAGAGTGAAATGGAGCAAAGAAAAACCCAGATACGTTAAAACTAGACTACTAAATAGCAGGTGGTTTCTGGAAGGTGGCATCTGTTCCTCTGGAATCTGATGCTGTGAGTTTCACCCTCATCTCAGGATTCAGTTCCATATAAAATTCCACAGTTTGGTAGGTTTTTGGTTTTTGTTTAACAGAATGAAAGAGACGATGGATGGATTCTCCAGTAGCTTACTCCTCTGGGTGAACAGATAACCCAAGAAGCTGCACGAATAATCTTTTAGAAGATGAAGCAGCCTGACTTCTAGTTATAGCAACAAAAGGTGCTCTTCAGATCCTCTTTATGGCAAATGAGGCAATATTGGTGAGAACCAATATCTTTTATCGTCCCCTTGATGCAGGTGGAGGGGAAAAAGAAGCCTTTCGCAGTCCACAGCATAGGCCTTCTTCAGGTATGAAAGAGAAGCAGCAATTTTAAAGATCCGTACAAGGCCTCATCTAACCCAAAAAGATTCCCCTCCCACCAAATCTGTATTAGTTGGTGCTAAAAAAAATACCATCTGCTCCAGCAAACCTGGCTTAGTGCGTCTCTCTGGATGATTGCAGCTGTAACCGTGCCACCACTTGTCTTCCACAGACTAATTTCTCCATCCCTTTGGCATCAAGGCTACCCAGTGAAGTGCTGGGAATTTAAGCTTGCGAGGTGTTAGAATGTCAGCTTATGGCTCTTCCCATTGTGCTCTTTCTGATGCGCTTCAGACCGAGATGCAGTTTTCACTAGAATAACAGCATTTTAGGCTATTTCTATTAGTGTTAACGGAGCTCCCTCTTGTGGATGAAGCAAAGCCCTTGCTGTGCACTCCCGGCTCACGGGCAGCTTTCCCTGTCCTTTAGCCGGCCTTCTTGCAAGTACTTTTCCTAACAACTGACTCGCTGATAAAAGAAGCTGTTTAGTTGAATTTAATCTTTACCAACTGACCATTTTTTCATAGTACGTTACAACACACAGCTTTTATTCCAACATCCTTCAGGTCACTCGTAGAATTGAAATTTAACTATTGGGAATTCAGCTTTTCCCTTCGGTATGGAAAAATCACATATTTATTGATGACAAAGGACCTGTTCTTGGGTTTACATTGCTTGCTTTACCGCCTGTTCACTGACACAGCTGAGCCTCAAGCTGAGACACTTCACAGTCTGTGTGAAGTAATATCACATCGTATTTCCTCAGAAACCTGTTTTGCTCACAGGTGAAGAACGTGACCCATCTTTGCCCGTGACATCTCCCCCTGCTCGGGCCTCCATCTGACATGGCCTGTGCCAAATCCAACAAGTACTTTCAGTGGTGCCACACATTGTGCAAGCTGCACTAGAGAGAAACAAAGCTCCCAGGACATATTGAAACGGAATTAAATTTTCCGTCACAAAGGCTTTGTTTTAAAGCTGGAGAGACACATAACATTTTAAATTAAAGATGACTGCAAATTCCCTGGGGGCGGGGGTGGAACATGTCAACGAGAATAAAGACAGCTTGGGTCCAGGGTCAGAGAGGAAATGGAGCACTCTGAAGTCATTGCACCTATGCACGCCTCCTCCAGCAGCTCTAAGGACAAGAAGGTGTCTTGCAAACTCTGCTGGCAAAAGGCACTTCGGAGAAGAGCCCGGGTATGCCGAGTCCAAGTTCAACACATGGTGGCAGCAAGGGACTGGCTCTGGAAGGGCTGGAAATGAGCACAGGCCAGCACTGTCCTCAGCACAAGGACATGTGAAGCACAAGGCCTTCCTGAAGGAAAAAAAAAAAAAAAGTTTTCCGACTTTTTTACATAAGAGATCACGGAGCAAAGAGGTTCTGTTCCGAGATATGACTCTGAAGAATGGCATCCCAGCAATGTCTCCTCTCTCGTATGCCCACAGCACTGCAGGGCCGGCTGCTTTCTTTCCTGTTTACAGTCTATCGGTCCTTGGCTGAGGTGGGGGCTTGTTTGCAGGCTGCACTGCCTTCAAACTCACCTGAGTAGCCCCGGTGTTGTACAATCAGCCCTTGGACACTCTGACACAGTCCCTGTGCCTTCTCTGTACTAAGGCTGTGAGCCCTGAAAGGCTGGAAAACTAACGGATGAAGGTTTAAGATGTGTGCTTGGAAGCCTTTTTTTCTTGCATGAGCACCCAAATCACAAGGCTGGATCACCAATTTGCACCTGCTCAGGCCCCCTGGCTCAAAGACTTCTGTATTGCTTTTTATTAATTACAACAGCTTCATCAAGAAAACATAGCCCAGTGGTATGGTATTACCAGCCACAATGCTGGTACCGATGAATCCCTGCAAGGCGGGAGGAAGGATGTAGAAGCCAACATGGGAACTATCAAACCATCATACAGGGGCAGGGCACGGCCAACTGCTGTGTTTGAAAAGAACAAAGTTACCGCACCCTTTTTTTATTTTTTTAAAGGAAAAAGCAGTAGATGATACCAATGGGAAGAATGTGAGACCTGCTCCGAGGCAGGCGTTTGAATCCCCCCGGTATGGCCATCTTATCAGCATTTCCTCTTGGCTAGCCCAGATAGCACTATGTGGTGGCTGTGGGATGCTCCCCTGGAAGAACAGCGAGTCCACGCCAGGAATTGGCACCTCAAAATAGGGTGTGATGACAGCGGGATTCACTATACCCACCTCTCTGTGACTTTCCAGCCAAAGGCTGTTTTCCTTTGACACTCAGGAGTGGTATTTACCCATAAATATTTAATTCCTTTAAACTATTATGGCAGAAGGGATCAATGGAGTCAATCAGCTAAGTCAATCCCTGCATATCATGCTCTAAAGTCTACGCACTAGGTTCACTTTACATTCCAATTTCAGCCTAAGCATGTCAGTATTTTTATGTAAGTGACGTCCTTTTATAATTGCTAATTGGCAATTAATGCAAAATGCTTTCTGCAGCTTATACTCCAAAAATTTCCCCTTTAACCAGTCCTGCCTTACTTGTATCAGCCCCCATCTCTGGTGACAGAGGGGAAATCCCCATTTTATTCAACGCTGCTACCTCCTGTTCATTTTTCACAGTCCAGCAGTATATGGAAATATTTCTTTCCAAGATCACCAATTGCAGTTTAGAGCCCTCCCAATAATTAAGAGGTGATTCCAGTTGGCTGAGAAAAACAAATCTTCTCATTCCTAAAGACAGGCAAAACGATGGCAATTCTGTAGTGGAGCCTGAAGGTTTCTGTTCTCGGGTGGTCAGTGCTACCCTCAGTATTTCTCTGTTGGATTGCTCGGACCAGCACGCATTTCAGATACGTCCATGCCATCATGACCAGAACTGCTGAGTTTTGTTCAAGGTTTGGGGAGAAGCCAGGTGGAAAGGTGAAGGCTACGTACAGACCACACTCACTCACCCCGTCAGCAGTGACCACCTTCCAGCCCGAGCTCAGTCACATGCATAACAAATCCGCAACGCTTCCCAATTAAGTTGATAGCTCTCTATTAACCTGGGATTTGAATGGTTTAAGCTATCTCAGCTCATTTTGACTGACACAGGCCAGGGAGCACTTGCATGATTAGCCAGGATGGATCAAAAGCAGAGGTAACCTCTGAGGACGGCGGATCACCATGAGGGTGGTGAGACACTGGCCCAGGTTGCCCAGAGAGGTGGTGGAAGCCCCATCCCTGGGGGTGTTCAAGGCCAGGCTGGATGGGGCTCTGAGCAACCTGATCTAGTGGGAGGTGTCCCTGCCCATGGCAGGGGGGTTGGAACTAGATGATCTTTAAGGTCCCTTCCAACCCTAACAATTCTATGATTCTATGATGAAGGACAGGAGATGAGCCAGGGGCTGGTATGGCACAGGAAAGGACACATGGCCATAGCAAACAGAGCAGACACCTTTGGCTTAGTGTGGGATTGAGGGCTTCAGTCCCACATGGCCATCACCCAACAGCCCTTTCAGCCACCGAAAACCCAAGCCCATCTCCTGCCTGCCCTCCACGAGGACACAACATCCTTAAGACCAAGTGCTGTGCCCTTGTCAGCTGTCACATAAGAGAGCTCGAGGCAGCCCTGGCAAAAGGTCACCTGATAAATATGTTTTTCTATGCTGTTTCCAGGACACAGCCCGGGCACCTTTTGAAGTCAGTGCTTTGGCATGTGCTCCACCGGTCCTTAAGGAGTTGGGTTACCCGAAGCCTCGGTTGCTCCTCCGAGAGCGCTGCCAAGCTGAAACGGAGCACCACGACCTCAGCTCCTCACGGTCCCATGATGAGCGAGACAGGTGGTAGATGACGGGAGATACGAGTGCAAATCAGGCAGCCCAGAGCATGTCAAGCACATTTCACAACCCCCTGATTAAGGTTAATGAGTACCTGCCAGTTTCAGATCAGGAATCTGCTGCCACAAAAAAATACCAAAGCCCTCCTTTTATTTCTCATCGCAAGGGTTGGCTGACGGCCATCCGAGGGAGGTGGAAGCAGTTCAGTAAACGAGGAAGACAGATCTATGCACCACCCAGTTACCTAATGGAAACAAGTGAACAAGAAACTGATCTCTGATTAATGCGCTCATTAGCTCACAGAAAGGACAACCAAGAGCCAGACACATTTAAATTTTGTCCGAACACCATCTGTGTCCGAGCACCAGACCATTTGTCTGACTTCCTCCAATTCTGATAATCGTTTGGGAGGTGCCAGCTAAACATGAAGCACCTCACCGTGCAAGCAATGGTGGTTGGCTGTTTGGCCCCTGATTTTACTGGGCACAAAATGGGACAGTCTTGTGTGAGATTTTATTTATTCTAATGAATAAAGGAAAACCAAGCTCACTTTAGCGTCTGGTATAAATATCCACGGCAGGAGCTTCTGTTGTACAATGGTTTCTAGAAATCTGGGAAGTCACGTGATTATTTCAGATTTATCACACTAAGACAAAAATAATTATCCCAATAATGACCTAACTGAACTGATATTTCTTTTTTTTTTTTTTTTTAAATATAGCATGAGCCTCAAAAACCTTGGATTTAAAGACCTTGTTTACAGGGGTATTTTCAGGCACAACATCTGTTAGTCATGGGTAAGCATGTCCCTTTGCATGTATTACCATTTAGGGCAGTAGAAAGATCTATCTGAAATTAAAAAGCCAAATTTAGCTATAACTGAATAAGAGAGCCAGCTAATATTTTGTGTATTTATGGAGGAAAATAGGGAAATTAGGGTAAAGATTACTTCAGATGAAAACAAACAAGAAAACAACAACAGTAAATCTGAACTAAATCATGTCTTTCCTACACCATCGCATTATTTTTACATCATTGTGGTTTAACGAGGCCTATATCGTATTCAATTCCTTTAATGGCTGCTTTTTATGTTTTGTCTTGTATGAAGGCCTTTTTCCCCAAAGTCTCTCCTCTGCACTGGCGTGAGCATACACGGTAAGAAGACTTGCTGAAGTCAGTAAAATTAGTCTCAGCACATGGCACGATCTCATAAAACAGGGCAACAAGGAACTTCAGCAGCTCATCTGTAGAACCATTTTTGATGCCCAACAGCAGCTGGACACTGTTCAAGACACCAATAAAAGAGGTTTATAAGAGATCAGTGGATGCTGTATAGGGGCATATGATGTCCACAAGGCACACACAGAGCAGCTCTCAGCACGTTCTGTGTTTATCCAAGGGACAGTCAGTCACAGCCCCAACGACCTCCCAAACCCTTTAGATGGCTTCTCCGTTACACCAAATTAACTAATTTGACACTTGTTCACTTATATCCTTGAAGCACCAGAGTAAGAAGCACAGCTTAACAGGGCACCAGCACAGTAGGTCTGCTCTCAGGGAGTGGGATAAATAGACATTAACCTCATGCAGGTGATAATGATGAGTGAGAATGACAATTATGAGAACATGGGAGATAACGAATGAGTCAGAGCTGCAGCGAGTCAGGCAAAGAACGGAGTCAGGTGTTGCAGGTGAGCCCAAACAAATACCTCCACCCCAAACAACTCATTATTCCTTTGAAGTTCAGGTGCAAGCTTTATTAGCTCTGGACTATGTCCAACACTCCTTGAAATCAGGTGAGCTGCGGGCCATCTGGACTTTGCTTGGGGCTGGCTGTGAGATAAGAACTCACGATTCCTGCAGTTTTGCTCAGTTAAAAAAGAGCCAAGTGCTCTCAGGCTTTTGTGCAACCGGGTCCTCGTGCTTTGATCCCTAATAAAAGATGTTCTTTCTCTGTAAACACTCTACCCTCAGCCTTTTATTGTTCTGCAAAAAGAGAAATGTGCCGCAAAATGCATGTAGGCAGGGTATCAATTTCCATGTATTGATTTTTGAATAAAAGAATTGTTCATTTAATATTTTTGTTTGATTACTTTATTAAATGTATTGATTTGCAGCACAAGCATACAGAAGAAATAGGATGCTCATGACTCATACCTATTCTTCAGCAAGAATCCCCATTAGATAATACATTATGCTAAGAATTACAGCTGCTGAGTCTTAATTATGATTAATTTATTCCCTCCCTTAGAATGGATTAAATTTTAATATTTGCAAGTGTTTTAATCCTTTCTACATAAAACAACTCAGAACTGTCTGGAGTATGGATATGTTATAAATTATGGTAGGAATAAGTCTGTTTCACTAAGGTTATGTTGTAAATGACAGGAAAAGATTACTGTCAAGTACTAGATTAACATTTCAGAACTGTATATACTATGGTGGGATATGGAAATGAAAACATTCATGCAACCAAATCAACACAAGCACTTTTAAAAAGGAAAATCAGCATCATTCCATCTAGCCTGCAGACCAGGCAACTTTGGTAGAGAAATGAACATCTTGGAGACCGTCCGTGCCAGAATTTGGACCCTCCATGAGTTTGCTCTCCCATTCTCTCCCCTTATTGCAGAGCCCCCGCGCGGGGGCACGAAGAGAAGCGCCCAGACGCCCAGGCAGAGACAGGCCTTCTACAAACAGGCACGGGTACAAATAAGCACAGATGGTACAATAATTTTCCCGATCCAAACGTAGATATCGGAAAAATAAGTGGCGTGGGCATGAGCAAGGTGTTGGTGGCCTTAATGTCTGTAATGCTAAAACTGACTTCCCATGCAATAACAAAACACAGAGAAAAATCTCACTTTTTAGAATAACTTGGTGAGTTTGCAGAGCAGAGTATAAGCTGGTGTTTGAAACAGCAGGAAATGTGACCTAGATTGCTGAGGGAGCTCTACCAGTCCTATGTTCTTACACTCTTCTTCAAAACTGAACTAGAGTTTGAGTTACAATAATGTCTGCTCTTCTGGTGTTCTTAATTAAAAACCCTGGGAGAAAGAGAAGAAGAAGAAGAAGAAAAAAAAAAGGATCACCTGAATCCCAGGTGTCTTAAATCCAGCTTCAGTTCTACAACTAAACTTTAGCCTTTATGCCTTTTGTGCCAATAAATAGAGGAATTCGCAGCTATTTCTGCAATATGCAGAGGTGGGCAGAGAGTGGGTCGAGTTAAAAATTACAAGCAGAATTTGTACTTCGGAAAGCCGCGTTGTTTGTGCATTTTCCAACTAAGTTGGATGCTGAAAACAGTTTTCTACATGAATATCTTAGAGCAGAAGAGTTTTTCCCCTTCTGCTATTTAAAATACATTTAATTGCTAAAAATTGCTAAATTTTTGCATAAGAGAACACTGCTGGTATAAAAAGGTAGCTCAAGCAGCTGTTTCAAAAAATCAATACAGAATAAAAATACTGAAGATGGAGCCTGCATTTTATCACGTTCATTGAGGAATGAGACATGCACAAACCACAGCACAATATTCATTTACAATTCTATTAAGTGAATAAATCTAATAAATGGACTGAGGAAAAGCAAAGACGGGAGCAATGAGAGGGGGTCAATAATAAAATCAAACACGTCAGATGAGGGGTTTGTCAACAAGGCAAGGCTATTCGGTGTCTCTCACACAATTATGTGCATTTCTGGGTGCCAGGCTACGCCGGCTCCGTCAGGAGACACCAAGAGCCCCAGTGAAGATGCTGGCTGAGTGTCCACGGCTTTCGCTGAAACAGCTTGCTCAGCTTTATTGAGATATTTGGGTGTTTGCAGAATTCTTTATGCAGAAATCGGGCAAAAGATCCTTAACCTGGGCGTGGCATTTCCCACTTATCACCTGCGCTGGGTCTCTGCTCTGCAGACGAAGTGTCGCTGAAGTCCCTCATTTCCCTCCCGCGCTTGCAGGGCTCAGTTTAAAAGTTATTTCTAAGAACACAGGAGCCATTTTTACAACCACAGGTCACTCGGGGATATCTCCGTGCTTTCTGAGGCTTGCCCCAAGTTCTGTTTCAAGATCAGGTTGCATCTACGGGCAGTGACCCAGCAAGCCTGGCTCCGGGAGGGGACAGGGAGCGTGGGGGTCCCGTGTACCCGAGGCAGAGGAGTGTGGGGCCAGCCACGGCGGGGCATGTCACAGTGGGGCATGTCACAGCGGCCTCTGTCGTCTGCTCTGGAAGCCGGGATGTGAACATAAGGTGGGAGGTTTGCAGGCACTGCCTGCCAAAAACTCCATAGAGAACCGGCACGGCCGTGCTCAGACGCGCTGTCCTTGCCCGTGTGGGGTCTCTCTCAGTGGCCTTGCAATTTCTAAAGCAACACCTAGCTTTTGGTTAAAAGATAATGAAAATGGGAGTTTTACAGATGTTATTCCGAGCCCGGTGAGCTGCCGTGAGCTGCAGGTGCCTGCTGAGGCTGACACACTGGGGAGATGCCCCCTTTTCTTTTCTGCCAAAATCTTGACTTCTGAGGAACGATGTATTCACTTGCCTTTTATACAAATTGAGGACAATTTACTTTGCTTCCTAATTTTGCTCCATTTGTTTTCTTTCCATCTGTCCCTCACTCAGGACCTGACCTAAAAATAGAAAAGGAGATCGTGTCCCCTAAGAGGGGAGAGGGATCCTGACAAATGTTTCCATAGCCGTAGTAAAACAGTACGCAACCATCAGCCGCGTATGTTATTCACAACAAACTGCCTGATTTATTCTTTATTTGTCCCGAATAAATGCAGCTTATATATTGGCAAACATTTGTTTTAGAGCTACCGATTGCATCGCTGGGGATGGAAAGTTCTCGCTGAAAAGGGCATGTCTGGGGAGCGCTGCTGAGGCACCGTTTTTCGGAAGGTTTCCATTTTCTGGGCGTTTTAAAGAGCTGCAACCAAAATAATTAATTTTACATGCAATGAGGGCGATCCTCTGGTTTGAGGGTATAGAGGATGTAGCAATAGATGGGTGGTCACTGGATGTTTTTGCGAATGGGAATCTTTATACATAGCTATAAATTAAGTCTGGGGACGTATTTGACACCGGTTGACAGGCGCGAACCCCCACAGCTCATGGGGAAGCCCCCCAAAACACCCCAAGTCCTGCAGGAGCTCCCCGCGGAGCACCCAGGCACGCAGGGGGACGAGGTGGTGAAAAGCTGAACAGCTGTTGCCCATGTTCAGCCTGTTCTGTGGATAAACAAAGATTTAATTTTGCAGTAATGTTTAAACCAGCATCTTTAGAGTGAACATATGTTTATACTCATTATGCATATGTTTATTAGAGCCGGTCATAATGTTTTGACAGAAAAGTCCAATGAGAAAATGCAGTTTTGTCAAAACTGAAATGTTTTGCTGGATTGTTTCAATTTCTTCTTCTCAGTAATAGTAAAATATTTAACTTCAAGACAGTAAACATTTTGCTTTAATTTTCCTATCACAGTAGAATATTATATTTAGCGTAATGCTTCCTTATTATTGAAGCAAAACATCCCAGTGTTTCTGATTAAACGCTTTGGCAAGTCTGCTTCTCCAGAGTTTTTTTTTTCTATTATTATTATTATTTTTTAAACATCTTTTATGCAGAATTGGAACCATTTCCAAAATTTAGCCTGCCCTCTCCTGCAGAGGGGAATAGGGAAACAGCAGCCCAGGGTGTCACTGTGGCACCTCCACCTGTTGGAGCACCCAAGACAGGAGCGAACAACCCCCTCAGACAAAGCTTTCCTGAAATTATTTTCCCTGCTTGAGATAAACAGTTTTACCAACTCTCACGGTTTTATCAGAAGCCTCCTGCTCTCTGTTTTGTTTCTGAAGCCAGCTCCCAGGATCTACTGATTTATACGAACGTCAAAATGAAAAAGGAAACACAGCCATCAACAAGACACATACATTTCTGGCCATTGTGGTTTTTGAATGAAAATAATCTAAAATATGAACCAAGAGGCTCAGAAACCAGAAGTCAAACAAAAAGAGCCCAAATGTATCACTTTTGAAAAGCCTTATGTTTTTTCTAAGTCAGTCTCATGATTTTTCTTGGCTCTAAAAGAGTATTTCCAAGGATCAGAGGCTGACAGTATTATAATCTTCCTTCTGTTTTGCCCAATGCATGTTGTGCTTCGGATTTTTCTTTTTCTCTCTACATGCTCCATTTTCTGTTGACTGAAGCAGAGTCCTGCGACCGCCAAATTAACCTCTTCTGCTACTAGAAAAGCCCATTTTACAGAAAGTCTAGCCTGCTTATTTCCCCCGTATCAGAGGAAAAATAAATCCCTATTTTTGTGCACTAAGTTGCATCACTTCGCTAAGACCTGACCCTAACGAGGGGTGGGAAAAGCACCCGGAGCTGAGTCCCAGGAGCAAAGGACAGGCGGAATAAGGTGGTGGACGCAGCACAAATGAGAGAGCTCTGGCAAGGAAAATGCAGCATGGTGTGAAGGTCTCGCAATTGCCTACCTTCAATTTTATCAGCAATTACTATAGTGGAGTGCATAGGACTCATTTAATTTTTGTCTGTATACTAGATAGAAGCCTTCAGTAAATGCATGACAGCAGCTTTTTGAAGAAAGAGCTGTCTTTGTCCTCTTTTTCATAGTACTTCACACTGTAAGGCAGAGCAAGCTCACAATTTGCTACACTCTAAAGAGCGAGGAAAACAAATATAACTCGTGGTAAAAACCCTGAAGAGTAATGCAGGCAGAAGGAAGGCAGACAGCACAATACCTCCGCTGCCCCTCAGGACCCCCAGAGCCATTGCGCACAGGCAGCGTAGCCCGGCCAGATCACCATTTACATCACAAGAAGTTCAATTATTTCCTAGAAGTCTGCAATCCGAAGAAAACAATGGAGAGAAGAATAGCATCAGAAACTTAGACTCACAGAATGGTTTGGGTGGGAAGGGACCTTAAAGCCCACCCAGTGGCACCCCCTGCCCTGGGCAGGGACACCTCCCACCAGCCCAGGTTGCTCCAAGCCCCGTCCAACCTGGCCTTGAACCCCTCCAGGGATGGGGCAGCCACAGCTGCTCTGGGCAACCCGGGCCAGGGGCTCACCCCCCTCACAGCCAAGAACTTCTTCCTCACATCTCATCTCAATCTCCCCTCTTAATTTAGTCACTACAACAACATTACATCTTGAAGGTGCTATGAGTTGACTAGCACTAATAAAATAATAAAAAAAATAGGAGATGCCGTAAAGTTCTCCGGCTGTACTTAGTTGGATGCTCTCTTGTCTGTAGCAGTCAAAAACCCACTAAAAACATAAACTAATCTATTCTAGACATACTAGAAGAAAGAAAAAAAAAGCCTTAAATACCACTTCCCCACCCACCCCTCACACCTGCTGGGACATTCCCAGGTGCCTGCACTGATAATGCAGATGGCACCCAGCTGGTAGGGCTCTCCTGCAAGAGTTTTAAAGCACATGGGCCAGGGGGGTAGTCTGGCCGAGCTGCTGGAGCTGCTGGAGCTGCTGGAGCTGCTGGAGCTGCTGGAGCTGCTGGAGCTGCTGGAGCTGCTGGAGCTGCTGGAGCTGCTGGAGCTGCTGGAGCTGCTGGAGCTGCTGGAGCTGCTGGAGCTGCTGGCTTTGTTTGCTGGAAAAGTTGCTGAGGAAGAAGGTGGCCTGGAGTTGTTCTTTTTTTCAGCTGGATGAAGCACCTGCCCAGAGTAAGTCCTTATAAATTTTTATATATTTACGAAGGCTTCTAAGTCTTTTTAAGCCTCACTTTCACAAGTTCAGCTCAGTTCCTTTTGCTCTGTGGGTCAGCTCGTGTCCCGGTGTTTCTTTTATTGTGCAAATGGAGCAGAATGGTCCTGTTTTCATTCGTTTTTGTTTGTGACGCAGGAATGTGTCTGAACTTTGTAGAAGGCGTATTCTTGTTTTGCTTGTGGGGTTAGTGTTTGCCATGTATTTTGTGCTTTTGTAGAGTCAAAGCTAGCTATGGATTGCAACTGCTTCAGTACTGCTACTAGGTTGGAGTCTATTTAGTAAAAAACCAGTAATCTAGCTTTGCAGTCTTTTTATCTTCTAACTTTAAGGATGAAACGAAGCGTTTATTAAACCTTTTGGCTTATTGGCTGTGTTTACTTCTTGTATTGAAGAAGGTTCTAGAGAAGGGCTCCCTCCCTGCAGAGCATGTGGGGAAGCGAGTGCCTGAGCAGCAGCACGGGACAGCCCTGCTCCTGCGGCCCTGGGGCGTTGCGGGGCTGTAGGGCATCGTCTTGCTTCACTTTCCCGCAAAAAAAGAGAGGAATGGTATGTATAAATGCAGCTGTTCCTAGGAGAGTTAAAGTTGATAAAATATTTTAGAGGCTGTGAAGTCGTGAGAGTTAGCTGGAGATACTGGCGGGAGTCTGGTAGTGCTCTGAAGACTGCGGTATGCTAAAACTGGGTTAGCAACCTTTATGAACGAAAAAAAAGAGAAGTTTCCATGTGTGTATCTGTGCTCTTGACGTGACAGTAGTATTTTAGTTTTGAAGCTAGTTACCATCTGTGCAATGGGGTTTGGATGAGAAGGCTTTTAGTAACCTGATAGTCTTGAACATAAAGCATTTTATTTTCCTTGCTTGAGGGTATATAAGTTGAGAGGAACCATGTATAACCAAGCAGCTAGAGATAAATTTAGGGATGTGTGTATATATATGTGTGTGTATATATATACACACCCACTATTTTCAATACAGTGACTGTAATGATAGTAGAACATGTGGCCTTATATCCGTTTAGGGCTTGCTTCCAACTATCATACAAGTGTATTTTTTAACCTGACCTCTTTGTCTTTCTCCTCTTTCCCCCTTTGCCATATAAAACTTGGCTTGAGGAGCGTAGATCTCAATGGGGTTATTTCCACTGCCTGCAGTGGGCTCTGGATCGGACCCAAGGGGAGGGTGAGCAGAATAGAATAGGTCCCTGGTGGGCAGGGTGTGAGCTGTTTCCTCTCTTTCCTAGCGATGAACAAAGCACAGCCTCCTCACCTGCTTGTTTTTGCTCTTGTGCTCCCGCAATTCAATAGCTATTGTCGAGCCCTAAGCCGGCGGCACGCGAGCTCTGCCTCCAACCCTGCAGATGGGCAGAGCAGTCGGGGTGTTCGCATGGCAGCAGCTCTCCAGGTGGACCTTTATTTGAGGCCGAACGAAGCCCTGAGAAATAACTGCCCCGAGCTGCTGCAGTGGTGTCCTAGCTGAAATCTCAGCTTTCCTTCCTTGGGGTCCCCCGCTTCTCTGCGACATCCTTCCTGGGCGCAGGATCCCAGTGGGTTGCTTGGGCCATGCAGAGTTTTCCCTGCCTCAGGACTGTTCTGCTTCCAACTGTTTTAAGTATTCTTTTTGGTAGAGCTTGGTTCTGGATAAAGCTCTTGGTTCCTACGCCTCCTTTTAGGCACGTGGATAGTGCAAGCAAAGTGCAAAACCCATGCAACAATTGGAAGAAAGGTTAAATTCTAGTTTTTTTCATAGCCTTGGAATAAGGAGAAAAAAATCACTGCAAATGAGTGAATTTATTAGGGTTTTTGAAGGCTTCAGCTAGCCTCTTGTTTCAGTTGTCTTTGCTTGAATCTCTCTCTGCTTTGGGAGAGAAATTGCGTCGTCAGGAGGGTACATGGCTCACTGTAGCGAAGCCAATGCATTGAATGACAGAGCAATTTGATCAAGTTGACTTAATTGAAATTGTGCATTGACAGCATAGGGGATCTATCTCCAGTGCTGTACGGTTCAATTTGGACGCGATCCTGACAATTGGAATGTGTTCAATACCCAGATTGAATGCTCGGTCAGGGTTCTGTTAACCACTATAATAAATACTTAGTTAGGTACAGATTGTTAAAAGTAAATAGTGACAGAGATGTATTCAGAAACTGCTTCTCTCTGTCCTGTGGTCAGACTGGTATTAAAACAGTGATTCCTTTTATTTCATGCCAGAGGATTACAGATGCTGCCTGAAAAATACCTGTTTCCCGCTGTGGTGTTGCCTGCTAACCTGGGGGAGGCTAGAAAGATGCAGAAATGTGATCGGATGTTTATGTCTGATTAAATCTGACCGCAATTCCTGAAGGCTTACCCTCTTCTTCATCCAGTTACTCCACGTTAGCAAATGTCCTGCTATATGTTTGTCGGAGCGTGTAGATCTGTGTGAAATTCTGCAGCAGCTTTGCTGGCGAGGCACTTCATCTGTTAGGAAACTAAGCATGTAGTTACCAGTTGGCATGTTCAAAATACTTCTAGCTACAATTTAAGTTACTCATTTTGGAAATTTCATAGAATATTCCTGAACAGATCTTCAATTACAGTATTTAAGATCAGCGCTTTTGTAAACAACTTCTGATTATCTTTTTAATTCATGTGAACGTGATTTCAGCAGTTGTGGTGCAGATCCCAGATGTCTCAATTTTTTTCCAATAAGATGACCTATACTTTTATGGAAATACATATATAGGTTTGTGTATATGCGTGCATGAGATCACAAAGCACGCTGTTCCTTGCTTTACCCTGCCAGGGACTCGGGTCCTCTTGGCCTATTATTTGTAAGGTAGGAAGTCAGGGGGTTGTTTGCTTTTTCACTTATAAACAGAGCTGTATGAAGCAAAACAAGTGACAGGCAGCAGCTGAGGAATTTGAAGGTAGCCAACTGCTCACATCTCATGTAAAGGTCGGGATCCAATTAGCTAGGCTAATGTGTTAGCCAGTGTTCCCCTCTGGCAAGGCTGAGTTGTTCGCATCACGTAATTCTTTACAGTGGCTGGGGCCTCTTGTTATCATTGCTGAAGAATAAGACAAGGCATTTAGAATGCTTTTCCTATCCGTTCCTCCTGCTGTGAGTACATCGTACAGGGGGTGATTTCCCAGATACCTACAGATAGGAGTTTGAGAGCGCACTCATTGAGCAGTTCCCGCTCCAGCCATGAGCAGTGACCTCTACCAAGATGTCATCTGCAGGTGTGAAAGGATGCCCAAGAGAGGGGCAGGACAGCCTGAAGTGAGCTGACCCCCCTTTTGCCTCTGGATGAGCTCCTTGGCTGTGCCCTTAAGGCTTCCTGGAGGCTCTTTGCTATCCCTTGCTCCAAAGGTGGAAAGCTTAAAAGTAAGAGAAGCAGCTGGAGACTGTTGCGTGGCATCCTGTGGTATAATTTAGGATGAGTGGGACAGCATGTTTGCAGAGGCTCTTCCTTAGCATGTTTGTAACAAAGCACTCTTCTTTCAGGCTTTCAAACTGCTTTGGGATTGGCAAGAGCTGGGCACAGGGTGGAGGTTTAGCAAGAACAGAGTCAAGGGCCAGTGCGTTTGACTATACCTGTAAGCGGGTTTTATAGCTGTCAAGTCTATACTAAGCATAGCTCGCTATAAAAGAGTACGTTTTCAGTGTAGGATAGAGATGCAGAGATGTTAATATAGATGGCATGTTCTTGGAAGGAAATCAGTAGTGAGACTGGAGCAAGAGGCCTCTTCCAGATCAAAAAATGGCATAGGTAACTCATCTCTTGTATGCATAAGGCTTCGAACTCCTGCACTAATTTAATCCCTGTAAAATATCAAATCACAAAATACTACCACATAAAAGGTTATTAGGCTTTCTAATATGGACACTGGCCGCAGGTATATGCGGCTATCATGTTTTAAAGTAAATTGGGGGCCTTTAGAAAACAAAATCGCTGTACAGCAAGGTGCAGGCTATCTGTATAGCCTTTCTTCTGTGGCATCAAAGGACCTGGAGCACTGACATTTCCCTATCTAGGGGCTTGAGGGTCCTCTCTTATCAGAGGTTCTCTCTACGGTTATTTCCAAAACCAATTAATCTGTCCAAATAACCTCACATTTCCCCACTTCTAATCACTTGCTTTAGTAATTTTTTGGCATTTTATGAATTTATATAGACAATGCCAGGACAATAAGAACCTAATGTTCCTGGAACGCTACTGGTTCTCGCTGTGATTTTCTGTCTTGGCCAGTTGTATAAGAACTGGATACCTCTTGAAAAATGGTATAAAATAAAAATGCTGAGGAATGAGTAACACTTCACATAATTTGCAGAAAGGCTGAATTAATGTGACTGACCATCAACTTGGCTTTCTCCCACTTGCACAAAAATTACTGCGGTGATTTTCATCCTCTACCACGCGGAGACCTCAGCTCAGCATGGGAAAAGATTCAAGAGCTGCTTCTCCAGCTCAGAGGCTTGTCTCTTCTCTGACGTTTAAAGTAGCATGTGCACCTGACCATCCACCAGCTACGTCTGGTCCTCTAGTTTAACTCTGGTGTAACTGTGGCCGATTTTCGCATTTCAGAACAAATTAATAAATGTAAATGCTGTTTTCAGAGTGGTTTGGGTATGTGAGAACCTTTAAGAATCAAAAATCTGAGCCTACGCCAGCTGCTAATGTTTTTTTTCCAGTTACTTTTCACAGTAGTGTGAAACCTGTCGCATCAATTTTACACACCTAACTGTAAACCTCAGCATCTTTAAGTACAGAAAACGTAGTGCAATGCTGGATGAATAAGCAAATAAGTCTTGCAAAAAGCAAATAACTCTTTTTCCAAAAGAAATCTGAGACCTGCAGAGTGCTCTTAAAATATTTACTGTGTAACTGACAACTATGACAAAAGAATGGTTACATGAAGAGAAGATACATTTTGAAGTAATTGTGCAGTAATGTGTCTGGTGCCACTGGCACACTTGAGGTAGGGAAATGAGTGAATATAAGGTAATGGGGTAGACCGGAGCAGTGCTCTGCTGTGGATAATGCAGCCTGTTAATCTTTTTTTGATTAAAAAAAAAATCTGCTTGTTGGAAACCAAATTTTTGAGTTTCACTTTGTGGTGGAACCTCAGGTATTTGTACAGTGCTTGCGTTGATGGGTAGAGTCTGATCTCAGCTCATTGATGTGCCAAACTCTGGGCTTTCGTAGGTGCACAAGGAAGTAAACCACTGATGGATGGAGAGGTATTCTGTGGAACTTCGTCATCAGAAATTTGCAGCCTTCATAGATTTTTATGTGGCTTGTGCAGCTGGCATGGTAGGTGGTGAAAGGATTGTGTTAAAGGCTGTTTCACTGGGTTTGGAATGGTCGGGTTTTGCTGATGGACATATTGTCTCTTCAGAGGTGGAATCTGGAGAATTGCTCCCTAGATAATCTGGAGAATGACCAGTGACGCACAGAACTCTTTGAAGGATCCTGTTAGTTGGTCTGTAATAATGAAGCTATTGATAATTATTGCAATGTCCTTTGGCAATGATATTCCATCCTCAACAGAAGTGCATCTAATGAATAGTAGGGTTAGAACCTTAGCAAGCATAGGTGAAGGCTAGAGAACGCTTTGGAAAACAAGAGTGTCTTTTCACTAAATTAAAAACAAGTATTCTCTTCTAAAAATAATAGAATAAAGGATTTATAGAATGAAGGGTTTGTTTTGATTCAGCTGTTCTGTGGCCTTATTTTAGTCATTTGACATAAAATAGATTTGAGTGTATGGACTCGTGGATGACTCATCTGAATTCCATTTTGAGAGCACAAAGAGCTCGATGTAATTGTGTGGAGAATCTGGGTAAACATCAGGTCTGGCTGAACCGGAGCAGTCGGTCTAGGTAAATGTAACTTACAGTGAACAAAAGGTCTAGGCTTCATCCGTGCATTCCCATTAACACTTGGGGTGGCATATTGGATTCCCCTCTAGCTCTTATAAATCTGTGTTGGTCATGTGCGCACATATACACGCGTTTTGCTTTCAGATACCTGGATGACTCCGACTAAACAAGAATGTTGACGGGATGATGTGTACTGTGGTAACTCATTTCACAATAGTAAAACAAAGATATTGGTAACAAAAGCACAAATAGCCAAAAGTTGCATCAGCAAGCTAAATAAAAAAAAAAAGCATTATCCTTAAAAACATAGACCCTTCTGCTCTTTATATGATTTTGATCAAACTAATTTGAACCAGCTTTCAGCAGCAGTTTTCCAAAACTTCTCTTTTCCTTCCTGGGAGCGTATCGAGATCTTCTCAGACATGGGAGGCGCTCTCGGAACAAGAGCTTCTGCTTTATAGCAGTAGTCTGCGTAACAGATGGAGAAGGAAGGGAGGACACGAGCAGTTGTAGATGGAAATGCGAATAGGGACGTAAGAGACCTCGTGACCTGTTCTCTGCAGATTTGTTTGGTTTACCTCAAATCATTACCTATATAGATTGCGCTGTGTGGAGAAATAGATTCAAGGTCCAACTTCCACGGAGGTGTCATCTATTTTTAAACCGCACAGATGGCACGGGCCCCCTGTCTAGTGCTCTTCTCCCTGTGTGTAAGTTCAGGGCTTGCCTGGAGCGTCACCCTGGCAGAGCATGGACCGAGCTGGTGTGCGTTCGCACCGAGCTCCCCACACACGGCACGGTCTGTGGCAGGTTGGGAGGCGAGGGCTCGTGGGTCTGGGGAGGTCGGTCACCTGCGGTGGGAGACAAATGTCTCTGTACACTCGCTGAGGATTTAACGAAGCTGCGTTGTTAAAAACAGTTAGTTTTCCTCCCTTTTTAAGGTACATCGGTTGGTAGCTCTGGGACTTCATTTGGCTCTGGTTTCAAACCACTTTTCTAGAATGCACCCTAAACACTTCAAAGTCCAGTTAGTATGTGCGTTAGTTTTTGTGCCAGCGTTCTGCAGTTTTGCTCAATTCTCTCCATTTTCTTCGTGCTTTCTGGAAATGGTGGAAGGTTTTTAATTTTTTCTTCTTTTTCTTCTCCTCCCTTTCAGCCACTCTCAGTTCTACAGCAGGTTCAGTTACAGCTGTCCCTCAAAGCTACTGCATGAGATATTTTGCATACGGAATATTGATTTTGCAGCATTTGCTGGGACTGATGTTCAGATAATGCAATGCCACTGGTCAAAAGATATGCTTGTTTTTCTTTAACCCTTTACAGGCTCATTTATTCAGTGCTTGCTCAAGAAAAGGTGTTAAATGTGAGATTTGCTTTCTGGGTCAGCGTAAGAGAACACGCTGTACAGCTTGCTGGTGCATTTAAAGAGCACTTCATGCTCTGGAGAGTACATGGTGCTCGCGGGTGGTTAGCAGTGTATAGTGTTACGGGCGGGATTTCACTGAAGGAAATTCTACAGCAGGATAAAGGAAAGCTTTTATCCATTTAATGTGGGGAACATAGCTAGCTTTCATTAAAACATGTCTAATTTAAATGGCAACGTTTCACTCCCTACAATTACTTTACGGCTCTGTTCAAAGTGCATTAAGATTATAAAACATGGGAAGATTATTTGAATATTTTTCAGGTCCTGTTCGGACTCTTTTTGTGGTCAACCATTTCAATTCCCGGCACACTTAGGACCTCTTCAGAGGCTGATGAGAACTAGATGTCAGTCTAGTACCAACTGGCATTACTGGGAGTTATTGCTACAGGCGCAGCAAAGAGATGCTGCGGGGAAAACTGGCTTAAAGCAAAAGTGGTGATGATGGGCAGCACAAAAGTAATCGGTAAAGCGTAGATATATGCAACTAGCAAAGACTTTTTTAGAAAACAGTTGGAGACTTGTAACCTCATTATCTATTTGGATTAGATGGCCTGTCTTGTTGCCTTTGTCCTTGTCTCAGAACAATTGATCCTCCAGAAACTCTTCAGCTCCTATCACGGTAGATGTGAAATGCTTCTGCTGGGTTGGCGTGGGTCTGGTACGGGAAAGGTGCCTGAAAACTTGGGATTGGAGCTAATCCTGACCTATTTGGGTTTGCAACAACTGGTCTGGAAATGTGAAATCAGCAGGATTTCTTCTCCTGGAAAGGAAAATGTGTTTGAGAAGTTTAGAAACAAACTGTTCAATTTAAGTTATCCTTCCCTGTGCACCGCTTGCCCAGCCGGACATTTGTCTTTATCCCCATATGAGCGCTAATTTGTCATACGGAGGCCCAGTAAGCGTTCCCTTTGGATGGGAAGGATGACAGGGAGGAACACAGACAATGGAGAGCTGTTTGCTGTGGCAGTGCACCCCGTTGGCACTGGGGGCTGGTGAGGATGGCTGTTATCCTGGGAAAACTGCTCCAAAGATGGGTTTGGGAAAACTTAAAACATATAATAAAACCTGTTATTTTTGTTCTGAAGTATGCATTCCGTATCTATAGAAGGGATAGCTCAGTGGAAGAGTTCCTCAAATTTCACTGGGTTCAGTGCTGTTAAACTCTGCCAGAAAATACTGCGCTGAGCACTTGTATTAAAGCACAGTCAGCTTCAGAAAGCATTTTGTTCTCGGGTAAAACTAAAGCAGGGTTTTTAGCCTAACACTGGTATTTAATATGTCTGCAAAGTTGCACTGAAAATGTCAACTTCAATTTCGAATTAAATGATGTTATACCGTCAAATTTCTCCACCTGCTAAAATGGGCAATGCAGATAAGGTACCGTTTAAAATGATTTTCTTCAGCAGGGCAGAAGAGGTCAGCCTGGGACTAGGGGAGCCTGCAGAGTTAGCCTTGGAAAGCTGTCGGGCTGCGGAGCTGGGGCATGGCTGTGTCTAGAAAGCGAAACCGTCTCCCACCATCAAGTATTCATCCTGAAAGAAGGAATGTTTAGCTTTAAAAAACGGTGATCGCATTGGTATTTATGAAATATAGTTATAAAATACGAATACGTTTTGGAGACTCAAGCCCTGAGTGTTTCTCTAACTGTGCTCTTAATGCTTTTGTTAACATGCCAGTGTGATGAATGGAATATCTGGTTTGCGATTCACTTGAAACCATCAGTTTTCTCCCTGCCCGTTCACTTGGCCAAAGGCGCGTTGGTTTCCATCAGGCTGGCTTTCCAACCAGAGATGCCATAGGGTAACTTCTTTGTACACTAAAACGACAAGGAAAAGTACTGCAGGAAGACTGACGTTTTGTGTATGCTGCCTGCCTTTTTCAGTTTAGCCTGCTCTTTTCCCTGCTATAAAACCCCTGAGGTGCATGGACACGGTGAGGATGGAGTCACTGGAATATCATGAGCCAAAGATGGTTTTAGTGAATGCAAACCACATGGGACTGCACTTCAGCTGGTGCGTGCAAGCAAGTGCGCTGATACGAGCAGATTCTAGACATCATCTTGCAGTACCACATCTTATAAGTTCTTGAGCCTTTACCATGTAATTTGAAGGTCTGAAATACGAGGAAAGAACGAACTTGGAGCATTATAGCACAGGACTGATGTGACTGTTACTTGAAAATCGCTCAACAGGTAGCGCTGCAATAGGAACGCAACTCGTGCTGTCTCATGCACAAGGCTCAAACAGAACTAACTTTGCCAAAGCTTAAAAGAAATCAAGTTAATGTGATGTTAATCAGGATTTTGGCTTTCAACATGTGTAAAGGACCATCTTGCTTAGCACTGACTTATCTCAGTGAGGGAAATCTGCTGGAACCTCTTTCTATGTAGAGGCATTGCTGCCTATGTGAAGTGCTGGCAGGAGCTAAAGGTTGTTTTCTATCAAATTTAACTGTCCTCTAGGAATATGCCTAGAAAAGACAGGTCTCTCAAAATGTGACAGGCTTCAGTTTCCATTCCTGTGTAAAGCAGAGCTGTATAAGCAGCAGGAGCGTTTGCCTTCGACTGTCAACTGTAAAGAGAATTTCTCCAAAAACCTGTGGTTATGGGTACCTTCTAAAACATTTGTTTATGGTGCTACAACTAATTAGTTGCAGAATAAGTAGGGTGTGTTGACTCGTCCTCCAAATATCACTCCAATTGTGAAATCTTTCTAGAAATTATGAAAGAATTGACTTCCAAGAGTAATATCACCTTATCACTCAAAGACAAGTCCTTACATATGTATGTGGGGAAAAATAGTTTTCATTTTATTTCATAATTAAAGATCCAAACTTTGTTAAATCAAAGAAATAAAGGAGTCTTCTACTGAGCCCTTTCCAGCATTAACAGCACTGTAGAGCTGGTTACTTTCTTTAAACATCTGGATCTGAACCTAAGACCTCATTAGTAATAACTCTGTCTAAACTGCATTACAAGTTGCTCCGAGTAAGGAGGATTTATCTTGCTTTAATGCAACTAAAAGAATAGGCTATTGCTACTCAACAGTTAATGAACCAGTAAAACCTGTCTAAACCAATATATAACTGATTCCTCTCTGCTGTGTAGTTAGCTTTGCCCAGAGTGATGCTCTCCAGCTGTGGAGGAGGTTGAGCTATAACCTCATTTGATTCTGTTTTTGCTCTTCCCACCCTATCTCAATGTGGAAGGCCAACAGGAGAGAATTTAAGGTCCATTACTTATGGCAAAAATAGTAAGACGTGTTCATCTGCTAATAGCCTGCAGCACGGTAGCTCATGGAGGTACAAGTGGGCTTGGGGATTCTTGCCTGGCACTGGTGTGGATAAGATGCAGCCCTGTTCAGTGGTGGTTGAAAACGGAAGGGGTAGACTGGCTGGCAGAAAAGTTTTATGGGCAAATGGGGCTTGATCATGATTAAAGATGCCTTCCAGCAACCCCTGGTGGTTGCAGAGTGGCCTGTTTGACCCCAGCCCTGCCACCTGTTTGTCTGGTGTTTCTGCAAGAAGTTAGTGCTCCTGGAGGAGGGTTAGCAGAAGTGTAAGTGGGTTGTTTCTGCAGCCATCAGGCCTGATAGCTTAATCAAAAAGTGATTAAAGTTAATGTGCCAAGTGTTCAGTTGTATTAAGGCCAGTATTGTCTATCTTCTTTTTTTGCTGTCATTCACAAGAATGACCCTCCCAAGCCCAACTTACGTGAACTGAGCTTGTGTCTTTCCATACTCTTTGGAGGGGGGGGAAAAAAAAATAAATTACAATGTAGTGCTAACTATTCAGCCTTCAGTAATTATCAATGCACGGTACTGACAGTAATGGAAAAGAGCCACTGAAGAAGGGATGGTGAGATGACGGCTCTTTTGGCTTGCTGTAGCCACTGTGCAGTGCTTAAGTGTGTAGCTCGTATTTGCTGTGTATGTTTGGAATCAAGTTCAATCTGCGTGTTAGGACTGTCTGAGATTGCTCTTTAAGTCCCCCGTCTTGGATTTAGCTGGCGGGTGGGGGGGAAAGGGCTAGCACAAATAATATTAAAAGCTGCTGGCTCTCTCCAAGGCAAAACTTGCTGACCCTTTTAAAATAAATTGGTTTCAGCAGACAGCTGAGCAGGTAAGAGGTGGCATTCCTGGACGAGTTAATTTTCTTTTTAATGTATTTAAGTTATATTAGTATAATAGCCTGCAGAGCTATTAACTGATGATTATAAAATGCCACAGCCATTAACTTACAGTACATCTGAAGGTATTGTATTTATTTGCCTGTCGGAGTTAGTCACAGACTAGTCTGGCTCCTCTGTGTGCGATGGGAGGTTCACTTCTTACTCTTCCCCAAATGCAGTTGGGTCCTTGGAGGCGTTCTCATGTCACACTTTGTCATCAGTCTCTGGTGTGTGGCAGAAAGCGCAGGGTGACCTTTCTGTTGCTGCTTAAGGAGGCTTTGAGCTTTCTAATGTCCCTCATCCGAGCTCGTCAATCCCATTGTGAAGATGACGTAAAAGCCCCGTGGCCCCAGGCAGTGTTCTAGCTCACAGCCACTGCTTAAGGTCATGAAAATAACCTGGGTGTTAGTCCCATGCTTGGGAGCTATAACCATCCTGAGCACGTGAAGGGATGTTACTGCACAGACTCATAAAAGTAGCCTTGCGAGGACAGAGGCTTGACAACATCATTTCCTACTCTTTCTAATATTACAACCCCCCCCGGGAATGCTTCCTTAGGACAGGAGCGTATATAGCGAACTATGGAAACGTTTTGGTTTTACGGTCTCTTCTGGTCTCTGGCTCAAAGTACTGTTGGATTACCCTGTCCCTGCCTTCAGGCCACATCTCACTCTGGGGAAGAAAAGATCTGGAGGATGTGTCCTTGGTGTGCAGAGAGGACCAGGACTGGCTGATCTGAGGGGTGGTCTTAGGCTGGGCAGGGGCTATTTGAAAATGCGTTTTTCAGAACTTCTGCTGGAGCCGCTCTATAAATGCCAGAAGGTTGTAAGGCCGCGGGCTCCTGACGGTACAACTTCACTTGAGGGTTCGGCTGGAATATGAGGAGAACATTCCTGTCTAAGCAGAGATAGCTGTAATAATAACAAAGGCAGCAAAGGCTGAGTTTGGCCAACCCAGCTGGTGTATAACAAATGTTCTTTTCTTTCAGTAGTTGTGTGCCAAGGGACTGAACAAAGTGTTCATTAATTTAATATTTTTTGCATATATTTTTGCTTCAATTTCATTTTTCTTTCGTATTTTGATAAAGGCCAGAGATTCCATGTTATATTATGAATATGGATTTGTAGCCAGCAGCTATGTGGAAAAATCAATACGTTCCCAGTTCACTCCCAGGTGTTCCTGCTAACTGGGAGGGCAGAACCAAGTGTGCTGCCAGGAATGTATTCTGCTGCCTAAAATGAATCAGGGCAAAAAGGCTAAAAACTACTGCAAGTTGAAGAAAAAAAAAATTGAGTTCATTGCATGAATTAAGCTTCAGTTAAATTAAGATGAAGTCAAATGAGAAAACCTCAGTAATGTAAGAGGAAATAATTCTTCAGAGTGAAAATTGCCTATTAAAATATCCAGGCTTGCAAGACTTCTTACACACCTCTAACAAATCGATGTAAATAAAGTCAGACACTGTGTGGCAGATGAGTGATAAATAACCTACCCTGAGGTGATCCTCATAGCTCAGCTACTTGCCTGCAGCTGAGTCTTCTAATGGAAAACATGTGAAGTGTATTTACTGGAGGAGCAGTGTAAAGTGAGAGCTAAAAGAGCACAACAAAGCTGAGAAGAGTATGGAAATAACAATGCGAGAGGTTTTTGAAAGCTGCAAACACAGACTCCGATCAAAAAAAAAAAAAATCCCTGGCTATTGTGCAAAAATAGATGATAATGCTTGTCTGCCCTGCAGTCACAGATTTCGGTTTGGACACGATGAGTTGGGATATTTCTCTAACTCTCTGAGCCAAAGGCTGTGCGTAGCTGGATTTAAAGGCACTCTGAAAGGGCCTAGAACTCTCCTTTGCATGCTGTCACATCTTGGAAAGCATGCCAGTTACTTAGTTAATTAGCAGATGACAAATTAAATGTTTGCTAAGTGAAATTGAAGACAGTTGTATTAGCAAGCTGCCCAGAATTATATCATTTGAGATAGCCCTGCTGAGGCATCACAACCCAAACTAGGTATATAAAGCTCATGTTTCATAGGGGTGGAAAAAATATTAATTTTACATTCTTCCTTCCCAGAAGATTTCATCCAACTGCCAATGTCATCAATAGGATTCCATCAGCTCAGGGTTTGATCGCCAAAGCTTTGGCTGAACTCGGTGGGAGGCTGAAGTTCAGTTCTGTGCCCTTTAGCATCTCCTAGTTGGGAACTCCCCACCTAAGACTCAGTGACACCTGGACCTGAGAAAACTTTTCAGAACCTGTTGGATTACTCCTAGAAAGAGTATTTTAAAACAAACTTATGCCAATTATACATCTGAATAGCCGCTCTCCTTCATCCATGGCAGAGTAGTAACATGGTCCTTGCTGAGCATAACTATTGCGTGCTGGATTTACTGCTCCTGTGTGGTGCTGCTGGGTATAAACACCCTCAAGGAGTGTAAGTCAAGACTATATTTTGTTCACTACTGTTGGGGTTTAGATGAAGCTGAAAATCCAGTCAGGACCCAGCTTTTTCTGGCTAGGATCTGATTTTAATTCACTTCTGTGATTCCTTCTAGTGAAAGAGATGCCCGCTGTTAATTGTTCAAACTGTGCTTAATGTACAGACCAATTGATGCTATTTATTTTGGTCGCAGTAGCCTTGCGTGCAACAAAACAAGGCTGGATTTTTATGGTGCTCGGGGTGAGCAGGTCTGTACTGTACAAGCACAGGGGCTATGAGCTTTGTTCTGTGCTGGGGGCAATATTACATTTGCAAAGCTCTTCATTTGTGCTGCAGCACATGGGATCAGAGCATAGCCCAGCGGCTGAGACTGATCTGTGAAGATTGATGCTACCTGTCCCTTCGTACAGTTGAAGTCCAGCTCTTGATCACTGTGGTTTGTAGAGCATCTTTGCACGTGAGTGTAATTCACTGCACTCTGGATTTAAGATGTAAGCTAATGACTTGTTCTGACATTGCTGTCTCTCGCTGGGCTTAGTTTCGAATACCCTGATGGTTTGTTTTTTCTGTGGGTCTTGAATAAATCAAATGGTGTAGAGCAGAAATAGGAAAAAAAAAAAGGCTGTGAAAGGGAGGACAAACAAAGAGAGATCTATCCTGCAGAACGTCGCTGCTGATGGTGCTTAAGGGCAGCTTTAGCAGTGTCTGATAGCCCCTCTGATTTATGGGGTGGGCAGCATCTTAAAAATCTTGCTCCTTCGTTTGAAAACACTTGTTCGGAGAGTCTACTCAGATGAATAAAGAGGGTGAGATTTGGCCCAGGGTTTTATCAGCCTCTATTGACTTAAAGCCTATAGAATGCTGTAAGGCTGCACTGGAAAGATAGGAAGTGAGTAAGTGGATGTTGTGCATGGATAATTGTAAGGCGTTTTTAAGAAGCCTTAAACTTTGGTCTCTTTCCTTTTTTTGGAAGGAGCCTGCAAGCCTTAAAACACAAGAGAAATGTCTCTTAGCAGAGGTCACTTTGCTGGCACCAGTGGTCATCTTCTGTTGTCAGATTTACTGCCACAAAATGGTTGGTCCGGAACGAAAATAACTGAATCTATGGGAAAACTTTAGAACAAGTACGACATTGATGCTGCTGCTGCAGCATGCTGAGGGAAGAGCATCTGTTAGTGCTGAGTAGGGCTGAAAAGGGAGAGCAGTTTAGTTTCGCTTTTTCTTTTTCCCTAGAAGGGGAAGGAAAGGGGGAAAAAAAAAGCCTGCGGTTTTTCAGTATGCCAAAACAGCCCTTGTGTGCTCGCAGCCACCGATAGAAAATGGAGTTGTGTGAATTTGTTACAGTAGGAAAAGGCTCGATGCTGCCAAACAGATGCCCAGGAGCTTTCCTCAACTGTGCCAGGAGCCGGTGCCCAGCTGGGATCCCAGCGAGCGGGGTCACCTGCGAAGGGTAAATTCCGGAGGTTATGCCCAGAGTAACTTTCCGGGAGCTTGATGGGTAGAGAATGATCCAAATCGGATTGGAGGACTGCAGGGACCTCTAATACTCTGTCAATCAAGTTGCCCTTTCATTTTATAAGCCACAGAGGCTGTAATAAGAGACTGAAAGAATAATTCAGGCAGAGATTGACCAGGCAGAGAAGGCTGGCCGGTGCCAGCGTGTTCTCACTGCACACATGGCTGCTTTAAATTCATTTATGCTCTTGTTATAGCATAGACTATTCCCCCTTCAGAGAGCTACACGCTGTCCTGCGCAATGCTCCTGCCCTGCTTCTGGTTTTACTATGTAAAACAAATCTTATTTTTACCACAGTTACTGCAACTTTTGCAAAGCAACGTGTAGAGGTACAGAGGGATTGATCGGACAGCGTTTTATTCTTGCTGTTTCAATTTTTTTATTGTATTTGGATAATATGTTTAAAATGGAGAGTGTAAAACAGAAATTACCTGGAGATAGGACGAAAATGCTTTGACGTTTTCTATTTAGCTTATAAAAAGGACTGAGTGGTGATTTAAATGCAGTCACTTTCCCTTTCAGAGGGAATTTTGGTACTTGAAGACCTTTTTAATCTGCCAGAGAATACATAGTATTTCATTGGAAGTGGAAGCCCTGCAAATTGAAATTAGAGACTGGGCACATTTTTAATGCAATTTATTGATTATATTCTGGAACAAATTGCCAAGGGCAATGAAGATACTCAAAGGCTGAGAATCTATTACCCAAAGAGAGGGATGTGTATTAGCTAAACACTAGCTTAGGCTTAGTCAAACCCAAGTACATTATTCGGTACTGTGGATGACTGATTGAAGTTCAGTCTTCTGGTGCACAGAAGATCAAATTAAATATTCTAATGTGCTTTTCTGAATATAAATTCTGTGGCTATTACCCGAGCCAACGTTGGCAGAGATGCTTTGAAAAGCTCTTGTATTTCTCTTCCTGGTCCTGCTTTCTCCAAGTTACAGCTTTGTTTTATCCGAGTATTTGTACCTAATATGCGTGCGTGCGAATACCCAGAACAAGTGAAGGAGGTTTTTCTCAGTGGCTGATGAGGACCGTGACTGCATGAACTGATTGTGCCGAAGATGAAAGAAAGTTCTTGTGACATCAGGGTTTAGCTGGAGTAAGAAAATCTCTTTACGGAAGTTGCATATTCTGCTCAGTACTTAAATGGAGGTGTGATGATGTGATAAGATATAGCTTTTCTCTGGCTAAAGACTCTTTAATTCTATCAGCTTTATCATATCTATTTTTTGTGATGCTGTGGGAAAAGGTTAGCACTTAGTTTCTTGAGCAAAGACTTCTTGAAAGCCACTTAATTTTCTTCCTTCATTCCCAAATCATTGAACACCAGTTATCATTATTTTTAATAACTATTGTCCACACGCTTAATTTTCTAACAAATGTAACAGTTACAGAGTGTTTATCGGGAATGATATTGTGGGTCAAATTCCTCACTGTGTCTTTGGGTCAGTGCAACACAACTTGAACTAAGTGGGATCTGAGATGAAGAATTGCCTTGACGGCCCTTTTCTGCCAGGCTAAACTCTGTCATATTTCCTGGAAACATTTGGTGTTAACTTAGAACTCAAGATCTCAATACATAAGCACTTCAGGGTGAGTTGAACTCTTTCCATTTTTTTTTTCCCCCCTGAAACATCAGAGTTCATAAAGCCATAAAATCCTTTTTCTCCTCTTTGCTCTGGCATCAAAACGAAAAGCCTGATGAATTTTCTATTGAACTAAGAGCAAGTTTAATGTGCTCTGATGTCATGTACTGAAAGTGCTGTGTTGTGGATGAGATCCCGTCTGCAGAAGGCCCTGCATAAGGGGCAGTATTGTGTATGCGGCACAGGGCACAATTCTTCACCCACAAAGAGAAAAAGTCAGCCGAGCCTTGGCTTGGAATCAAGTTGCAGGCGAAGCAAGTAACCCTCTCCCTTCCAGCACAGCACCCACTCGTGCCTGAGGGGTTGAATAGCGTTAATCTCATTAAATACAACTTGTTCCGTCTGGAAGGTGGGGGACGGGGAGTGTTTTGTTCAGCTGGTGACAGAAATGGGGAAATGGTTGATTTGTCAGGGCTGTCGTGGTCGGGCGCGTGGCCGTGATGCTCTGCAGCGGGAGCGCAGTGAGTGTCCACAGTCGTGCTGGGGCAGCCGCTCCTGTCTGCTCTTTCCATCATTGCTGCCGCCTTTCCAGGTAGAAAGCATTGGAGAAAATTTTCTCACTTGGTGCCTAGGATGGGAAGGGTTCCTGTTGAATTTTCATCACCTCCCTGATCTATGCATGTTGCCTTAAGGTGATCCTGAAGCTTGGCAAAAGGCAGAATATTCCATGCTTAACTTCTAGGAATTGCCCATGAAGCCAAGCTGCTCTCATTTTAAGGCTAGGTTTTCCCTGTAGTAAATCAGAATAGAGAATTACTTCCCCATAGCTTTTTGTTTGTGATTAAACAAACCAAATGGCAAAAATATTTGCTCTGTAGCATAGCAACAAATAAATGGGCTGTTTAGCAACATAACTGAAACTGATCCTTAGAATAATATAACTTTTCCCACGCAAAGAGATGATGTTGGAGGCACCTCACTAGGTAGGGTAATGATCCTGTGCTTAGACATTGCATAACAAACTAAGAAATGCAGAGATGCAGTTTTTCTCTGGCTTGTCTGCTGCTCTGGTCCACAGCCTTGGCCGTGTCGCTGTTTCTCTGTGCCTGTGCTCGTGTTTTGCTTGGAGTCATTTAGACTTTTTTAGGCTTTGAAGTGCCTCGTCCATCTCTGCACTACGCTGTGGTGGCACCTGACCTTTGTAGGTTCTTGGTATTGCTGGAGCAGATGCTGCCACAGGTTACCGCGTTGCTGTTATGATAAAACCTGGCCAGACCAGCTCAGTGGCTGCTGCTTTCTGTAACGCTTTCTACTTTCTCCTCCCGCTCTTGAGGATGTGACTTAGTCCTGGACTGGCAACTTCCTGGCTTGCCTCGGCCACGCTCACTTTTTGGCCCTGTGCTGAGGGTGTTACCCAGATCTAATTATTCACAAGCAAGTCCAGGATCTGTCTGCTATATGTGATTTAAGGGCAATTTTCAAAAGCTTTTGTCTGCTTGAAAAATCCCAGAGCACCAGCATATTTCTAATGCATACTGTCATTAAATAATAGCCTGTCAGAAGGCAAAGTTGGTAGGAAAGCCTTCCATAGCCATCGGTGCTTTGTGCTGTATTTTAAGAAGGAGATGTAATCGCAAAGCAGATCTTCGTTTCCTGTTTTTCATTGTAAATCGCTTTGAATTGGTCTTCATTGGAAAAGCAAGGTTTGTTAATGAACAGGAACACATGAGGCTGGTGTGAGGGCTTTTATTTCTCAGAATTGTATAAAGTGTGGGGAAATTCCCTTTATTGCTAGGATTTAATAAAGGAAGATGGTAAGTTCCAGCATATCAAAAAAGCTGGAAGTCCTGGATGTCAGTAAACAGATGTGCTTCATCGGTCAGCTACTGCCAGGCCAAGGACATAATCCTTTATCAGTGATTTAAACTTCCTATGGATCTCAAGCTTGCCATGAGTGTTAATTTACAGGGCTTGTTTTCAGTGATGCTTTTCACACGGCGTGTTCAGCTGGGGCTTGTGCCGCTCTCTGAAGGCAGCTGCAGCCCTGCATCCTCAGCCAGCAGAGGTCCCGTGCTGGTCCAGGTCCAGCTGTGACGGAGCTGGGATCGCAGGCACCGCTCCTCCGGGGCAACTGCAACTTCCATGTCTCTCTGGGAAAGAAAAGAAGTGGAATGTTCCCATTTCTTTCTTCCATCTCTATTTCTCACATCTTCTACATGCACGGACTTTTCTTCCTGCTTTTTGTTTACTCTAGTTCTATCTGGAAGCTTATAGAAGTGGAATAGAAGTAGGTTACTTGTGTATCTAGAGAAGTGAATTTAAATTCCAGGTAAAGCATCTTCTATAACCTAAGGCTGGGTGGCTTTTGTGCAGGCAGGCGTTTCCCTAGTTCCTTGGGGCCAGCATGACTTTGCCACGGACCCAGCTCCTGTAGCTGCAGCAAGGTGTCTGTAAGGCCTTACAGAAGGAGGAACCATTGCTCAGGCGAGCAAGCTGGGAAGGCAGGAGAAGGCTCCGTGCCTGACCTACATCTTCAGTCTGCCCATTCAGAGCTGCTACTCGGAACATGCGATGAGGGGAACATTTTGTAATGTAATTCAAAGCTTTCCTTCCCAGTCAAACCCGATTACTGGGTGTGCACTTCATGTCATACTCCCTTTGATTACTTTTTTTAATAAGAATTGGTACTGCAGAGGCTGTTCAGGATGATTTTTTTTCCTCCAAAATATATAATAGAATCATTCTTTTTAACAAGTGAGAATCCTCATTTTATGGAAAAGGGCTTTATTAAAGGGTTTATAAAAAGCTTGGGTGGTCAATTAACTGCATCAGCTTAAGCAAGCTAATGATCTTGTTGTTTGAGGGGATTTAGTTATTGATGATCACTGGCCGCACTGCTTCTTTCCATCATTCCAAAGACATTTTTTCCTCTTCCTCTTGGAAAAAAATACAGAAAGGGTGCTTGATAAAAACCAGAACTGTGCAATCAGACATGCATGAGCAAAGTGGAAGCTTTCTAGGCAAATCCCCCATGAATCACACGATGGGAAGAACTGGCATCTGCATATCTCTCTCCTGAAGTACGTTTTTAAAAATAAAAATGGTGTAGCGCCCCTTCAGCAGGAAAAGGCAGGTATGAACACTTTGGGGTTTGGAGGAGCTGAGGGTGAAGTTATGCTCAGCTCCAGCTTATCAAACATGCTGCTATCAGCCCGGCCGCAGGAGCGCAGCACCGAGCATGGACTTAACAACAGCTCCCAAATATATTGCTAAAAGCAGCTGGGAGTTAAGCAAAGGTCCTTCAGCTCAAAGGCATCTCCAGAGCCTGGCAAAGGGCTGGATGAACTACTCTGATGACAACTCACTTCAGGCCTCTTATTCTGGTGGGGGGTTTTTGTATTGCCCTCTGGTTTAGATATTTAATGGGTCTTATTGTCTTTTTGCTTTATTCCTGAATGAAAATCTGAAAGTCCCCATTCTAAAAATAGATAAACAGCAATCTTTCTGAAAGCTTATTGCTTTGTTCTCATCTAGGCTGCCTTTCCCGTGAAAGGGTGGACCAGATCATCTGTAGAGGTCCCTTTCCTCCTGGGTTCTCCTGCGATTCAGTGATCTTGTGTTGGCCAGAATTCTTTGTCGGATCTTACCTGAACATGTTAATAGCTTTGATCAAGGCCAAATCTTTTTTCTTGTAACTTTTACCCAGTCTAGGCTGAAATAATTAATTTGGAGATGATGTAAATCAGTAGCACATATGTCTTCCTAGTTCCTTTCCATCAGTGGGGATATTTGCCTTTCCTGGGCAAGCTTCAGCAGGGCTGGTATTCCTTTGTCATAAGGAGTGAATTTACTACCTCTGTTCTGTGCTGGAAATCCGGTGAGGTGTAGATCCGTAACAACTGGGATTCCTGCATTTCCTGGGGTTGATTTGACAGGAAGCTCCATCATTTACTGCCACTTTGTTACTCTGGCTTTCTACGTAAACCGCAATGAACTGGAGTGTGGAAGTGCAAGCTTTGACTTCAGGATTAATAAACCAACTTTGTTATTACTGTGTGCTGCATTCTCGCCCACCGCGTTCGCTTTCTTGGATTGCGAGGTAATTACTAGTATGTGAGGCTCCTTAGTGGAATGCTGTTGTAGCTTTTCCTTTTAACTATAATGCAAGAAGCAGATGAAAGTCTTGGTCCCTCCAGCTGCTTGATTGCTCTGAAAAACTGTAGTTTATAGAACCTCGTTTGTGCTTTGTCTATTATCTTAATAGTAGAAATCATGAGGTAGACTTAGTGTTTTATGCTGAGGGAAGAGGAATCCACCAATTTAGCTTCCCAAGTGTTTTGTCTGAGCAAAAAAAGCGTTCAACCAGTGGTCCAGGGTACTGCCATGTGGTCTGTGAAATCCTGCCTGTTCCTAGTCCAGCCTTGTTGTAGAAAATGGATTTGGAAATGATGGATGAGGATGGAGAGCGCTCTCCTACCTCCATGTTCGGCTGTAAGCAACCCTTGGTGCAGCTCATTTGGGTGGGCCACCTTGCATTGGTCCTTAACGGGCAAAACAGTCTTGCTGCCAAACTTCTGTAAACGTTTTGGAAACTTTATTTGTAACCCTTTTGTCTTTCTGTGTGGTTCTGAATGTGAAGGTGGAAGGACTGCTGCACCTGAGCCTGATATAATAGGTGATAAGTTCATATCACACTCCTTGCCGCGTCATCTTATTATCGTCTTTTACAGTTATCCATCCCCATGGCAGTTACTGGAATGCTGCGTGGCAGGGAGTGTCCCAAGGCTCTCCACAACTCTGTAGAGTTAAAGAGAATATAATAAATTGCATCTGAAAATGTCCACTTGGGGAATCATAATGATACTATGAATGTCAGTAGGAGGGAAAGAAAAAAAAAAAATCTGTGCTGTGATGTAAGAAGCAGCAGTTGGCAGCAAAACCCTTGTGAGCAGGGGAAATCTAAATAGGAGCCACTTATTAACCTTGTGCTGCTTTCTTGACTGTTTCCCAGAACATCCCTTGATGCCTCTGACTCTCTGCCAGGGCACCAGCTGTGTTCACTGTCCAGCCTCCTCTCACCCTCGCAAGGGCTGCCATGGCGCTACCAAACCCCACCCGCTGCCCCTTTCCAGGGGCAGGGGCTTTCTATGCAATGACAGCCTTAATTCAGGAGGATTTAATCGCAATTAAAGGAGCGGCTTGTGTGGTGCTCTATGCAGGCACATGTAGGCATGCTCACAAACACAAGTGCAATGGGAAAATAATTCCTGTTGCCCTACCGCTTTATCCACGTGGAATATTTTTTTTTATCTTTTGGTAATTTGTGAGAAATTTGTCACATCGTCAGCCTGCGGTAAGAGGAGTCAGAAGACTCAGATCTGCAACTGGGAGCTCTGCAACTTTATGGGAATGAGCAGGGTGAAAAAGGCTGATTCAAAGTGTAACAAGCTGACTTACAAATCTTAAGAGAATCTCTTCAAATAAAAACAATGGGAGCTTTTTCCCTATAAAATGAAAATGGGAGCAACATTTTCTGAAATTGTCATGGGAGCTTAAAAAAAAAAGATATTTGCCTTTGTAAAAGTCTGCTAGTAGCAATATGGGGTATTTCTTCTGGAAATCAAATATAATGCCTCTCTGGAGGCAACCTGCTGAGCAAGTGCTCTTACAAACTGTCCAGCACGTTATACTCGCAGAGAGGATTCTGCCATAAATATAGCCCACAAATTTCACCTTCCATCTGTGCTAACACCCTTGTGTTTGAAAGTAGGACTGTTTAACCTCATGAAGGTGACACCTAGGACATATTTGGGTCTTCGGTTCCAAGCTGGTTGTATACAATTATGGTTACTTAAAGGCTTGAGTAACACCTTGTTTTGGCAGCACTGATATTAGCACTAATTGTTCATTGAATTCCTCTGGAAACTCTGAAGGCATCCATGTTCACCCTGTCGTGATTCATTGTCTGTGTAATACTGTTCCTGCAAACAATGCAATGGGGAAGCTGCTGTGTTTTCTTTTAATAGCAGCAGCTTTTAATTAATTTACTGGAAGGAGTTGTGATCAGTCAGGCTCCATGGGGTAATGGCCACCTTCCCCATCAATGGTGGTAATGTTCCTCTTCATGCATGGATAGCTTAATCATCTCATGCTGTAAAGAATTAAACGCACCAGGAAATCCCTTACTAATTTATTTTCTTAACCTTTTCCCATTGTAGACAACAGCTTGATTATAAATGCAGATTGCAGCGCTGATGTGTGCTGTGAATGCCATCGCAGGCTCCCTGCAGGTGTGTCCTCCTCCAGGGCTGGGGCTGGAGCCCTGTGCTGGGCACACTTGGGGATGTCCCTTCCCTGTGGAGTCGGACGTGTGACCCCTGGGGTGGCCTTGAATGAGGGAGAGGACAGTATGATCCGTTCAGCCCGGACAACAAACTTTTAGTTGCTGAAAGCTGTTCAACTTTTGTAGGTCCTGGCGAGTCTAGAGAGGCACCTCCAGAGGACAAATGCTTCTCTTTTGGATGGTTAGAGAAACATAAGATAAGTTACGATTGTAAGTGTATTTTTAAATATTTACCTTTTGATAAAGGGACCGGGAAGACAGACAGTGGCATGTGCTGGGAATCAGTTTGGGACTCCTCTTCAGCCTGGAAATTATTTCTTCAGCCTGTGCAATGAAAAATGATGGATGCTGCATGCCAAGCAGCTCTCATCCCTTGCTGCAGGATTCGCAGAGCGGGGGAGGTGTGGGATCAGCCATGAATTTTACTTGTAACAAATAGCTCGGGTAGTGAGGACCGTTATCCCCTTCATTTTCTTAAAGCTGTGGCCAGGGCACAGAGGCACCGCCTGGGAAGCATTGCTGCTGTCTTCCTTCTGTAAACTTCTTTCAGCTTAAAAAAAATAAATTCACAAAATGCGCATACTGAGAGTTCCTTTGTCCACAGGAGGTGGTGAAATGAGAATATATGTGGATGCTGAAGCGTGGAATATATAGGAAAACTTATTAGCGACTACAGTATAACCAGTGCATCGCTCTGCTGTTTGTGTAGTGCTGCGGGGAAGCAGATTTGTGGTAGCTGGTGCGTTGCAATTTTGCATCACTTTGCTGATTACACACCAGCTGCTACAGGGCTGCGCACGCAGAGTACCGCAGTGCACACGCAAAAGCACCAAGAAAAAAACCTTTCTAAAGCAGAAGGATGGAGCTTGCTCTACCAAAGCCCTCACAAAAGGCTGAGGTTACTTTGGAGGCGGTGACATGGCAAGAGCTAAAACTGAGCAAGATCTTTTGATGCCAACTGATACAAAGAAAACGGGCCGAGCAGCAGATGAACAAATGAAATGTGCGGAATGACTGCATTGGAAACTAGTGATATAATGATTACTGGTTTGTCAGTAATATTGAGGTAAAAGCCTGGAGAATGTAAGAGCAAAGGAGCCAAAAACTGTCTCCTGATGAAATTCATAGATGCAGTCTAAGTCCCCTAACCTGCTTTGACACCCCTGGCAGCAATATTCTCTCACCGCAGCAGGTGTGCCTACTCATAGCCCTTTTCAGTGTTGAATTAGTAAGTGTGCAAATAAAAACCAGTAATTTTTTTTAAGTTCTGTGCAGCAGCCACTGATCTGGATGAAGTCAACTGATTGTGACAATTAGAGGAATTATTTGGCTTGCCCAGTCCCTTCTCTACTTCCAACTCCTAATCAGCCCTTGATGGTATCAAATAATTTCCTGAATGAAACAGCAATTCTGCCTCAATAAAATATTTATGATTGTGTTGAGTGTTTCCTGGTCCCTGCTTTGAACTTGCTTTTTCTTTATTTGCTTATTGAGATCCATGTTTCTCCATAGCTCGGGGATGGAGAAACCAAAACCCCGTATGTTACGTGAGTGATAGGAACCAGCCAATTTGGGATGGTTGAAATGGTTGCTTAGTCATTTTCAGCTCTTTTTTTTTTTTCCTGCCCTGGGCTAGTACCCATTTGAAGATGCTGATCCTCAACCTATCATTTTTCTGGTGAATGAACCTGTTGTTAAGAACTGACTTCTAAAAAGCAGATCATTATACTGGGTTTAAAATCACAACCTTGTTCTTACTTTCTGCCACCATCCTTGATTCTTATTAGCTGGTTGCAGGTGATCTTTCTGTCTCTCTCTCCCTTCCTTCAAGATGAAATTAAGTTGTAGCTGTGAATTTTGTGTCTTATGATAATGTTTTTCTTAATCAGCCAACCGTAAGTCCGGTGCTGAACTGTAGTAACTCAGGATATAAATGTAAGCATGACATCTGAGACACTGCCAGAACTATTTCTTCTGGGTTTTATTATTATTAATTTAATAGCAGGCTTGTGGCCAGCGAACTGGCATTGAGGATATTTGTTGTTGTTTATGAAGGTTAAAATGGAATTGACTCTCTGTAGATGTTTTCTTAATGCTTCTTTCACAACTGATGCCAGACAAGGTAACTAAATCTAATACACCATAAAAGTTAAAATGGAAAATAAGCATCTGCTGGCTTGGTTTGTTGTTGACCAGTCAGAATGACTCCAAATAGGAAGTAGCTCACACTGCTCTGCTTGGAACACAAGGGCTGCGTGTTCCTTTTCAAATGGTTTCTTAGTCGGTTTGGAATACGACTTCCCCCCCNCCCGCCTCGTGACCAAATACGCATTACAACTGTTGATGTTACTGCTTTGGTAAGACAATACATACTACCCCTCGTCAAATGCTCACCAATTACCTCCACAGATGGTAGCTTCTAAGGTTTCGAAATAATGGAGACTTCAAAAAAGAAATTGGGCTCAGTAGCAGTATCACACCAGCCATCACTCATTAGTTAAAAAGGGGGATAGATTCTGCTATAGGGAAGCAAATATTCCACCTGTTAGTTTGCAAGCCTTCAGGAATGGGTCTGGAATGAGTGATGAACTTTGGGAATGTCATTATTTCCTCATCGGAGCATCCTGCCTTCTACAGGAATAAGGAGGGAAAGATGGAGTGAAACTTGGAGTTCAGGAAACCATCCCCTTTCGAAATCCCTTGCTCCTTCATGAGAGGTAGGGGTGGGTGATACGTGATGTACTATTAAATGTGTTACAGTGACATTGCTTTACAGTAGTGCAGCCCGGTGACTTGCTACTAAGCCTGAGCATCAAAAATCTGAAGGAAGGGGGTGGGAAGTGCTTTTTCTGCTCGAGTGAAAAGTTGTCGTGTTCCCCGAGAGTGGCGTGACTGACTTCAGTGTCAATGAGAACCTCCAAGTTTTGCATGACTTCCTAGATCTCCAGGTTTCCTTTCCTTATCTGATATGAGCATTTCATTTATAAATATATATATAGATAGACAGATACACTCACCTGTAGGTTGCACCCACCTTTGAAAAGTGTTTGAGAACAGGCTGGGGCAGAGTTTTTTGTGGCCTAAGGCTTGCTGTATTCATTGCCAAGGCAAACCCGCTTTTTTTTAAAGGATTGAGATTTACAGCCAGAGATAACTGGTTTTATCGTAAGGATACAGCCCGTGTCAATGGCCTTATATAGAAAAAGGTGGCATGTCTTCCCAGGTTCCTACAGATTAATTCTGTGCTTATAGGTGGTTTTGCCAGCATGGTAGAAAGGCTCGAATGCTTACGACCAGGTGTATGTTGCTTACAGCAGCCAGTTGCTTACCAAGCCATGATTGCTGGGCGGGTCTGGTGGCAGTTTGGAATTTGAGTTGTTTCCCCTCCTATCAGTTGTGCAGCTCTTTGTTCCTTTCACAGCTCATTCATGTCACAGCCTCATCCCTGCCTTGAATTTAGATGTGGAAAAAAAGCCTTTTGCAACTCTAGAGTCTGGCTTGCTTTTAAGCAGCACGCTCTGGCCACCTACCTCATCCAAAAATGTATGAGCAGAGCAGAACTAAAGGGCTTAGAAGGCTCAAACTTCGAAGGGCATTGCAGCAGGGTCAGCTCAGCTACCTAGCTTTTGTCTTCCCTAGAAATGAAAACAAAATACCCCTTTCTTCCTGAATGTACAGAAGCGAGGCAATTTGAAAAGCAGGGTTTTTTTTGTGATTTGCTCATTATGTAACTTGGTTTAACGATGCTGATCGCCACCAATCCTGTGCTGGAGGGTTCCCAAGGATGGCTCTGTAAAAGGAGGCTCTGCTGCTAAGCTGCCGGAGTGCAGGGGATGGCTCAAATAATTAAACTCACAAGCCTATAATGAGCTGCACTGTAATTTCATTTGGTTTTAGAATTTAGACACAGCTAGGAAGGCTCAGGAAGAAGTCAAATGGCACAGGAATGAGGATAAACCCAGCCCCACAGCTACACTCACCAATTTTAGGCATGTGGTTCCCTGTTCCCGTAAGGTGTTGTAAGCATCTGGGCTGTTTACTAAGCTGGGATGAAATCGGGCAGGGGTGGCCGAGTGGGGCGATGCTGAGGTGACGGCGTCTGTGCCAGGTGATTAGATAACGGGTGGCAATATGAGGCTGTGTCTCATCCCAGGAGCAGCAGTCGGCCCGTGGGCTCCTGCCCTGCTCTTCCTGAGCCTGAGGAGCAGGTCACAGCTGGAACCTGCTTGTTGAGCTCTTTAGAAGAGGGTATCCATGTGAATAATACACAGGGGAGTCAGAACAAAACGCAAAGCATTGATCAGTGTTCACTTTTTCTTCATTCTTCCCTTCCCAAATTTTACTCTGGCTCCAGCACACGAAGCCTTATCACAGCCCGTGAGTTTTCCCTGGACTGTAATTCTTTCACTCTCAGTTGCTTATCTGTTGTCACCTTTTTCCTCCATCCTCTCATTTTTTTTGTCTCTTTTGTTTTGCTTTTCCTTCTCTTCTGAGAAATCTTACCATCCTTGGTTTGTTTGCATTGCAGCCTGCAAAAAAATTGCTTTCTCACTTGTGCTTGGGCAAATTAGTTTTTGCTGACATATATGATTTTCTTCCAAAGAGCTCGTTGGTTTGGGCAAGAGTGCTTGCTTTCAGCTTCCTCTACTGTGCTTGAAGTCTTATAGCTGCCTTTTATTTTATTAGTTGCATTTTTAATAAAAAAGAAAGATAAATAGGAATCCAGCCATGTATCTTCTAAAGCAATTTTCTTGCTGATATTTCAGTTAAGTACTGAACAGCGTTCCAACTTTGGCATATTTTTCTACATTAATCCTTAAATGGCAAACAGTTCTGGCTCTGTACAGTATCTTAGCAGGCAGCTGGAGGCCAGAATAAGTCTGCTGTGCCTGAGTCACGGTACTGTACTCTGCAATAGGTGGAATCATGATTATTTTTATTGGGAGTGTGACTGATTATTTACCTCCATTTTGGAATCCTAAATGCAGTGCAGATGTCATCTTCTTGCTGACCAAACAAAAGGGCAGTAACCATCCCCAAGAGCTTAGGAGCTAAGAGTAATGCCAAGGTGACAGATGGCTGGGGCAGATGTGGGAGCGCAGGGACACAAGATGCAAATAGTTCTGTTGCTCTTCTTACAGTAATCCCCAACAACGCACACTTTCTCTCCGAGCAGAAGACAAAATGCTTTACCAAGCTGGAAACTGCAGCAAATTCAGATGCATTTAGCATAAGGGGTTTCTCCCCCCGCCCCCCCCCGCCTTTGGTTATAGATCTCCTCTCACAGGAGCCAAACCAAAATACCTGCTGCAGGCATCTGAGTGTGATCTTGGGTGAAGAGACACTTGATGCAGTGCTTGTTGAAATAATCTATGGAAGCAAACGTTCGTATTAGGTAAGAAATGAAAATGGGAACTTAAAGTCTAGATAGGGGGAAAAGCTGTGAAGCATCAGCTCGTGTGGGATATTGAAGACCTGAGGCGTGATGCTCAGACCTGGCTCACCCAGGGAGTGGTTCATGTAGGTGCCCTTGACTGGGGTGGGATGTCTCACTGGAGCAGGACCACACCTGAGCGAGTATTTGCAGGACTATCACTTTGGCTTTAAGTTCTGTAGAAGTCTGAGTGCTTCTGGTGATGCGACCGCTGTCAGCTCAAAAAAAAAGAGCTAAATGCCGTTGGAGCTGCTCAGAGCTTTATCAGAGAGGGACACAAGTTTTTCGGCACCAGGGGCGTCATAAATTAAGGGAGTGTTACAGCAACAAAGCACCTGTCAGTACGGGATGTAATACAGATGTGAGGGAGTTTTCCTACTTGTGCATCTCTTTGGGAGTTAACTCTTTGCCTTCCTCACAAGCAGGCGGTGGAAAAGGTGCTCCTGCCGAATGGCTGTGGAGGGCAATGCCTGTGTTGCTCGATGGTTCTGGCTCCCATTGCAACGGGAGAACAAACTCTCTGTTTACAGATGTTGTTACCACAAAGGTTCAAATGCAGCAAGAGGAGAAATCTATATTACAGTTTTCTATCAGGAAAACAGAGTTTTAACTCTGAGATAAGTATAAAAAAAAAATTAAATTGACTTTCCACAGTTGCCATCTTCCGCTGCCTATCTGCAGATAGAAGGTATTTTATAGGCGTAGTCGTGACTGAGCACAACTCTAGGTTACCCTAAGTCTAAGTCTGTGGAAACTTCTTTTTTTTCCTTTTTTTTTCCCTCAGCCACCATGGGGATGGCAGGGGCCACATGAAGCAGTGGCTGGTTTTTGGTTTAGGGGCAGGGATGAGAGAGAGTGGAAAATAGTGCATTTTGAGCCAAAAATGGCTATTGGGAACCTGAACAATATTTCCCATTAAATGGTTCTTGTCTTTAAACTTTTAAAAGTTGTTGAATAATACAAGGTCAGATTCAGAGAATCTGAATATTCCACTTTGCTAAAAAAAGACTGCAGCACAATGTAACTAGACACATTTCTAATAATATTACTCTTGAACAATGTACAATGTGTTCTGTTTGAAATACCTGGGAACATCAAATTGGGTTCTGTGAGTCTCAAAAATACAACCGATAAAAAGACAGTCGTCCGGGAGAACGCCATTAGCGAAAGGCATAGCTTAGATAAAGCAAAAGGGACATTTGGTTTTAATGGTAATTGCGAAAACAGCCTCCTATTAAAAACATCATTTCCAATTAAATCATCAGAATTTACTTTGTAGCATGCTGAATGAAGTTATTAGAAATGGCTCTGTAGTACTGGGTCTTTTTTTGTTATGGGAAAGTATATTGGTTTGGTGCCAGGCTCCGATTAACAGAAATAAGCAGTGAGCCATGGCACTATTGTTGCATTAGGATTCTTATTCTAATTATTTTCTAATTAGAACCGATGAGAAAATTTGCTGCCATTACTCGGATAAACATACCAGTTGTTAAAATAAGGACCGTGACTTCTAGACGCTTGGGTAAAAATTCAAAGCTTGGAAACTGTAGTGAAACTTCCACTGATGACGGTGTTCATACGGTAACTGCATGAAGGCAGAACTTGGCTCTTCTGCTTTGAAACACTCGCTCTATCTTGCACTTCATACTGACTACTTGTGCATCTAAGATGGCTTTTTTTTTACTAAAAAAAGGATTGCAGGGAACAATGGGCGCCCTGATGGATTTCACAGATTGCTTGGCTTGAATACCTTTAAGTGAGAAAACATTGGGATAAAGTCTCTTTGGTGCTAATACTTTTTTTTTTCCCCTTCTTGTCAGTTTTAGAGCAGTGTGATGGGGAAGGCTTGTTTTGTGGAGCTTTGAAATAAATGCTAGGATTTACCTTCAAAGAAAAACTGTGGAAAAAGCAATGACTTCGATGGCCAAGGAGGTCCTGCCGCCTGCCTTGGCATGATATTTCTCCCCTGATATTGTCACTTTTTGCCGTTGTTAGTGTTGCATTATGTTATGGATGGGTTAAAGCCTCTCCCTTTGAATGGAGCCTTTTGTACCGAATGGTTCCGTTGTGCGGCTGAGGCTGGTCGCTGCATGCTTGCCCAGGCCGGACTTGTGTGTGTTTGAGTGAAGAAGAGATTCTCTGCGGAGCCTTCAGTCTCCTCTGGGATGGCTACAGTCAGCGCGGGTTGGGGTTTCCAGCCCTATCCGTGACCTCTATGATGAGGGGCTGCTTCATGCCCCGAGCCAAAGCTGAACCTGTCCTGGTGTGCTCCTAAAACTGCCTCAAGGTTTTAAATCGCTGATGGGACAAATGCAGCTGACCAGCCTGGGGTGATGCTTCCCCAGATCCTTCAATGAGCAGGTGCTTTGTCCAGGTGGGCAACGTTCCTCTGGAGATATGAAAAGCTGTTCCAGGATCCCACTTCATTGCTGCTTTCAGAAGCCCGTCCAAAGATAAATTGAGCCAACAGAAGCGCTCCATTGCCTTTAGAGCTAGACCTATAGGGAACAGCTAATGAACTTTTATGGGAAATAAAAAAAACTTTTGCTGTTTCCTGGGTACCAAATCCCAGAGGCAGTTAACATGGTGTTCCTGGGATAAAGAGTGGCTTCAGCAAGCCTACTTTATATCAGAGGAATTGGCCTCTTTTTACTTTGCCTTATAAGTATTAATCCAACCTCTCAGCAAGACTCTGCTGTGGTTTTGACTAGTCCCCAGTAACTTCAGGAATAAAATAGTCTTTGGCACAAAAATCACTTCTGCCAGCTCCTTTTGACAGATCACAATACGGTAAGTAAATTCCCCATGGTCAGTGACGCTGCCATCTGATATATGTGTTTCCAGCAAGTTTTATCTTTGTCGTTTCCTGAAGAAATCGGACTTTTCATGGCCATGGAGCTGAAAAGGATTTCTCTTTAGTGGTTTTTTTTCATACCTGTTATGTTTGCGGACTTAGCTTTCAATTTTTATTAATTTCTTTTTCTAATGGGAGGTGGGAGAGAGCAGAGGGGAGCAGGAAAATGAATCCAATTTGGCAAGCTTAATTTGTCTTTCTATCCTGAAGCCAAAGCAGGAAGGAAACGTCTTGCATTTGGCCGCTGTTGTTTCTGGATGTGTCTGTTTAAAGTAAAACGTGATGGCTCTGGCCACCCTGGGGTTCAATGCCAAATTTAAGCTGATCTCACTGGGTGGCAGGAACAGAGGTGTGGGACGGGGGGGTGTTCTGAGAGGGATGGAGGGACAAAAAGAAAAAGGGATGAATAAAGCAAGAGTTTCCTGTTACTGAGTACAATATTCTGAATGACACAGCAATGTCCAAAAAAGTGTATCATGTGGGGTGACTGAGGATTTAGTGAGATTACCCTTAATCTTCCTCAGTCAATAAAAAAGGAAACAAGAATAGATCCTGTCTTCTTAGAAAGACAATGACATTTAGTATGTTTGCTGGAGTTGGAAAATTGGCACAATGTGTTTCATGTCATAATAACACTTAAATCTTCGTAGGTTTAGACGCTAAACTTTATCTGCTTTGCCCTAGTGCATCCATGGCTAAACGCATTTTTCTGTAAAGCTCTGAAACTCCTTATCTGACAGAAGGCTCGTAAATTTGCCTTGTGATAGAAATAAACATCATTAGTACAGAGATGCTGCTAGGTTCTTCTGGCTGTCGTTGAAGAAGACAACTTTAAACCGATACAGGCTTGATCTGTCTTGATAATTAACGAGCTGCTGCATCATGCCTTTGTGTTGCCTCATTTTCTTGTTTTCTTACCTGTGCGTCTTGAGTAGAAACGAACCTTGCTCCGAGCGTGGGTATCAGGAGAGGACCCACTTGCATCCCACTTTTCAAGTGAGAGCTGGAATCCAGGTGGTCTGACAGCAGGGATGCTAAACTCGGCTGGAGAGACCTGGAATAAATTTCTTGTTCTGTCAGCACTTTGAGGTCTCCAGCAGAAAAATGCTACGCTAGAGCGAGGCAGCAATAATTTGTCTCCGTCTCGGATCGCCGCTTCAAAACTGGATAAAATTACTTCCCTATCTTATAACACTTCTTAATACACTAGAGGTTGGAAGACTATGGGATGCTTCGCTGTAGATGTGTAGGACCTCTAGGATTAAGCATTATCTCCAATTAGAAAGTAATACAGCAAAATCCTGGCTGGTTTTAGTGAGATGTAATCCAAAGAAAACGATATCCATGTTAATATTGTTGAACATCCCACACCTGCACGCCTGTGAAGATCAGTTCTGACACTTATGTTGGTGTTAAGGCATTAGTGTATCCAGAGCCTACTGATATGCCACAAGAGAAGTTTTCTCCAATAGAGCAGATGAAGATTAGTTTGCTGTGCGCGTGGATTTAACGTGTGGGCCTCAAAGAACGGGCAGAACTCCGTTTTTGTAGAAAATGAGCTGTGCCAAGCAAAGCTCCTGGAGGAAAACTGCCTCAGTTGTGCAGACTGAGCCTACAGGCCACTTTGTTTGAGAGAAGCCCGGTCGCAGTCGCTGCCTGTCTCGAGACAGCAAGTGTTGTAAGTGTGCTCAGGTGACCCGTTGTAGCTTGCACGTTTTTGAGGTAGATGCTCTGCTCCTGCAGATAGATGTTCCTATTTTTCTGGCACTTCAATTCAAGAATGGTGCTGCTCTGGAAAACGTCAAGCATTTTTCACAGTTACAAAAAAAAAAGTTTATTAATGGATATTTCATAATAAATCTTTCTCTATACAGCAAAATACCCTGCATGGAGACTGGCTGTCCCAAGCAGCTCGAGCAGCATTTGGCATTCACAGTTTTGTCAGTTTTCACCTTTTTGAGTGTTTGCAAAGTTAGAGGGTAGTATTTCTTGTTTTTCCACCAGTGAAGGAGGCTATTTGATGATGAAAAATAAATTTAGTTTGAGCAAAATCTTACGGTATTAGTGATTTGCCACACGTGGAACTATATTATTTAAATGGCAATGCTCTTATTTTCACCTTACTAGAAAATCCATCTGTCTCCAGTCCCATAAAAATATCCCAGATGAAGATGGAAAATGCTATAGATAGCAACAGTTCTTCCAGGAAAATGTCAGCAAATCTGTTACCCTTCTTACCACTATCATGTAAATACTAATCAATTTGGGATTCATACCCTACACAAAATAAAAATATGGAAAGAAATTGGAGAACTACAAGCATTCTCGTGAATTTCTTATTTTCCTGAGACCTGATCAACTTGAGTGATCCATGCCACTAGAAGGAAAAGGTCTTTTTTTAAACTCTTTATCTGCAGTTCTGCTTGTAGAAATTTCCATGGCTCCGCTAACTTCAGCTGAAATATTTGCGCTTGCATCAGCTCAGGGTTTGGCGTCCGCGTTGTGCAAATGTGTGTCTGCTCACAATAACCCGCTTGAATAAATGGCTGCGAACAAACACCCGCTCATTGACCAGCTCTGTTTTGTTTTTTTTTGACTTGCCTCCTGCACTGCTGCAAAACTCAAGAATAACATGTATTTGAGTTTATTTTTGATTCTGAACTTATTCATGCAGTTAAAACATCCCATATAGAAATGCTGGGGAGGAGGTATGTCAGGGAAGAGCTGCCTTCTGGAGGGCGCGTAAAGCTTGCCATCTGTCTGACCCGAGAGGTACGGTGCCGTGATGAAGTAGTATAAAAATATGCTGACTCCTCAGCTTTACAGATGACTTCTGATGTTGACGCCGGGTTTTTCTCCCTTGCGATCACAGCTGCATGCCGCTCCGTTGTCACAGATGCTTTTTGGCAATTAAACAAGCTGTTACTGCTCACAGCAAGTCCTGGCTCCCCAGTTTTATTTGGAAACCTTTACCTTAGAAATGGTTAATTGCTCAGCTTCTCTTAATCCCTGTGAGCTGCTTTTTTCAAGTTTTCTAATTTACATTGCCATGACTGGGCAGCAATAAATCAAAGCCCAGCTGCAGCTACTGATCTCCTATAACCCTTTTTTTTTTTCCCCTCTTAGTTGTAATTTCAACTATAAGCTCAACAATAAGCCCATCTCTTAATCTCAGCATGAACAAATGGAAAATGGTCAAATGACGCACAATTTTAAGCTTCTTGCTGTATAAATTAGATGGAGTGCGTCAGTTCACTGGAATACTCTGACCTTTTCTCCTTAAAAATATTGG